>JAQHUG010000249.1:2238977-2255156 GCA_028555095.1 Dicrostonyx torquatus | reverse complement strand
TGTGGGTGGATTGATGGTGGGTGGGTTGATGTGGATGGGTCGATGGTGGGTGGGTTGATGTGGTTGGGTTGATGGTGGGTGGGTTGGTGTGGGTGGATTGATGGTGGGTGGGTTGATGTGAGCCAGTTGATGACGTCAACTCATCACCATCTGAAGCCTACCAACATGTCTCAGTTTGAAAAACAGAAGTATGTGAACATTTTGTCTTGACTCTTTTGTGAGTCAAGTAATTGTGACAGTCTTGAGGCATCTTGGGTACTCATAAGTGACCAGAAGAGACTTTGATGGGTGCCCTCCAGTCCTGACAGCAGCCCTGCCCCTGAGTTAGGCCCTTTATTCAGAAATGCTAGTTTAGGGAAATGACACCAGGACTTGAGCCTTCCTCTGGAAATTCTGCAGCTCTGCTTGGGAAGGTGCTCAAGTGTACAAGCAGAAGAAGCCAAAGTCTGTCAGAACAGTTCTCTGGATGACACTGGCCAGAACATAGAAAAAGCCCATTTGCTGTGAAAAATAATGTCAGCCAAATTTTCATCCCAGAGTTTTCAAGGAAATCATCTTTTAACAAAGTCTCATGGTCTGTTAAAAATTTCAAACAAAACTATAATCACTGTAACTCAAATTATTTCTCATAAAGCCGAGAAAGCTCACACAGTGCAAAGGCAAATTGTCCCTGGCTACACCACACGTGTTACCCTGCATTCATAGATTCTGCAAAAGCAGCAATTTCCCTACGCTTCTAGTGATGGCCCTCTTCCTTGTTCACTCCTAGCTGCGTACATCCGAACACAGCTGGTCCTGTGTGGTGGGTTTTGATATCCAGTCTTTCAGATATTTGGTTTGCTAGAAGAGTCGAGCATTGCTGATGAAAGAAACATTTTATGATGTAGGCTCAGGAAATCAAGTCTGTTTGTGGATTCTTGTCTGTGATAGGAAAACATCTGGGCAAATGGCAAAAAAGTCACTTTATAAAGTAGATTGTGTTTCACAAGACTTCATATTTTCAGACTTTAGTGCACATGGGCAGTGCACCTGTTGTACAGACCCATGCTCTCCCTCTCTCCGGTCACACCCTTGCTGTCCAGCATTCAGTCACAGGAACACACACTTCCACAAACAAACTCGTCTTTACTGTGTGTTGGCTTTTTGTGACCAGCCCTTCTAAGCCACCACAACTGCCTTTCTTTCTGAAAATGGCTCCCCTCTTTGCTCTGTCCATAGAAAGAAGACTCTGATGTGGGGCAATGGTCTGTACCCTCTTGTATTTTAAATAAATGCTGATTGGCCAGTAGCCATGCAGGAAGTATAGGCAGGGCGACCAGGCAGGAAGTAGAGGCGGGGCAACAAGAATTGTGACTGCCTTGCTGAAAAAGGTATCAAGCCATGTGGCTAACACAGACAAGAATTATGGGCTAATAGAGCTAATAGGCCAATCAGTTTATAATTAATGTAAACCTCTGTGTGATGATTTCTTTGAGACTTAACCACTATGGGAACCAGGCAGGACGAAAACCTCAGTCAATAAGGCTCTTCCTTTCCTGGTGACAATTTTCTATTGTTTTTAGACAGCTCTGTCTGCATCTTTTATCAGCAGAACCATGAACAGTTGCCGGCCTTTTAGTATACCCAGATTTACAGAGGCAGAAACTGAGCTGGGGAAAAGATACTCTCCAACTCAACAAGAATACAGCTATCTTCTGTTGTTATGGTGTGTGTGTATATGTGTGAGTATAGGTTGTGTGTGGTGTGTGGTGTATCGTGTGTGTGTATGTGTGTGAGTATAGGTTGTGTGTGGTGTGTGGTGTATCGTGTGTGTTTGTGGTGTGTGTATAGAGTGTGTGTGGTTTGTGGTGTATGGTGTGTGTGTGTGTGTGTGTGTGCGTGTATGTGTGTGGTATCATATGTTACAAACTTGCTCCTCAGTATGGTAATATTAAAACTTAGATCCTAGTGGGAGGTCAGTAGGTCATTGGGGTTCTGCTTTTGGATGGAGTTAATATGGTTCTCTTGGAACCATATTCTCTTGAGTATTCTTATGAAGGTGCAAGACTGGCTACTTGTTCCCTGACTTCCTGTGTCTCCATGTGATTGCTTCCAACTGTGCTAACTCCCACCGTAACATCATCCGAATGTGATACACCAGAGTAGGGCTGATGTCCACACTGTAACCTTGACCCTTCCAAACTGTGATTGAGATACACCTCTTGTCTTTGTACGTTTTCAGCCTCAATTCATTTTATCACAGCAGCATAAAATGGAGCAACTGTTTTGTCACTAAAGTGTCAGGATGACCAAGTGATCTAAGGCACCAGACTCAAGCTCAACTTCCTTGTAGTGTGACTATTTTGTCACCTAACTATTTCTCGGCGTGATCACCACCTCTTTTAACTGACAGCTACTGCCTGTGGTCACCTTTACCACCTGTCTTTAGAATCTCCTAGTTGGCCCACTTTCCACTGGTGTTCACTCAAATTATAATACAAATATGTCCAGTGTCATTCCTGCACTCAGTGCTGTTTACGGTGTTTATCATCTTTAGGAAGAGTTCCAAGTTTTCCAAGCTTAGTGTCCTAACCACTCTGTGACTTGATATGTGTGTCTCTATCCTTTTTCACGTCACTGTGTGTCCTTTTAAAGTATGGACCCATGTTCCCGTCCCATTGTACATCTGTGAGACCAAACTTTGCCCCTTACCTGTGAGGTTTTGCTTATGTTATTCCTTCCTCAGATGACACAAGCATTTGAAACCAGACCCTGTTGACTGGGGTAGAAAATAAACATATAAAGTGATGTTGTCTATTTATAGATCTGCCAGAAAGGCAGAAGAATTCGAAAAGAGGCTGGGTTCTGAACACAAACCACTTTTCAAAACAGGTGGGTTGCAGCCACATTTCAGGGGTTCTCCATTGCAGCCTGCCTTGTTCAGTTTTTGCTCAGGGTCCTAGGCTGCTTTGAAACTAGACTTTTGATGGCTGCGTAAAATGCTAGTGGTGATGTGGTCTCTGCTCCTTTGTGTTCCTGATTGATGATACAGATATCTGGATGCCCAATCCTAAACCATACACATGCTGGTCAACTTCAGGAGAGACAGAAGTCCAGGAATCTTCTACAGTGAGAACCTAACCAAGCTCTAAAAGCTGGAAGATCTCCAAAGGCAGACTAAGAAGCTTAAAGCGTGACAGCTGTCCCTGGTAACCCCCGAGCTCGCTGGGGTTCTGTGGCTGTCTGACCCCCTTTCTGCCTTATTCACAGTCTTCCACCTCACTGTGGTCCACCTACTTAGCGATTGTTCAAACACAGTTTATTTTTTTCTTAAGGAAATCTTTTTTGGATCCCAGGGACTTGTCTTGCTCCTTTGGGTATATTTATACCTGTTATTTGTAACATTTTGTTGTGCACCTGTTAGGAACCAGTGTCTGCCCTCATTGGTACACTCCCCCAGGGTAGATACAGCATCCTGGGTATCTTTGGCCTCCCAGTGTGTGACAGTGTTAGACTTTGCGAATATGCTTGGTCAGTTGATTTATCTTAACATTAAAGTGAACTGAGTCACAGAGGATTACATAGGAGTCAGTGAGATGGCGAAACATCAACTCGTTTTTAATCTTATTTCTTATAAATGATAGAGACAGGGACAGCCCTTATCCTCCTTCTACCTTAACTCTTATTTAGTTCTCCTCAAAGTTCAGCTTCTGCTAGTTGTCACTATTCCCCTTCTTTGCCCAACCACTACCATGACACATGGTCTATGGGACCCTATGGTTTGTAAACTGTGGCCCTGCCAGGCCACAGGGAAGCAGGGGACACTTGATATCTCATAGACAAATGCAGAGAACTTTTGGAAAATGTGCATAGCTCTAATTCAGTTTTATTTTACCGTGAATCCAGTTTGGTATCTTTGGAGCAGAAGGCCTAACGGATCAATGCTCTGGCCCTTGAGCTCTCTGGCTAAGAAGTACACACATTTTTAAGATGAGCATAAACACAGCTCACATTGGTCATGCTGCAGTCTGAGTAGATGGATTTGTGCTTCAACAGACAGTTGGTCCCTGGGTAGAAATGTGGGCCAACAGCCAGGAGACCCCAGTTTAATTTCCAGTTAAGTCATCTCTGTTTATTTCTTACAAAATACATATTTAAAAAAAAGCGAAATCAAAACGTCATGCTTAAAACACTCTACAGTAAGCAGAGGCCCGAGAAGAGGAACCACTGCCAGCATCACTTTCTGAGAAAGCTGCATTCAATTTAAAGTTTATTTTATTCATGGGTACAGAATGGTGCTCAGAGAGCTGCAGAAGTCACCGCACATCTGGGCAGGACCGATCAGATGTTTCTCAGCCTTCTCCCTGGGCAGGGAATGTTCCAGTGCAGGGAGAGTTAGCTTGAGGCCTTGCTGGCAGAGGCGCTGGAAGCATAGCCATGTATCTACAACCCCTTTCCTTCAGCCACGCTCAGCCAGTTCCGTGGATTTGTTTGCCTTTGAAGCACCTCTTGGGTCTCTCTCATCTCCTGGTTGCTTTTTCCATTTTTCTGCTCGGTAATCTTTGCATCTTCTCTTGCTTTTTTTGCAAGTATCCCGACAGTGTCCCACCCTCTCCTGGGTTCAGCTCCATAGGTAGCTTCTTTCTGCTCTGAGAAGGAAGGTGGAAACCTAGCACAGCCTTAGCCCCTGTGATGTGATCCCATAGAGTTCTCCACTTTGGGCAGGCAGCCACCTTATCCTGCACTCTGGGTGGCGGTGGGACAGCCACTCTGGATTGTTAGTTACATGGCCTGCACCATGTCCCTTCTGAAGACACCCTCTGGTCTTCCCTCTGATTGGGAAGCTATTTCTGAGATCTCTTTCTGAATAAATTCCAGCCCATCCCAGGAGTCTCAGTCCAGAGATCAGGCCCTTTGAGAACTCTTTGTCATCCCAGCCTAGTGAGTCTGTTTCATGTGCTCACAACCCTGCCAGAACATGCTTTTCCTGCCTTCACATCTACCACCCCTCATCCTCACACACTTATTCTATGATTATTAGAATAATTTGCTCCCACTAATGACAATGGGAACCTGCAGTGAGCACTTACCGCGTACAGGCATTTCCTGAATGTGTTACTGTTTCTGTTCTCACAACGATGTAGGAAGTCCACTTTCTTATTACCCCACAATCACATGGCCAGCAAACATACGGCTGAGAGATGAGCTAGGCAGACTGACTTCAGTGTGTATCAAGTCATTGTACATTCTGCTATTGAATATAGTGTTTGTCCCCAGTCAAAGCTTCATGTTACTGAAGGCTTGGTCCTTATGTTAGTGTTATTGGGGGTGATGGTGGTGTGGACCTTTAGGAAGTGGTCCCTAGTACTAGGCTCTTAGGTCACTGAGTGCATGCCCTCAAGATGTTGGGATTCTAGTCAACCCTAGCCTCCCTCCCTTCAGCCCATTGCTCCTGCCTCAAGATGGAACCATTTGCCCCCAGGGAGTCCTGTCCTTGTCATTTGCCATAAAAGTCTCCCCACCAGCCATATCCACGAGGCCAGCTAGATCTGGACTCTGAAACTCCAAAGTTGTGTTGCAAATAAACCTCATGGTTTTCTTACATCTCTCTGTCAGGTGTTTCCCTGGAGCAATGAAAAGCTAATATATCCCTCTCCAAGGTTAAAACTTCACCTTTATCTCTCTGTCTCTCTGTCACTGTCTTTCTCTGTGATATTTTGCTACTCACTCTGTGAAATTTTACTATCATATATATTGCTGTGATGGGCAGAGTACTGGTTGCCCCAAACACCCTGAAGCACACACCCCTGGGACCTTTGGATACATTATAGTGCAGAAGAGTTGGGGAAAGGTAAAAACATTCTTCTGTCTTAGCATTTCTTACCATTTAACCTCTTTGTAAGCAGGCAGAAAAAGTGAGAGCAGGCTCCTTGCAGAAGGTGGCTTCTTGTCCTAGAAGACTTGGAGTGAACTAATGGTGAGAAGACCAGGGACAGGTGTCTAAACAGGACCAACATGGGAAAGGGAAGGGCACAGGGACACTCAACCTAGAATCCCTCTAGTGGCTTAGGGCCCCTCTCATTCTGAAAAGAGATGTTATTTTCTCTCTCTCTGTCTCTGTCTCTCTGTCTCTGTCTGTCTGTCTGTCTCTCTCTCTTTCTCCCCCCAGCATGCTCTTCTGTGTTTCTCAGACATCCAGTTCTTTTTCTGTCCCACAGAACAGGTTTGACAATCTCCTGGATGACCACCAGCACCCTTATTATAATATTACATGGTAAATGGTGAAAGCCGTGTGTGGAATTACGGTTGCTAAAGCACTGACTTAAGGTGAGGAGTGGCCCTGGATTACCTGGGTGGGGTGGATCCAGGGTACTGGGGTCTCCCAAGTACATGAGGGAGCGATGGGGGTCTGTGTTAGATATACTGTAACAAAGACCTGCATGCACATGGCTGGTTCTGACGATGGAGGAAGGCGTCGTAAAGTAAGGACTGTGGGCGGTTTTGAAGAGCTGGAGAAAGTAAGGAGACAGTTTCCTCAATGGCTTTCAGAAGAAAGTCAGCCCCTTCAGGGCACCCTGGATCCAGTCCAATGAGACTCATATCAGGCTGTTGATTCATTGAACTATAAGATGATAAATTCTTTTTTAATCTACTAAGTTACTGGTATCTTCTTATAATAATAATAGAAAACAATTCGATTTTAAGCCTATGTGTTTGTGTATCTACTGTATGCATTTCCATGTCTCATTTACATAAAAAGATTAAAGGTTTCACTGTACAAGAACCAAATACCTCTCCCTTATCGGGAAGTATTGCCTTGTGGGGAATACATTCGCCGGATTCCATGAGCAAGTTGTAACTGTACTGGAATTAGCACTGCCTCTGGCTTTCATCACTATACTGTCTTCCACTCCTGGAATAATACCTGGCCTGTAGAGGACACCCAGTAAGTAGCTGTTGAATGAATGGCAATGAATTTGAATTAAGGGCTGTAATCCTATGTATAAAAAATAGAGGGGCTGTGAGATGCCGTGTTAGGAAGTGAGTGACTCAACATTTTGGGCAACTGAGACCCCAGCTCTGTAGATGGTGAGGGGAAAATCATCACAGATTGGCTGTTCCCAACAGCGTCTCTTCATCAAACAGATTGAGGCGCATGTAGAAGGGGGATTGGCAGTGCTGGCTCTAGGGTGTCTTGTAAGGGGTGTTGGTCACGTGGCTCCAGGCTATGTGGGGTGTCAGTAGTAGGTAGACAAAGGAGCCTCACATTCCATCTGAGTTGTATGAAGTATCTCAGCTAATCAGCAGTCAGACTTCCCATGCTCGTTATCTTTGCAAAACACACGCTGAGCTAATACTTCCATTCCTACTTTTGGCTGTGAGAAGCCTCAGAGAGGTCACAAGAGTCTTGCTCAAAATTCCTTTTTTTCCCCTAAGATTTAGAGAGAGATCTCAGATGGCAAAGTGTTTCCTATACAAGCATGAGGCCTGGAGGCCAGCGAGCCAGAGCCCGCATGAGAAGCTGGGTGCAGAAATGCACACCTGGAAACCTAGTCCCGGAAGGCAGAAGCAGGCCACGCTTCAGGCTTGCAGACCAATGAGGTGAGCTTGAGGTTCAGTGAGAGACTTTGTCTCAAAATACGATGTGTAGAATGATAGAAGAAAACATGGCATCAACCCGTGCTTCCCACAGTGCTCACACATGTGCACATGAATATGTACACATACACTTGCATTTTTCTGTATGTTTGAGACCCAGAGAGGGAATGTCTTTCTATTGACGACAATTATTCTTTTGGATCTTTACAAAACTTTAGGATTTGCATTTAACCAAGTCATTTTCAAGTCTTAGGTAGAACCAAGCTATTTCAAAGACAAACATTTTTTCTTTCATTCTCCAATTGTCTGCTTAGTTTTTCAAGATCTGGGCGCCGGTCTCCCAGCATTTGCAGGAGAACCTACATCACACGTGCTTTTCTGGCAATCTCCCCAGCTCTTAGGAAGGTGCAGGCTCTTGTGGGGGCCTGCTCTGTGTCTGAGTCGTGGTGATGATGGGAGATCTAAGCCCTGTTAGATGACGGACATGCTGGCTGTGTTCTGCCCCAGCACTGGCTAGGAAGCACATTCCTTTCTGACCCTCCTGGAGATCTGGGGCAGTCAGACAGAAGCACCCCGTTGGGGTAAAGGCAGAAAGACAGAGCATGGAATGTACCAAACATTCTGTTTTCATGCCAACTGGGACTAGGCAACATGGAGGTTATTGGAAGTAGGGCAAGGGCATTTAGGGATGTGGCCAAGATGGAGGCTAGGGCACAGAAGACCTTTGGGGGAGTAAGTTCTCAGGCACATGCGAGGGATGGTGTCAGAGCCATGTTGGCAGAGTCCACCACTCCCTCGATCTTACCACATAGCAGTGCTGATCTCCAGGGCCCATGCATAGCTAACAGAGAACACTTGTCTGGCATTCGTGTTTCCTAATAACTTTCCTGTGTAAGATCTCAAGATGGTGAGTCTTAAGGGGGTCTGGCCCAGCATCTCCATGGTTGATTTATTTCCATATTTTAGCAGTCATTGATTCTGGTACCCACTCCACGCAATGATAACAGCACACACAAACATTTGGATTATATTTTCCATTTGACATATTTGTTTTACTTCCATTGTCTAATTTTATCCTCTTATCCAAACTATGAGATGCGTTCCTCCTCACTTATTTTTAGAGACAAATTAGGATGCAGTGGTTCACTAAGTGGTCTGAGCAACCATGGTATGCCACTATCCTGCGTGCTTTTTTTCATTTGATACTCAGTTCACAGGAGGTGGGCACTATTATCATTACTCTTGTTTTTCTGACGTAGAAATTTAAAACCAAAGCAGCTACCAATGTTCAGGGAACTTGTAAGAAAAGCTGAGAATCTGAAAACAGGCCACTCACACCGTGTCAACCGTAGCTCTACAGTACTGTTCAATGCTACTCCTTTCTGTCCTGCTCACAGTGTTACAGTTTATGCCACGTAATCTTAGAGATGCATAGGAAAATGGCGCTGCTACTGCGAAGATGGCATTGGATGCTATTCTACCCATAGTTGGAGACTCTTTTTTTTTTTTGTTTTTTTGAGACAGGGTTTCTCTGTAGCTTTTTTGGAGCCTGTCCTGGAGCTAGCTCTTGTAGCCCAGGCTCGTCTCGAACTCACAGAGATCCGCCTGCCTCTGCCTCCCGAGTGCTGGGATTAAAGGCGTGCGCCACCACCGCCCGGCTAGTTGGATTCTCTTTCAGCCTTGGATTTTCCTAGCTCATTTCTCATCCACTTGAAGAGTCATCTTTCGCTCCCTTTGCTGGGTACATCTTATTTCCTCTGCCCCCACCCCTGGCAACATTCCTGCTCCTTCCCTAGCCCAGTAAAGCCTTAAGCCCTGCCTGCCTTCGCCAATCACTTTCTAGACTGCATTGCTACACAGAACACTGATGCTTTCTCTTTTGATTCATGTTGTTTGGCAAGTATTTGTGTAATTCTGGGGTTGGCTTAAAATGAGTTGGGGAAGACTTCTGCAGAGCAGTGTCTTCTGGGCATGACAGGGTCCCTGTGTCTGTGAAGTCACAGCAGCCGTTTTCGCCAGCGTAAGAGCTGCACAAAACCCAGCCAGCATGGAGAGGTTAGGGTCCCATGATACCCCACACATAGTGAGGAGCCATTTGCAGGCTACATAGGAGGGAGAGCCAGTTAGTTTGTTTGCTTGTACAGCTGTGTATGTAATCTGTGGTCCAGTGGATGATTCCCTGAACCCTTGCATGTATGAGAAGTACTAATTGAACATGAAATTGGGAAGGGGTGTATGTGCATGTGTGTGTAGCAATGTCCAAGAAGAGTTGGAGGGGGAATCTGTGTGTGGATATGATCCAAACATGTTGTATTTATGTATGCAATTACCAAAGAGTAAGTAAAAATAAAAAATGCAATTCACAATTGGTTTAAAAAGTATTTGTCATTTGAAATGTATTTAGTTTCTTGGACATCTGATTACCATCACTGGCATAAGTTTTCCAGAATCTCAGCAGTTTGGCTGGTATATATCTTTCCTCCTGTTAGTCCCGAAGAACCACTTATTTCCTGCATGTGGATTCTGACTCCTCTCTTTCCTTGCCACCCAAGTCCACATCTTTCCTATTACAGAGCAAAACTCCTAGACACTTGGTCAATCAGGACCTAGTGTAGGTATTTAGAGAATAATCATTTATGTAGTACAGACATTAAACTCAGCAAAGAAGTCTTCAGAAATTGCTGAAAAATTTGCTTGGCTATTTGATACGTGTGTTTTATTTTCTGCTCTATTGTGTGGCCAAGGAAACTTATAAAATAAAGTATTTAATTGTGAGCATGCTTATAGTTTCAGAGGGTTAGTTCAAGATTGTCATGGTGCATGGCAGGAGGAAGGCAGGCTGGAAAGATGGAGCAGCCCCTGAGAGCTTACATCCGATCCATAAGCAAGAGGCAGAAAACAAGAGACCACACCTCCTAATCTTTCCTAAACAGTCTACCAACTAGGAGTCAAACATTCAAACAGATGAGCCTATGGGGGCATTCTCATTCAGACCACAATGACACATAATCGGTCACATCAGTGTTGGTGTCTCGCTGGTAATGATCCTGCAGAGCCTTGTTTGGGATCTTCCAGCAAGAAGGCAATTATCTGGGTGCATGGCTACAGACAGCAGTATCTTCCAATGCTCTGGTCCCCCGCACCACCCTTTTCAGCTTCATGGAGCACCTCGGACAGTTGCTTGCTTTCATGCTGTTGCTTCCATAGGAAACATTTTTCTCAGGGTCAGGAACTCACGTCATTCAGTTCCACTGCCTCAATCCAGTTATAGTGCCTAGAAAGTTCTGCAGGCCAAGGAAACGCTGTGGTATAGAAGAAGCAACTCAGCGTTTCTGATCTGTGTGACAAAGGACTGGTAATTCCCACCCGTGGAGCCATTACTGGTATTTGTGTTTCCAAGCGTTAAATATTTAGCTTGGCTCATTTAGTCAAAACCATAGTTTGTATTTTCTTCTTCTCTGTGGAAATCCCACATTCCTCCCCTCCTCCAAGCATGGCAGAGGGAAACTATGCAGCATGTCAAAGTGCTCTCTTCTTTTCTCCCATGCTTTTAATGACAAACACACACATCACTTGCTGTATATCAGGCGCTGTAATAAGACAGTGCACCGTTCACCACAGCAGCTCTGTGGACTTTTCTATTTGCAAAGATCTGGCCTTTCTGAGGCAGAGGGCTGGAGTTTAAACCTGGTGGAAGAAGCCAAAGGCCAGGTGCTCTGTAGCCATGTGCTGTGTCCTCGTAACTGTTCACTGTGTCTTCTGGGAATGGCACTCTCACCCCTCAGAAGGAGAGACGGGTCAGCTTTAGCCTTCAGTTGAGGAATCAGAAGTTCAAGTTCAATGGCTATTTCAAGGTCATGCAACTAGTAAAGTCCCGGGTTTAGAGCGAATGCCCTGTTCTTTCACCATATAAACTGGCTGGATGCCAATCAGGTAACTCCAAGTCTTTTAAAAATGCTGACTCCTGGGGGCTGTCTTGGGTTACTCTTCCCCTTGTAGGCCTGAGTCTTGAGAGTGAGAGCTCTGACATCCTGTGTACTCCACTTTCTTATGGCGACACTGGGTTCTATGTGTTTAAGTCAGAAGCTGTGATGTAGAAGGAAAGCCTGGCCGAGCTCTGGGTGCCTTAGTTTCCCTTCACTGTTGTTAGATGGGCGCACATGTGCCAGTGCCGAGAAATCTTAGAGCTCACAGCACCACTTGCTTATCCTAATTCTCCGTTTCTGCCTCCTGTGTGCTCTAGGACACCATCCTATCTCTACCTCATATGACAGTTCAATGGGTTTGAACGTCGCGGTGTGACTTTTCCTGGGTAGATGTGAACAGACGTTGTATGCATCCAGACAGGGCAATGAAAACTGACCATGGAAACCTTCCTCCTTAAGTTCATCTTGGTGAACCAATTAGTCTATTGGGGTGACCACGGAAGTTGCCCTGCTGGGATTCCTTGACCAGGTTGTAGGGAGCTCTACTGGAGGGCATCATTCCCTCTAACTCCTGTTTACTGGTTATATAACTTCCAGAAGTGACCTCCCTTGTCTTGTAACGCTTGTACGAGTTCTTATAACCTTTTCATGAGTTTTGTGAGCCCAGTCTCTTCTCTCCACCAGGGAGAGATTCAGCCTAGAGGTAACAGCCACATAACAAATGCTCTTCTGTCTCCCTCTCTCTCTCTACTCTCCTCCTCCTCTTCTTCCTCCTCTTCCTCCTTTTCCTTTTCTTCTGCAGAAAAACTAGATTTTGTTGAAGCTTTCTTACTTGATTCCAAAGACATGAGGGTATTTCTTATAGAGCTAAGTAGTTCTGGACATGGTATAGTTGCACGCCCGTCATCAGTTAAACCCTACCCGGCTTTTAGAGCGGTACACTATTATTGGAAGTGAACATAATACACTATTATTGGAAGTGAACATAAATTAATTAAAGAAAACAATAAAAAGAAGGGACACATAGTTCTCTGCCACCAACAAACCAAATTGGCCCTGTGTAATGACCTTTAAACAATGCTGGCCATGGTTCTTGTCATCAGCGAACTTCAAATGATTCAAGCGCTCATTTGCAGCTCTTCCAAGGCGCAGGTGGAAAAAGGCCAGCCGGAAGTAGAACTGGCTTTTCTCGGGGCCAGAGAACTCGCGGACTGGAAGCTTTACTAGGACTTTCATCTTATGCTTGGCCATATCCATCTGCTTACCTGGGCTTGGGCATCTCAGGACTCCATTTCCTTTCTGCTGGTTTTTCTTTTGAAAAATCACATTGTTCCCTCCCAAAGTTAAGGGATAAAACTTGTCTCTTTTTTGGATATATTCTGAAACCAGCACTCAATTATTCATCTGGTTTAATTTAAAATGCAAAAATCTTTGAAAAATCGGTATTTTCAAACTAAGTGCTTTGGTCTGCTGTTCTGGTTCTCATTAGCTTGGCTGGAGCCCTTGGTGATATGTTGGAGCTGCTTAAACCCCGATGCACATGCCTGCTCTCAGGTGTTTGTAAACCCGCTGCCGTCCCAGAGGGCCCAGCTGGGCTGCGGCATCCTAACAGCCCCGCGCTGAAACCTGGTGTTCCCCACACTCTGCCCGTGACTTTCCTGAAAGGAATTTAGTTGTTTAATGGGATGTTTTGGTGACCTCTGCCCACTCTGCTGAAGCGCGGGATAAAGGAATGACAGCCCCTCAGCCCCCTCCCCACCCCCAATCAATTCCTTTTCCAGTGTTTCCAGTGTAGCCTCCCATGGATATCACCCAGTCACGGTTTATCAAATTGCAGAGAGACTAGACACCTTCTCTGTACTAAGACTGGGCGAGGTGATCGGGTATGAAGAATGGCTGTCCCCAAAACAGGCATCAGAGTAAGAGAAATTCCCTGCTCTCACTGTTAGGAGTCTCACGGGAAGACCAAGTTACTGTAACATACGTGCAGAGGGCCTAGGTTAGGTTGGTTCTGTCTCTGTGAGCCCCTATCAGCCCAGGTTAGATGGTTCTGTGGGTTCTCCTGTAATGTCCTTGATCCCTCTGGCTCCTACAATCCTTCCTCCTTGAGCTCCACCTAAAGGTTGGCTGTGAGTCTCTGCATCTGTTTCCATCAGTTGCTGGATGAAGCCTCTTTGGTGACAGTTGGACTAGGCCACAAACTATGAGAACAGCAGAATGGCATTAGGAATCATCTCACTGACTGTTTTTTTTCTTTGCCAGTCATGTTTGGGTCTATCCTGGGTCTTTTGAGTCCATTCTGCCTCTGTGTTTTGGCCCCCAGGGTGAGCTCCCTCTCAGGGTGTGGGTCTCAGGCTCAACCAGTCATTTTTGGTCACTCCCACAATTTCTGTACCACGTTTACCCCAGTGCATCTTGCAGGCAGGACAAATTGTAGGTTGAGAGGGTTTGTGGCTGGATTGGTGTCCTGATTCCTTCACTAGGGGTCTTGCTGGTTACAGGAGATGGCTGGATCTTGAGATAGTCGAGTCCCAGTTTTCTGAGGAACCATCATATTGATTTCCAAAGTGGCTGTACAAGTAAGATGGTATCTCAGAGTCATTTTGATTTGCATTTCCCTGATGGCTAAGGATGCTGACCATAACTGTATGTGATTCTTGGCCGTTTGCAATTCCTCTGTTGATAACTCTCTGTTTAGATACTACATTTTTAAAATTGAATTATTTGGTTTGTTGATCTCTAGCTCCTTGAGTTTTTTCTTTTTATGTATTTTGGAGATCAGTCCTCTGTCAGATGTGGGGTGGGTAAAGATCTTTCCCAACTCTAGGCTGCCATTTTGTCCTTTTCATAGTGTCCTTTGCCTTACAGACACTATGAAAGTTTTGTGAGGTTCCATTTATTAATTTTTGATCTTAGTGTCTGTTTGACTGGTATTCTATTGAGGAAGTTGTCTCCCATGACACTATGTTCAAGGGTATTTCTCACTTTCTCTTCTATCAGGTTCAGTATATCTGGTTTTATGTTGAGGTCTTTGGTTCACTAGGACTTGAGTTTTTTGCATGGTGGTAGATGTGGATCTATTTGCATTCTTCTACATACAGATATTCATTTATGCCAGCACCATTTGTTGAAGATGTTTTCTTTTCTCCATTGTATATTTTTGGCTTCTTTGTTAACAATCAGGTGTCCGTTGGTGTGTGGATTTACGTCTGGGTCTTAGATTTGGGTTCACTGATTAACCTGTCTGTTTTTTATGCCAATACCATGTGGCTTTTATTACTCTGGCTCTGCAGTTGAGCTTGAAATCAGGGGTGGCGAGACCTCCAGCTCTTCTTTCATTCTATAGGAGTGTTTTAGCTAACCCGGTTTTCTTTTTTTCATATGAAGTTGAGTATCATTCTTTCAAGTTCTCTAAAGAATTATGATGAATTTTTGGTGGGGATTTCATTGAATTGATAGTTAGCTTTGGGCAAGAGGGCCATTTTTTACGGTGTTAATATTACCAATCCATGAGCATGGATGATCTTTCCACCTTCTGATATCTTCTTTAATTTCTTCTTCAAAGACTTGAAGTTCTTGCAATACAGGTCTTTCACTTCCTTGGTTAGAGTTACACCAAGATATTTTATATTACTTGTGGCTATTGTGCAGGGTGTTGTTTTCTTGATTTCTTTCTCAGCCTGTTTATATATATGATATGTATGTATATATATTCTGATTTTTTGAGTTAATTTTGTATCCAGACACATTGCTGAAGGTATTTATCAGCTTATCAGCTGTAGGAGATCTCTGGTAGAATTTTTGGGTTTGCTTATGTATACTATCATATCATCTGTAAATAATAATACTTTGACTTCTGTCTTTCCAATTTGTATCCCCTTGATCTCCTCTAGCTGTCTTAGTGCTCTAGCTAGAACTTCAAATACTATATTGAATAAATATGGAGCAAGTGGACAGCCTTGTCTTCTCCTTGATTTTAGTGGAATTGCTTTAAGTTTCTCTCTATTTTATTTGACTTTGCCATGCCTCATTTTTTTAAATAAATGCATTCTTAGTTTTCTTAATGTTTAGTTTTCTTTTGTTTTTTTGTTCTTTGTATGACACAAAGCCTTTGTCCTAGGTAAAGATGGTAAAGATATTTATCCATTCTGTAGGCTTTCTCTTCCCTCAAATAATGGTGCCCTTCGCCTTGCAGAAGCTTTTTAGTCTCATGAGGTCCCATCTACCAATTGTTGGTCTTCCTGTGCTATCACAGTCCAATCAAAAAGTTCTTTCCTGTGCTTACATTAATTTCAAATGTATACCCTACGTTCTCCTCTAACAGATTCAAGGTATCATTCTTATGTTGAGCTCCCTGATCCATTAAGAAGATGAAAAGGATATACTTTCATTGTTCTACTTGCAGCCATCCAGTTTGACCAGCACCATTTATTGAAGATGCTGTCTTTTTTCTAACGTGTAGTTTTGTTTTTTTTGTCAAAAATCAGATGGCCAGTTTTCATGGCGGCGGGTTCCTGGTGAGTGCCACCGCTTAGGATCCACTGGTTCAACTCAGGGTAAGTTCGACACTAGCCCCCAGCCTCCCTGCTAGAGTAGGAGACATCCCCTCCCCTTTCCCCAGCATTGCTGTGTCCCACAGTCCAGAGGGTCCCTGGGCAAGGCTCAGCTTTGGCGC
>JAQHUG010000249.1:2214996-2234684 GCA_028555095.1 Dicrostonyx torquatus | reverse complement strand
GGACAGGGTGTCCTGCACCATCGTGAGGAAGCAGGGGGAGGGTGGTGGGGGAGCGGGAGGGCCGGGAACAAGGGGAGTAAATGTAAATTTTTCTTTTATCAATAAAAAAAAAACAAAAAAAAACACTGGTTCTGATATACATCATATAATTTTTAATGCTTATGAACATGTCTTTTCAAAGTAGTGTAATTTAAAAAATAAAATTGTTGGCAAATGCATCTGTTCTAGAAAAAAAAAAAATCAGATGGCCAGGGAGCATGGGTTTACGTCTGGGTATCAGTTCTACTCCACTGATAAATATGTTTGGTTTTATACCAGTAGCATGCTGCTTTTTATTCTATAGTACTTTTTCTATTTTCTATATTTTTGCTATATTCTATATTATTTATTTATTATTTCTATTTTCTATTTTATTTATTTTATCTTGTAGGGTAGAAAAAGTAAAAGTAGTGGAACTTGAAATCAGGGAGGGTGATAGATCTTTCCAGCAGTATTTTTTATTGTTCAGGATTGTTTCGGCTATTCTGTGTCTTTTGTGTTTCCATATAAATTTTGAATTATTTTTCAATTTCTGAAAAGAATTGGTATTTTAACAGGGACTGCATTGAATCTGGTGCTTGCTTTTGACAGTGTGCTGCTTTAAATGAGGAATGTCTCCAGTAGATCCACATTTTAGACAGTTGTTCCCTGGTTGTTGGCACTGTTTGGTGGCACTGGTTGTTTGGTAGCTCTGTTTGGTGGCACTGTTTGTGGCACTGTTTGGTGGCACTGTTGGTGGCACTGTTTGGTTATTTGATAGCACTGTTTGGTGGCACTGTTTGGTTGTTTGGTGGCACTGTTTTGTGGCACTGTTTGGTTATTTGGTGGCAATGTTGTTGGCACTGCTTGGTGGCACTGTTTGGTGGCACTGTTGTTGGCACCGTTTGGTGGCACTGTTTGGTTGTTTGGTGGCACTCTTTGGAGGCTATGGAACTTTAGGAGATGGATCCCTCTTGGAGGAAGGATGCCAGTGGAAGTAGGCTTTGATAATTTATAACTTAACCCCAACTCCATTTTCCCTTTTTTGTCTCATGATTGTGGTTAAAAATATGTTTTCTCAGCATCCTGCGTTGGCTGCCTGCTACCCGGCTTCCCTTGCCCTTGCGGACTCTCTCTGGAACTATAAGCCACAATAAACTTTCTCTTTGTAAGTTGTTTCTGGTAAAGGTATCTTACCATAGCAACAAACACTAATACAGGTAGGATGCCAATTTTCACAACATTAATCCTACCAAGCCAAGAACCTGAGAAATAGTTCCCTCTTCTCATAAAATCTCCAGCTTCTTTCTTCAGTATCTTTAGGTTTCCACTGTGAAGGTTTTTTAGTTCCATGGTTAGACTAATTTTTGATTTTTCTGAGTGGATCCTGAATGGGATTCTCTTCTTTCTTGCTGTATTTGTCATTGGCGTGTAAGAAGGCTACTACATTTTGTGTGTTAATTTTGCATCCTCTTACTCTGTTGAATGTGTTTATCAGCATGAGGATTTTATGGTGGAGTCTTTGGGGTATTTTATACATGCAATCATATCATCGGCAAATAAGGGTATCTTTACCTCTTCCTTTACTGCGTGGATATTCTCTATCTCCTCTTCTTCTCTTCCTGTTCTAGGTAAGAATTTAAGCTCAGACTTGAACAGAAGTGGAAGGAGTGGACATTCTTGTCTTGCTCCTGATTTTGGTGGAAATGCTTTAAGTTTTTCTTTCAAAGATGATCTTGGCTGTGGGCTTACTGTATATTGCTTTTGTTATATTGATGTATGCCCTATGTCTTCTTAGATTCCCCAGCATCTTTATCATGGAAAGATATTTTATTTGTCAAAAAGCCTGCCTGCATCTCATGAGATGATCCTGTGGTTTCTCTCCTTGAAGTTATTTCTGTGGTAGATTACATTTATTGATTTACATCTGTTAAAACATCTCTACATTTTTGGGACAAAGTCTATTTGATCATGATGGATAATCTTTTTGATGGGCTCTTGAATTTGGTTTGAAAGTATTTTATTGGGAATAGTTACCTCTGTGTTCATCAGGGAGACCTGCCTAAAATTCTCTTTGTTGTTGGGTCTTTGTCTGGTTTTGGTATCAGGATAAATAAATAAATAACTAGGCTTTATAAACAGAATTTGGAGGTGTTCATTTTTTTTCTTTTTTTGTGTAATAATTTG
Source organism: Dicrostonyx torquatus (assembly GCA_028555095.1). Classification (NCBI taxonomy): domain Eukaryota; kingdom Metazoa; phylum Chordata; class Mammalia; order Rodentia; family Cricetidae; genus Dicrostonyx; species Dicrostonyx torquatus. The sequence continues at coordinate 2,232,479 of JAQHUG010000249.1, read as the reverse complement.
AGAAGTATCCATGTTAGCTCTTCTTTGAAGGTCTTAGAATTCTGTGGCCCTGGGTTCTTGTAGTTGGGAGATTTTAAATTACTGCTTCTATTTCATTGGTCGTGAATATGTTTAAATTATCTCTTCAATCTCGATTTCCCTTTGGCAGATCATATACATCTAGAAATTGGTCTTTTTTTTTTCTAGAAATTGGTCTTTTTTCCTTTTAGGTTTTCCAGTTTAGTGGAATGTAAGTTTTTAAAGTTATGTTCCTACAAGTCTCTGAATTTTCTCAGTATTTTCATGATTTTCCCTCATTCCATCAAATATTTTATCAGTTTGAGTCTTCTTTTCACTTTCTGCTGATTAACCTGGCTAACGGTTTGTCCTTCTTGTTAATCTTTTCAAAGAACCATTTCTTCATTTAATTTACTCCTTGAAATCATTTAAAAATTCATTGACTTCAGTCCTGATTTTGCTGATCCTATGATATTCTTTTTGGATGTTATTTGTTTTTTGGTATTCTAAGCTTTTCAGAATGAGATCATCCTAATTTTTTGAGGTAGGCATTTCGTGCCATGAGCTCTTAATATTCCTTTCATTGGTTTCTGTAAATTTTGTCCTGTTTTATTTCATTTTCATTCATTCATAGGATTTTAAAATTTTCCTTCTTGACTTCTTCCTTGACACAGCTGTCATTCAGTAGTGTGTTGTTGGGTTTAAATGGACTTGTATGCTTTCTGTCATTTATAATTTGTTGGAAGGGGGAAGTGGAGGTGAATACAGATGGAGAAAAGGCAAGTCTAACTGGAGGAAGATCAGGAAATCAGGATGCCATGCTTGATGGACTCTTGGAGAAAATTTCTTGGGTGGTGGACCCGGTGCAGTAGGCTGTGGCTGGCATCTGGGGAATGGTTCCTAGGTATCGTATGTGATCCTACATAGGGGGACCTAGAGTTTCCCCCTGGCTCCCGACCAATGTAGGTGAGCCCAAAACAAGAGGACCTGCATGCTGGGCTCTTGGAGCAAAATCCCAGGTTCTTCATTTTTTTTAAATAAAAGCTTTTCCAAATTTCTCTGCAGGGTGATGGCATGTTATGATCTCCCAAAGCTTGATAGCATTTCAATTTTGTCTCCAGTTAAATTTATCTCCTTAACCTGACCCTGTGATTCTAGCTGATATGTTTGAATGTGTCTGCCAATGTTCCTTGGGAGCTTGCCCTCTGGTGCAGGTGTTGAGAGGTAGTAATCCTTAAAAGGGATTAGACCATGAGGGCTCTTTTCTCTTAAAATGAGGTCTGAATTGCTAGTTATACTCTGAGTGGTGAGTGCTTCGGCAAGGTGGAATATAGTTGACTACCCAGGTCCCTTCTGAAATTACTTTTCTCTCGAGTTTACTGTTCTTTATTTGAACCTCAAGTATTTTTACTTACAGATTTTTAAGATCTATCTATCTATCTATCTATCTATCTATCTATCTATCTATCTATCTATCTATCTATCTAATCCATGTAAACACTGTTTCAGAACCCTTGGACATTTTTACGTATGAAGAATAATCATTTATTATCTTGCCCAAGGCAGATAGCTAAGCTGTACTAAAAGCTGTAATTGCTGTAATTCTAGTGCATTTAAGAGATGTTTGTTATGGAAATTTAGAGCAAAATTCATTATCTAGATTATAACTCTGGCTAGTTTGCTTCCCCTCTGCCTCTGGCCACCACTCTGCCACTTCATGCCAGAGATTTTGAAGCAAATACATCAGTTTGTGCTTAGTAAAAGATAGTCATTTTAAAAGGCACAATAAAAGAATCATCACTCCTAAAACAGTGACATTTCTGAGTGTCATCAAAATATTCAGTTTATGTAATAATTTTCTTAACTGTCTTATGAGTTTTCTTATAAACTGTTCATTTCTTTGGACCAGAGTACAAACGAGGTTTATATATTATGTAATTGGTTGATTTGATTTCAAGTTTCTTTTAATATAATTACCCCTCCCCTAAAGGCCTGAGGAGAAAATCTTTGTCTATTACTCTTTGGCTTATTCCCTTAAGGCAAGCTCCCTTATTGCACCTGGGGCTCACGTTTTCTTGGCTAAGCTGGAAGTAAAAAAGCTTCATAAATCCTCCAGCATCCATTTCACATCACTGGAGTTACAGGGGTGGGCGGCCATGCCTGGCCTTTGCTTGTGTGTCAGGATTTGGATTCAGGAGTTACAGGGGTGGGCGGCCGTGCCTGGCCTTTGCTTGGGTGTCAGGATTTGGATTCAGGAGTTACAGGGGTGGGCGGCCATGCCTGGCCTTTGCTTGGGTGTCGGGATTTGGACTCAGCTCCTCATGCTCAGGTAGAAATGCTGTACCCACTGAGCTATCACCTCAGTCATTCCTCCTTTCAAAAAATATAGCCATTTATTGATTTTATTGCCGTATTATTCAGACTTGAGGTCCCTTTCCCACGCAGGCTGGGCTGCCTGTCACTGGATCCATTGAACACAATCCTAGTGTTGTGTCTGATGTAATTTATTGATTTGATGAGATTTGGCTGTCATTTCTGTTCTTTAGAAGATTCTTTTGTTGTCACCGTGGAAGCAATGACAATGAGGAAGCTCTTGTCGGTGACAACATGGCTGTGTCCACCACCTAAATTCACACAGTCATTAAGGCCTTGCTGCTGGAGCCAGCATCCCAGGCTCTCTTCCTGACTTGTAGAATGAAATCTTCTTTTCAAACAAGACCATGGGGCAATTTAAAGTTTCCAATGCTCTACAGCAGGGATCAGGAAATATAAATTTCAAGTCTTTTTTTTTCCTAGTGTATCAGCTCCAATACTTCCAGGAAGAGGCATGGACCGATTTCCTCATGACAGGGTTCATATAGTAGAGAAAGTTGGGTATCTGCCACTTCTTTCTCTTCATGCCAGTTTCCAAGGCAACAAGTTCACTTTCTATCACCCTCAAGGAATGCTTACTTTTTAAAAGTATCATTTAGGTTTCATGAATGTAAACATACCTGAGACATTTTAATTCACTATTTTTAAAAAGATTTATTTATTTATTGTGTATAGAGTATTCTGCCTACACGCATGCCTGCAGGCCAGAAGAGGGCACCAGATCTCATTACAGATGGTTGTGAGCCACCATGTGGTTGCTGGGAATTGAACTCTTTAGATGAGCAGGTGGTGCTCTTAACCACTGAGCTGTCTCTCCAGCCCTTAATTCACTATTTTTATTACTGTTCAAGTCACCACATCTTGGGCTGATAAAAACTGTCCTACATTTTCAAGCCCATTCACATGACACTAGCAGTCTGTTTTTTAAAATGATGCAAATTTCAGTAACACATAATGGGTTCAGAAGATATTAAATAAAATGCAGAGTAAAATCTTCAAAGGAAAAAATATACATGTACATTTATAAAGAGCTGGTCAATGGGCTGGTGGGTAGGGATGTCCAGGTAAGAAGGCACCTGCACTGCTGAAGACGAGAAGGCACTAACAAGATCATGCTGACTGCTCTGCATGCCCTGCCCCGTACACTCTTGCAGCTGTACGACCTGAGGGACCTCACAGGTCTCCAGCTCAGAGACTCCAGTGGTTCTTGGCTACTTCTATTGATTTTTCACTTGGTAAGATATTCTAGGATCTTTTGTTTATTTGTTTCTTTATTAACCCAGACCTAGAATTACCATGTTTCAAATATTTGTAAATACTTTTAGCAAAAATTATATATACCAGAGATACATATTTCTGGAGTTTCTTAGCATTTCTAACATGAAGTTGAGTACATGTGATGTTTTTGTTGTTGCCTTTTTTTTCAGGGTAAAATGCAATATGAGTCATGCTGGTACTTCCAATTCGAATTCAGGGGTACTAGGTTGTCAATCAACTTCATTATTATTATATGTGTTTCCATGCTGAAAATTATGATTCTTAATTATAACTACATTCTTGCTCTATGGATTTATCTCATGGTAGTCAATACTCTTGTAATAAACCACAACCATTCTCACGTGATTATCACCTAGCTCAGTTGGTGATAATGGCCTTACTTTTTATTGATTCTTTAGTTTCACATCATGCACCCCAATCCTGCTCATCTCCCAGTCCCTCCACACCTGCCCTCACTCTTGTAGTGCTCTCCAAAGGAAAACTAAAAATAAATAAAAATAAGATAAAAAGAAACAATACTTTAAAAAAAAGAGGAGAAGGCATCATAATCCCTGACTTCAAACTCTGCTACAGAGCTACAGTACTGAAAACAGCCTGGTACTGGCATAAGAACAGACAGGAGGACCAATGGAACCTAATAGAAGACCCGGATATCAATTCACACATCTTCGAACACCTGATATTTGATAAAGAAGCAAAATATATCAAATGGACAAAAGAAAGCACATTTAATAAGCAGTGCTGGCATAACTGGATATCAACATGTAGAAAAATAAAAATAGACCCATATCTATCACCATGCACAAAAATCAAATCCAAATGGATCAAAGACCTCAACATAAAGCCAGCCACACTGAACCTTATAGAAAAGAAAGTGGGAAGTACACTCGAATGCATTGGCACAGGGAACCACTTCCTAAATAGAAACCCAGCAGCACAGACACTGAGAGAAACAATTGATAAATGGGACCTCCTGAAACTGAAAAACTTCTGTAAAGCAAAGGACACAGTCAACAAGACACAATGACAGCCTACAGAATGGGGAAAGATCTTCACTAATCCTACATCAGACAGAGGGCTGATCTCCAAAATATACAAAGAACTCAAGAAATTGGACACCGAAAGATCACATAATCCAATAAAAAAATGGAGTAAAGACATAAACAGAGAAATATCAACACACTAATCTAAAATGGCTGAAAGACACTTAAGGAAATGCTCAATATCCTTAGTCATCAGAGAAATGCAAATCAGAACAACTCTGAGATTCCCTCTTACACCTGTAAGAATGGCCAAGATCAAAAACATTGATGACAACCTATGCTGGAGAGGGTGTAGAAAAAAGGGAACACTTCTGCATTGCTGGTGGGAATGCAAGCTGGTACAACCCCTTTGGATGTCAGTGTGGAGATTTCTTAGAAAATTAGGAAACAACCTTCCTCAAGACCCAATAATACCACTTTTAGGTATATATCCAAAGGATGCTCAATCATGCCACAAGGACATGTGCTCAACTATGTTCATAGCAGCTTGTTTGTCATAGCCAGACCCTGGAAACAACCTAAATGTCCCTCGACCGAAGAATGGATAAAGAAGTTGTGGTACATTTACACAATGGAGTACTACACAGCAGAAAAAAATAACGACAGCTTGAATTTTGCAGGAAAATGGATGGAGCTAGAAAACATTATTTTGAGTGAGGTAACCCAGACACAGAAAGACACTTATCACATGTACTCACTCATAGGTGGTTTTTAAACATAAAACAAAGGAAGCCAGCCTATAAACCGTAATCACAGAGAACTTAGACAACAATGAGGACACGAAGAGAGACTTCCATAGACCTAATATACATGGAAAAGTATAAAAAGACAAGATCTCCTGAGTAAATTGGGAGCATAGGGACATTGGGGGAAGCTTGATAGGGGGAGGGGAGAGGCAGGGAGGGGAGCAGAAAAAAATGTAGAGCTCAATAAATATCAATAAAGAAAAAAATGTAATAAAAAAGAGGAGAAAACCACGTTGCTCATCTGTCTTTGCCTGTTGTTTGCACCCTCACCTCTTTTTCAGATCTTTTTCTCTGGGACATGAACCTTTCTCTCTGTCTCTCTCTCCAGTATCCCACCGTTTATTTGCTGCTCTGAGCAGGTATGTGTGACTTTATCTCTGCCCACTTAGTTTTGATGGTGCCAAACAGGCCTATGAATTCTCTGTGCCCCTCTGAGCAGACTGCACTGATAATGGTAGCACTGTTAGTTGTTGGGCCATATCCACTTAGTCAAGCATTCTAGTTTAAAGTAACATAAAACAATTTCTCTGTGAGGCTACTGATGAGTCAGGCATATTAGATTCCTTTATTTGTTTCTGATTTTTAAAATTTTCCCTATAAATCTTTTATCTTTGCTTTTTAAAATTTACATAAAATATGTTCAATTATAATACTTAAAGAAATAAGAGTCCTATCCTGTCATCTTCAATCTACTCCAGGACCAAAGTAATTCATGTATCAACATATAGAATTTCAGAATTCCTTTAATTGGTAAAGAATTTAGGTATTTCTTTTGGCCCAGGAATGCCATGAGACAATTATTAGGACACTAAGGGCATGAGGAAGTTTGGAAGTCTGTGTGGAGTAAAGAAAGGTCCTACATTTCCTTTTACAATGGTGTAGTGCCCCTTTGGGCAGACACAGTATAACTAATCCCACCCGGTCTGTGCTGACAGGCTTCTGGGTTCTTTCCAGTTTTTACTATTTCAGACAGTGCCGAAGTGAACAGCATGGTACATATGCCTTTTTGTCTCGTTGCCAGGATTTCGGGAAGACTCATAGAAGTGTGATGGCTAGGTCAAAGGGTAAATCCCCATGGCATTTGCTCGAACCTGCCAAGTTCCCCTTCACAGGAGTTGAAGCATTTTGCATTCCCATCATTCAAAGTAGGAGTGTGTCTGTCGCTAAGAGTCTTGCTTGTTGAGCATGATGTCAGAGCTTTGGCCCTTTGCCAGCACGATAGGTGAGAAAATGACATTTCCCTGTAGTCTTAATTTGCATTTCTCTTATTACAAAAATGTTAAGCACAATTTGCCTTTTCTTTCTGTGAGTTAATCCTCTGTTTGTCTAAAGAAACTTGAAATTTGCAGGCAGATGGATGCAACTAGAAAAAAATTATCCTATGAGGTAACCCAGATGCAGAAAGACAAATTCTGGCGTGTAGATATTAACAAGTAGATATTAATTGTTGGGGAAAGGATAATCAAGCTACAATCCACAGACACAGTGAAGTTAGATAAAGAGGAGGTCTATGGGGGAAGCATGGATCTCCCTTGGGAAGGGGAAATAGAACACATTTTGCAGGTGGACTGGGGGTGTTTGTGGATGGAGGCTGGAGGGATCAGCTGTATGTGTGGGGAAGGGATGGAGAGAAAGATTGCCGGGAGGGACTGCTAGAATTGGGGGGTGGCATTTCAGGTGTGGTGTGGAAACCTAGTGCAGTGGAAACTTTCTGGAATCTGAGGGTGACTCTAGTGATGACTCCTAGTAATAGAAGATATGGAGTCTGAATTGGCTATCTCTTGTAGCCGGGCACAGCTCTCATCATTAGACTGGGAGGCAGTTGGCTGAGTTGTTGGCTAAGAAGGTCCTGTGGAGATCTCTAAACAAATCAGGTTGATGTTAGGACAGAGGGTCACTCTTAAAAAACTGACAATGGGGCTGGAGAGATGGCTCAGAGGTTAAGAGCACTGACTACTCTTCCAGAGGTCCTGAGTTCAATTCCCAGCAACCACATGGTAGCTCACAGCCATCTGTAATGAGATCTGGTGCTCTCTTCTGGCCTGCAAGCATATACACAGACAGAACACTGTATACATAATAAATAAATAAATCTAAAAAAAAAAAGAAAAGAAAAACTGACAATGAAGGCCCCATTGCCAAGGACAATGTCCACACAGCTCACTGACATAAAGAGGCTGAGCTGGTGCCTTCCTGGAACCTTCATGCCTATATCCTAGTCTTTTTGGCACTGGGCGGTATTCTGCAGGCTATAGAAAGAGAAACCTGGACACCAATCAAGACACAAAACTTCTACCTACAATTTTTTTCCTGCCTGTAAGATGGATTGGGGCAATGGTGGCACAGGATTAGTGGGAGTGGCCAATCAAGGTCTGATTTAACTTGAGACCCATCCATGAGAGGGAGCCCATGTCCTATACTGCCTGGATGACCAGAAACCAGAGACTGGATAGCCCAGAGATCTAGAGTAGAACAAACCATGACTGAAAAAAAATCAAGGAAATGATTCTTAATGGTATTCTGCTATACTCATAGATCTAATAATCTATATGAGGTAGAGATTAGTACCTTGTCCAGCCGTCATCAGAGAGGCTTCCTCTGGCCACAGATGGGGGCAGATGCAGAGACCCACTGTCAAATGTTATAGGAAGAGAGAGTGTAAATTGGGGGTCTCCGTCAAGCCTCTCATAGATCAGGGTACCCTGCCAGAGAGGGGGAGGAAAGTCGGAAGGAGTCAGAGGGGATGGAGGATACTAGGAGAACTTGACCCACAGAATCAACTATGCAGGGCTCACATGGGCTCACAGGGACTGAAGCAGCGAGCATGGGTCCACATCAGGCCCTCTACATATATGTTATGATTGTTAGCCTGGTGTTCTTTCTTTTTTTTTTTTTTACTTTTTTTATTGTTAAAAGAAAAATTTACATTTACTCCCCTTGTTCCCAGCCCTCCCGCTCCCCCACTACCCCACCGCCCTCCCCCTGTTTCCTTAAGATGGGGCAGGATACCCTGCCCTGTGGGAAGCCCAAAGCCCTCCCCGCTCCATCTCGGTCTAAGAAGATGTGCATTCATATAGAATAAGTTCCCAAAAAGCCAATACATGCAGAAGAGATAGGTCCCAGTGCCATTATCATTGGCTTCTCAGTCAGTCCCCACTGGCAGTCACATTCATAGAGTCCGGTTAGGTCATATGCTCATTCAGTCCTGGTCCAGCTGGGTTTGATGAGCTCCCAATAGATCGAGCACACTGTCTCTGTTGGTGGGCCAGTCCCTCACGGTCCTGACTCCCTTGCTCATCTTCTCCCTCCTTCTGCTCTTCCACTGGACCTTGGTAGCTCAGTCCCTTGTTCGGATGTGAATGTGGGTCTCTGGCTCTATCTCCAACCATCATGTGAAATTTCTATGGTGACGATTAAGATATTCAACAAAGTAATTATGGGACAAGTTCAGTTCAGGCACCCATTCCTCTGCTGCCCAAGTACCTAGCTGGGACATCCCTGTGAATACCTGGGATCCTCTCTAGAGATAAGTCTCTTGCAAATCTTAAAATGACTCCTGTTAATGTAGATATCTTATTCCCTTCTCCAATATCCACCCTTCCTCCATTTCCACCCTCCCACAACCTCAGGCTCTCCCCGGTTCTTCCCTTTCTCCCTTCTACCCTCTCCCTTTCAACTACCCTCTCCCCCAATCCCTACCTCCACCCCCATCCCCACACCTGTGCTTCCAACTTTTGTCTGATGATCTTGTTTGCTTCTGACTTCCAGGAAAATCTATATATGTTTTTCTTTGGGTTCACCTTGCTATTTGGCTTCTGAAGGCTTGTGAGCTATAAGCTTAATGTCCTTTGTTAATGGCTAAGGTCCACTAATGAGTGAGTACATACCACACTCATCTTTTTGGGTTTGGGATATCTCACTAAGGATAGAGTTTTCTATTTCCATCCATTTGCATGCAAAATTCAAGATGTCATTGTTTTTTTCCGCTGAGTAGTATTCTAATGTGTATATATTCCACACTTTCTGGATCCATTCTTCCATTGAGGGGCATCTAGGTTGTTTCCAGGTTCTTAGCCTGGTGTTCTTGTGGGACTCCGCACAGTGGAATTAGAAGTGTCTCCGACTCTTTTGCCTGCTCTTGAGACTCTCTTCCTCCTATGGGGTCGCCTCGTCCAGCTTTGCTATGAGAGCGTTGGCCTTGTTTCCTTGTATCTTGTCTTGTCCTGTGTGGTCGTTGTCTCTTGGAGGCCCACTGTTTCCTGAAGAGAAATGGAGGGGGTGGGCATGGGGAAGAGGGGAGATGGGGACAGTTGAGAGGAGTAGAGGGAATGGAACCTGGCTGGGATGTGTTATATGAGAGAAGAACCTGCTTCTACTAAAATTTGGACTACTTTGGAGTCTGGATCTAGGGCAGAAAAAGGCACTTTCAGGGAAGTAAATTCTCCCCTGAGACTTGAAGTCTGAGTGGACAGGCCAGAGACAATATCCTTGGAGAGGGGCCATGAGCCAACTGAGGACTCGAGTTTCTGAGAAGGCAAGCACATACAGCTTGGGGCTTCTAGATCAGACAGAGTAAGGTGAGAAATGCAGGGGCAGAGGAAACTGGGAGTGAGGCCAGCGGATGCTGGAGGGCTCTAAACTACCTTAGAATTCCAACTTGTTCCCAGGCAATGAGAAACTATTAATTGCGTATTTTAAGACAATTTTTCTATATTGACATATAAATGTGGTTTATATATGCATGTTTATATTGCATACATGTTTTTTAAAAGTATGGTCTCTTCTCCTCTCCCTCCCTCTCCCCTCAGGTTCCCTCTCCTTCCTTCTCTCTCTTTTGTCCCTTCCTCTCCTTTCTATCTCTCATTTACTTGGTCTTTCATATATTGCTCTCCAGGTCTCCCCAAGGAACCCATTAGTTATGAACTAAATTATATCCTCCTCTCCCAATTGTAAGTTGTAAATCTAACCCAAAGTATCTTAGAACATATCCGGAGTGGGGTCTGTGGAAAGGTAGTCACAGTAACATGAGGCCAGTGGGTGGAAACCATAGTCTACTGTCACTGGGATCCTGCTAAGAATGCAGAGAGGCACTAGGGGTGCCAGCTGGTAAAGGTCATGTGACCATGCAGTGAGATACCAAGATGACAGCATGCTATTCAGATTTCCTTTTTGTAGCTATTATAAAGAATGTCACAGTAATTATCCTTGTACATATATGTCTAATTATTGATACCTTTATGTCTGAGGACTGGAGTTACCAAATCAAACAAAATCATTAATAATTAATAATAAAATACCAATAATTATTTTTTAATGGATACTATTAGATTGTTTTCTGAAAATACTAGAAGACCCCCTCTTCCCAGTGGCAATATATAGGATTCTGCTACCCATAATCTGCCTATTATCTTTGGGGAAGCTGGCATAGCCTATCATCCAAAAGAGTTGTGATCTCCTTTGTCTTGCCCAATATTTCTAGTTTTGTTCACCTAGTTCTTTAAAATTCCTTGTTCTTGAGAATGTCATAATTTGTTTTAAATTATTTCTCCCATTTTCTACTAGTTGTTTGTTCCATAATAGAGTTAGATCATTGATTTAGATTTTTTTTTTTAGCTCATATCCTTTCTCTTTCCAGTTACGTTTTTAATCTGTTTAAAAGTATTTAGCCTTTCATTAGCATTAAATCACTTCTTTGCGTCACCCGGAGGCTGACAGACTCTTTCACTTTCCCATGGTTGCTCTCTCTTGAAGGAAGATGTGTGACCTCTGGCTGCTCATTTAAGTTTGCCTCTTATAGAATATTTTAAATTTTCTTCCTTTTTTCTCCTCTTGACAGTACATTTTGTCTTCCTTTTCGCCACATTTTCCATATCTATCTGCTGCACTTTGTGCTAGTTGGTGCTTTTTTCTTATTTCTACCCCTTCCACTTGAACCAACTGTCCTTACCTACCACAAATCACACCTACACAAATAGCCTGTACATTTTTATGAGGACTCACATGTGCTCATATAGGCACACATATTAAAAATCACCGACGGTAATGAGTTTTATTTTTATGCTCTCTCATGTTGAGATCTCTGCTTTTGTAATCAGTGTTAATTGCTCTTCACAGGTTTTCTTCAGCTGCATCATTAGAGAAATATACATTTTAAAATCTTGGATCATGTTATAGTATTTTTCATTCATCTGACAAGGGAACATTTTCTTAGCTGTGTGTAGAACTCTTGGTTCACAGTCCTGTTCAGTTGGCTTTCTTTTCCTAGCTTCCTAGGTTATGGAGGATAAGACGTATGTCTCTGTTTCTTTCTTGCTTCTTGCTATGCCACTGTTTCTCTCTCTCTCTCAGACAGGGTTACATGACGAGTTCTTGGCTGGCCTGAAGCTCATCATATAGACGAGGCTAGCCCACAACCCATAGAGATCCACCTGTCTCAGTCCTTTGAGTGCTGAGATCAAATTGTTCCACTAGACCCAGCAAGTCAATTTTCCTTATCATTGTTAGGTAGTTGCTTGTAAGGCTTTTCCCTTAAGAACTTTAACTGCTGTAAGTCCAGTTAATAATTAATATAACACCTTATGATCTGATAATTAAAATTTTCTTTTTGATTTTTTTTTATTCTGTCTTACATGATTTCTTAGTCTGGTCCTTTATCTCATTTAGGAACACATACCATTTTTATATTAATTCTTTATTGATTTCTCTAGTTTCTATTTTTCCTCTGACACCTTTAATTTATCCTTTTGATCCATCCTTTGGAGTATTCTTACATGTGCTCCTGCAGAGCACTAACTGGAATTTAATGTTGTCTTCTCTTTGCATTTATTAAATTTTTGTCATAGGGCCATTTATTTTTATGCAACTAGCACTTCCTTAAGCTAATGCCAATTTCTCTGTAAGCTTCCTTCTTCTGTAGCAACACTATGTCTTATTTATAGTTCTATATCATGACAACCTCTGGTGGCTGAGACCTCTTAGACTGGATGCTAGTTCTCCCTGCCTGCTAATGCCTGTTTTAGGATATAAAATTGATAACAATTGACAAAAGGGATCTCAGGAGATCAAAATGCTTCTGGGCAAAAAGAGAAATTGTTAAATGGGTGAAGAACAGCCTATAGAATTGGATAAAATCCTTGCTAGCCAGCTAGCCCATATAAGATTAATATCTAGAATACATGTGGAACTCAATAAATGAAATGTTAAGAAGACAATCCACCCAAACAAGAAGTAGTCTATGGAATGAAATAGCTGATTCTCCAAAGAAAAAAATGCAAATAGCTGATAAATGTTAGTAGCCATTAGGGAGATGAAAATAAAAAAATTAAGATTCCATCTCACCTGAGTCAGAATCTCTATCATTAAGAAAATAAATGACCACAATTCAGGTTAGGATGTGGGGGAAGGAGAATCTTTATCCATTTTTGGTGGGAATTAAACTAGTACAGTTGTGATGAAGTCAGTGTGGATGTGTCTGAAAAAGCTAGCAACAGATCTGCCGTCTGACCCAGGCTTGCACCCAAAGGGCTCTGTGTCTTCCTACACAGATGCTTGCAGATTCCTGTCCATTGCTCTTCTAGTCACAATAGCTAGGAAAGGTAAGAGCCCAGATGTCTATCAACCGATGGATGGACAGCGAAACGTGGTACAGATACACAGTGGAATTTTACTCATCCTTAAAGAAAAATAAAACTATGAAATTTCAGGACAATGGATGGAACTGGGAAAATAACTGAGTGAAGTAGCCCAAACCCAGAAAGATAAATAAATGCTGTGTGTTCTTCCTCATGTGCCTGTTCTCACGTCACTCTTCTAGATTTGTCTGTTTCATCTGGAATGTCTAACGAGGTAAAGAATCTGGAAAAAGCCCATGAGAAGGGGAGTAAGTCCATACGGTGAGGCAAAGACAATGGAACACATGTGTTATAAAATTTGGGAGGGTCCTCTGGGGGCTAAAGAGTTAAGCAGAGATGGACTGGGTTAACTAAACTAAGGCTGTATGGTAGAGTCTTATGGAAATGCACTGCTTTGCGAATTCATGTATATTTAAAAAGTAGTTTGAATAGAGGTCCCTGCATAAGGGCAGTGTTACTCCCAGAAGACACAGGTTATTAAATGAAAATCTCAGTGCCTGTGCTGGTTAGAGAGGCCACAGAGGCCACCAAAGAATACAGGCCATTGCCTGTGTTTATTTTGCCACCATAACAAGATGGCAAGGCCCTATTGCTGAAGACACAGCACAGCTGGTTGTAGAATGTAGAGAAATCAAGCTTGAACCCATCTGGGAACTCCTTCCTGGCGTGACCATATTACTTTCATGGTAACAGAAGGTGCTAGGACTGAGAGAGCAAAGTCATCTATGAACTCAGCTATAGGTCCTGTAAACTGCAAGCAAGATGTAGCTACTGGTGTTAATAGTGACATAACTTTTATGGGGGTAATTAACAGCTTTCTGTTTGAAATTGTGTCTTGCTTCCATTGGAAAGAACTCATCTTGTATTGTTAACTTGATGGAAAATCCTTGGCTGGGGAAGTCTTATAGAAGGAACCTGTTATGATTGTTCGACTAAATGGACATGCTGTCAACCTGTCTTATAAATATTTATGTTTATTCTTATAGATTAGGGCTGCTCTCAGCCTTGGCCAGAGAAGTTTTTTGCCATTGGGTAGCAATCAATGCAGAGTCCCATAAATGCCAGGTTGTTGAAAATAAATTACAGTTGTGCAGTAAGGTCTACACAGGACTCTTATATCACCCCCAATGCCTGCACTGAACTCAGGTAATATCATGGAAGAGGGAGTGGAAAGAAAGGAGAAGCTGGAGCAGAAGTTCTTTGTAATGTTTTCTTCTTGACAGGGCACAGCTGTTGCACTCAGAAATGTGTACCAGTTACAGTTCTGTGCATAAGATTCACACAAGGTCAAGACCGTCAATATTCTGGCATGGATGGGAGAGACTAATCAAGCTCCACCTCTGAGGAGCTATTGGTGATTGATACCTTGGGTGGTTAGGGGAGTTATGGTGCAGGACAATTGTCTATATTCTGTCAATTATGTTTTAAATAAACGCTGATTGGCCAGTAGCCAGGCAGGAAGTATAGGTGGGACAACCAGACAGGAAGTAGAGGTGGGTCAATGAGAACAGGAGTATTCTGGGAAGAAGGAAGCCCATTCCTCCGCAGTCCTGTCCAGACACTGAAGAAGCAGGATGTAACCTGTCCCATTGAAAAAGATACTGAGCCAAGTGGCTAATATAGATAAGAACATTGGGTTAATATAAGTTACAAGAGTTGATAAGAAGCCTGAGCTAATGGATCAATCAGTTTATAACTTATGTAGACCTCTGTGTGATTTTCTTTGGGACCCTAATGAATGCGGGAACGGGGCAGGACAGAAACCCCAACAAGCAGGCCCCTCATGTTACAGAGTTAGAGTCATTTTTCTTCCCAGGGGTTATGACCACTGTCACTCAAGTTCCAGTAGGGGACTCTATGCCTATACAAATGCAGACGAAGCTAAGTGGATTTATCAGACTGCTTTACAAACAGGTCAAAAGGACATTCGGGTGAAAGGGGAAGTGTCAGATAGAGATCGGGGAGGATGGGTGATGAACTGGGGTTAAATATTACCAACTGTACGTTGTATACATGTATGGAATTGTCAAAGTTAGAAATATTCTAAAAGGAAATCAGTTCTTACTGCAGGCTCTCCTAGTGTCCTGCCCAGCTGCTACGATAAAACACCCTGGCAATCAGCCTATGGGTTATGTGTGTCCTCTCTGTAAACTCTGGAAACTATAGTCAAAGGCTGTGTGTTACAAGATAGAAGACTAAAACAGCCAGAGCGGGTGGTATACCTAGACCCAGGAGGAAAGGGGTTTTGGGGAGACACTGAGTGGACATCAGTATACACTCTAGCAGGGGATTCCAAAATTACCATTAGGAACCACCAAGACTGAAGATAAAATAACTTAGGAACATGTCCAGTTTTCCAAAATAATCAGTGAAGTTACTTTTTTGTTTTATATATTTGTTTGATACATATATTATTTTAATTGATTATCTAGATGGATTATATATTGACTTTTAGAATCTAAAATTGATGTTAAAATATATTATATTTTGATTTTGGTTTTCTGTTGTGGGATAATCTTTTAGGACACTGTAAAGATTTGTCTTTGATTGGTTAATAGAGAGCTGAATGACCAATAGTTGGGCAGGAGAGAATGGGCAGGACTTCTGGAGAGAGAGAGAAACTCAGGGTTAGAATCTAGGTATGGGGGAATTGCCAGCAAGACACGGAGGGAGTCAGACGTGCAGAATGGAGAAGAGATAAAGAGCTATGTGGCAAAATGTAGATTAATAGAAATGGGTTAGTTTAAGTTCTAAGAGCTAGTTGTGAACAAGCCTAAGCTAAGGCCAATTATTCATGATTAGTAATAAGTCTCTATGTCATTATTCAGGGTCTCGAGTTTCAAAGAAAATTAGACAAGAAAGATTGACTATAATTTTTCCTCCCAGATTCTTCCTACTTCCCTCCCCACTCAGATCCATACTCTTTCTTCTTTCTCTCATTAGGCTACAAATGGGCATTAATAATAATAATAATAATAATAATAATAATAATAATAATAAACAAGGACAAAACAAAAAAGCAGAAGGAAAAAAGGAAAATATCAAGAAACACATATAGACATAGAGACACATATTTGCACACAAAGAAATCCCATGGAGGTCATAATATATATACAGAGGACCTATAATGCTTAAAAACAACACCAGTAAAGCATTATGAGACAAAGAACTTCCAAAAATGCCATTGAGTTTGTCTTTTCTTGGCCATCTACCTCTGGGCATGGGGTCTGGCCTTAAGAGTGTTTTGTAAACCCAGTGAGACTTCATTGTAGAATTTTTCATTTGTGAATGCTTGTCAGTTGGACATAGTTTCTGAATTAGGGAAAGGGGGCAGTGTCCAACTCCCCTCTCAGTCCTGGGACCCCATTTGACCCAGACACATGCTGGTCCTGTGCATGCTGCCATAGTTTCTCTGAGTTCATATATGCCCTGATTCTGTTGTGTTTAGAAGGCCTTGTTCCCTTGGTGGCCTCCATCCATTCTGGCTACAATGTAATTTATAAGACAATGATAGATATTATGAAGGTGTGGTGTAACTTTTTTTTGTATCCAAATGTTATTTCTTTCTTTTTAACAAGGACTTTTTTTTTTCTACAGGATAGATGGATCTGTCTTGGGTCTGCAAGGTCAAGAGTAGGAGACTTTCCACAGGCTTTCAAATGCAAGCTTCCTCGCCAGTCTAGCGTACAGAGAATTAGGCTCTGTGGTATTCCATGCTGGCCTTTATGTCCTAAACACTGTCATTTTCTCGTCTGAATGCTGGCCTTACAGTATATAGAAGACCTCTCTGGACACCCAGGGCTTCAGATGCACGATTGATTCTTCTTTTTTCTTACTCAAGGTATGTGTCATGAACCTTCTAAGCATTCTATATTAATGAATCATTTCATTTTCAACAGCCGTCTGATAAAATAGACAGTTGGCTCTTTACCTCCATGTTACAGATAAGGAAGGTGGCATAAAGAACAAGCAGGAGAGGACTGGGGACAGGCAGCACATAGACCAATGCCATCCACAGCAACTGTAGTTCTGGTGCTACCCATTTGAGAAGATAATTGTCTCGGGCCAGTGTTGGTGACTGAGCTCAGACGAGGCCAGGATCTCAAGTGCTGAAGGGGTGAGCGGCCTCCCTGTAGGAGGAATCCTCCTTCCCCACCCTTCAGGAACTGCGTGGTAAGTCCTCGTCTATGGTATTAACATTGTAGAGGAAGCCCAGGTCGATATTCTATAAACAATTGTCTGTTTCCAAATGCTCTAAAAAACCCCATTCCTATAAATAAACTGAAGGAAAAAAACCATATGATCATTTCACTAGATGCTGAAAAGGCATTTGACAAAATTCAACACCCCTTTATGATAAAGGTCTTGGAGAGATTGGGGATACAAGGAGCATATCTAAATATAATAAAAGCGAT
>JAQHUG010000249.1:2197880-2209091 GCA_028555095.1 Dicrostonyx torquatus | reverse complement strand
GTGGTTATTTCGGGTGCAGCCAGCCGCTGAGCAGGCCAGCGGCTGGGGGCTTGGGAGACTGGCGGCTGGGGAACACAAACAACACACACCCCTCTCCCCGCTAATTACAACAGTTTGGCGCCCACCGCTCCCCTAATCACAACAAAACTGTTTCTTTGTGTTCATGACTTCTCAGAGTCAAAAACTCTGACATGCTGTTTGTTGTGTAAATTCTCTGAGAAAGAGGAGAACATACATCTTAGCCTTGAAATCCATCTCTTCCCTGGTCCTGCACACACACACAAGCCTTTTCTATTTGCTTAGCATATCCATGATGGCCAGCCTTGCATGTTCATTTGATTGATTGGACTGAGAGATGCCTAGGAAATTGGTAAAGGACGCTTCTGTGAGTGTCTTTGAAGACGCTATGACCCATGCTGGTGGTGGGTGGCCCCACCCCATAGGCAGGGTGTCTGGACAGAATAAAGGAGAAGTCAGCCAGGACAGGAGACTGTTTTCCCTGCTCCCGTGTCTCCACAATGTGTGGTGCTCTGCTCCAGCACGCCTTCACCAGACTGAAGTCTCTGAAAGAACACACCAAGACACATCAGTTTCTCTAGTTGAGTCTCTCGAGTATTTGTCACAGCAGAAGAAAAGTTTGGCTAACAGGAAACGTAGTTGCCTCTAGGTTTAGAACTGAATCCCGAAGAAGAGGGCAGATTCCTGAATACCAGGGACATTTTTTTTTTCTGCCCTGCAAACCTGCCAACTCCACCTCTAAACACTAAGGGCCAATAATATTGTTGTCCAAAATCATTTTCACAGGTGCCACCTCCTGAAGGGTCCTCCTCAGCTGGAGGAGCATGCAGACTTTCTCCGTCCCTTGCAAAATGCTCCTACGTGTTCATGGGGGGAAGTTCTTGTCTTATTTCAGTTCCTGTTCATGTCGTTATATCAACATTACTTCATTTTAACCTATTAGGTAATTTATTTTTGGCCTCAACTCCAATTACTACAAAGGTGTTGAGGCATCTGACCCAAATACTTGTATCTTTAACATTCTGAGAGAGAGTATTGAGTTTTCCTTTTCCTGAGCATAATTGCGGTTCCATAACCACATTTGATTGGAAAGGAGGGGACGTAGAACACAGTGACGGAGCTCTGCTGCTATAGAGGTCACGAGATATTTTAGGGAAGACTAAAAGTTGGAGAGATAAAGATAACCAATAAAAAATGTGTTTCTGATTTAATGTGTCCACAATCATTTGCACATGGGGTCAGAACATGAGCATGTTGGAAACAGAAGAAGTAGAATAAAAGCCTGAAAAACAATCTCAGTTTGCGGATTGGAACATTTTAAGGCAACTATTTGCTTTAAATTAATTCCAAGGCCCCACAACAAAATGTAGTTCTCTGCTGCATGTCTAAATAGTGGAGGGTCTGAGGACAGAGGGAAAATAGATATCAAAAGGGCTTGTGATTCAAAGCAACCCTCTGTGGGAAGGCTAGGTGAGAAGAGTGTGAAAAGTTTCACCACTTGGCAGATCCTCAAAAGCCCTTTGCTTTCATCTCCCCTCCTTGCTCTTTCTCTCCAGGTTCTTAATTCCAAGATAGGAGTGATAAAGGGTCCCGACAGAGCCTGTTCTTGGAACCAGTTTCTACTAGGGAATTGTTCAGAGTCTTTTAGAGAAATCTGATCAGGTAGATACTATTTTAGTGGGTCAGACAGTGAGGAGAGGCCTGGACTGCCATCAGAGAGCAGGGCAGGTGTCCTTTGCACAGGGGAAGAGCGTGGTCAAGAAGACTGTCTATGGAGGGTTTGAACAGGCACCAGGGAGCCATCTGAGCCATCTATTTTCTCCTTGCCCCGTACTTCCCTCCCCTCCACTTCCTGTTTTCACACACTGCTTTCCCTTTGCCTCCTTTCTCTCTTCCTTTCTCTTGCTTTTGTTCTTTTCCTTTTCCCACCGGAAGGGAAGCAGCACGTAGTTCTTCATTGAAAATGCCAGAGAGCTCCCTTTTGGAATTCAGAATATGTTAATTTAATAGGGAAACTCAGTAATAGCTTTAATTATTCAGTAATAATATGTGGTTATTTTACATCCATTGCTATAAATTATATTGCAGCAACTGAGGAAACAGGCCGTACATTTGCTGGACCCGCGGAATCATCACATTGCTAGAACAAAGACAGACTGACTTCTTATCAGATAGGTTGGATTTTCCCCTTATATAAATATCTACTTTTCAGAGATTTTGAATTTGGGATTCTGGTAAAGATGTCAAAATCATATGCAGACTTTTAAAACTCATTTTTGTTTAGTCATATTTCTCACAAATATCTGAAGATGCAACACATATATCTGAAGATCTGTGTCAGCTGGCATCACAGACATGAGAAAGCATATGACATTTGTCTTCTGGATCCGGGTACCTCACTCGGGATGATTATTTCCAATTCCATCTTTTTACAAATTCTAAGCATGTTTTGATAGCAGAGCTGTAATATTTGTTGAAAAATTAATTATGGAACATTAGTCAAAGATTCAGCTATAAACACACGGCATTAGGTTGGATTGGGTGAGCTGAGACATTACCCTCTTTCTTGAGATGGAAAGGGTTATTTACAGGGGGCAGTGACGGGAGGCTCTGTATCAGGATGCTAGGTTTGGGGATTGCCTTAGACACTCCCATGGGGTGCTAAAAGATATTCAGGCTGTGTTTGGGGCTAAGCATGTGTTTGGGTCGTAGCATCAGGATACAGATGCTCCTTTGGGGATGCAACTGGCTGCAGTCATGCAGGGGTAGATGCAATTAGAAGAGAGACGACAAGGAACCGAGTCTAGGATACTACCGCTTTTAGATGTTAGAGGAATAGAGAAGAACCCAGAAACATACGTGGGAAAACCCAGGTGAGTGGCTGGACAGCCGGTTGTATGTGTCAGGAGGAGCTGCACATGGGAGGCAGGCAGGGATGTGTCCAGTGCTTGGGGCTCAGCAGGTCACATGGAACGCCCTCCAGGTAGGAAATACATGCTAAGTGCCCAGTTGTCTGGTTGTATGCAACAACCTTATCTAGGAATCTTATTAACTTGGGCAATATTTCCTAAAACTCCAAAATCCCTGGCTCTAGCTAGTAAATTTGAAAGCCCTCTTGAGTTCCTGCAATTTGTAGTGGGAAACCTAAAATTAAATTGTGATATTGAATATCATATGAATCCTGTATGTCTTCTACCTTCCTGCACTGGAGTTTCTGTTATGCCTCCCAGGGAGGCTTGCCCTGCTCTTGAAGTGGAGGAAGGTCACAGAGGCCTCTAGGCATCCCAGGACACACACACACACACACACACACACAGACACACACACATGCACACAGACACAACACAATGTCTATATATAGTTATATATATAGTTATATATGTGTGTACTTTTATATTTATATATATATATATTTATCAATGCTTTTCATCAAGAGGAGGGAAAGCCATGGCACGTGGGTATTTAAGAGATTTTAGTGATAGCAAACCTGTCTTAATATGTGATCTGAAAGCCGGGTGGTGGTGGCGCACACCTTTAATCCCAGCACTCGGGAGGCAGAGGCGGGCAGATCTTTGTGAGTTCAAGGCCAGCCTGGTCTACAAGAGCTAGTTCCAGGACAGGCTCTAAAGCTACAGAGAAACCCTGTCTTGAAAAACCATATGTGTGTGTGTATGTGTGTGTGTGTGTGAGAGAGAGATCTGAATTTACAAAGAACTTGAGTATGGTTCATGATCTCTTTGGCAAGTTTGGAGTACAGGGAAAGCTCTGAAGGGAGAAATATTGAAAATGTGCTCTTTAGCTGAAAACCAAAGAGTGAGGTCTGGTGAGATGGATCAGTGTGTAAAAGAGCTTGCTGTACAATCAAACTTGACAGCGTGAGCTCACCTCCCAAGACCCACGGCGGAAGGAGAAAAACGACTCCACAAATCTTCCTCTGACCTCCACTGCGTGCTGTCTGTGCATGCACACACATTATACAGACACACATAATAATGCATACATTTAAAACAATTCAAAAAAAGTCAGATCACACACAACAGATCACTAAGTCAGACAAAGGCAGAAATTCTGAGTGGGTGACAGCACAGCCTGAGTCCCTGATTTTGCCATGCGATGCCTGCCTTTTGCGGGCATGCACCACTGCTCTCATTAAGGAGTCTACAGAGAGTGTACTATACTTTAAAAAGTCCCTGACTTGTGGTTGTAGGACCTGGATTTGGATCCTAGCTCTGCACCTGGTACATGAGGTCTAGCAAAATGCACTTGATTGGAGAAACTTAGTTTCTGATGATGAAAACAGTAAGAATAATACTCTAATGTTTCTGTTAAGGTCAAATGAGATATAGAGATGAAAGCAATTTGTGTGGCACATGGTACTAAATAAACACATTACTAGTCCACGTTAGTGAAAGGGTGCTCAGGTGATGGCAATCACCAAAACTGCTAATGAGACCTTAGGAAACTAAACAACTCAGAGCAAGAGAGGCAAGAGCCACAGGCCCTTGTCTTTCCAAGAGACTGACACTGGATTCTGTGCTCGGGCCTATACAGTATCAGAAGGATCTAGGCAAATGGGATCATTCGTAGGCAGCCTCGTCAGAGCCTTGAGAAGACGGACTTCCACATCCACAAAGAATGCTGAAGGAAGTGATAACGGTGATGGTAGGGGTGAGGAAAACATCTTCAGAGAGCTGAGGGATGTCAGATGATGGGGGATTTAGTTTCATCCGTTAGGGCATGGCAGGGCAGGGCAGACTGTAATATTGAAGCCTATTGTCCCAGAAAAAGGATTTTGGAGAGGACCATGTCACAGACATAACAGGAGCAAAGTCGCATTAGGAAATTCCCTGTCGGTCAGAAGAATATTCATGAATGGTCGTTGGACACAATGACTTCTTAGTGCTTTCCGGTCTCAAAAGTAGACTGTTCGTGACATTTGCAATCGATTTTTGAATGTCTCCTGATACAATGCGA
The DNA here is from genome assembly GCA_028555095.1 of Dicrostonyx torquatus. Lineage (NCBI taxonomy): Eukaryota > Metazoa > Chordata > Mammalia > Rodentia > Cricetidae > Dicrostonyx > Dicrostonyx torquatus. The sequence goes on along the minus strand of JAQHUG010000249.1, from coordinate 2,204,099 downwards.
GATTCCTACACACTGTGACATGGTATTGGAAGATCTGGTCGGACTGCATCTCCCTATAATTGAATCCCTTTAGCAGGTCAGTACGCTGTGATGTGACCTTTACTTGTTTGCACCGCTCTGGCTCTGTGTGACGTTTGTCCTGCCCATTCCCATGAAACATCAGACCCCAGGGAGACTTCCCATTATGTGAAGGAATTTTCCAAGGCTAAGTTAACTGCATTCCATCTTATCCCATAGGAAGGGACTTTGATCTGTCGACTGTGAGAAGTAAACTGGGTGGAACCATCACTCATCACCCGTCATCTCTCTTAATGACACTTGTTAGCTCTGTTCGATATGAGGTCATGGTCCTTCTTTGTTCTGTAAGGATCCCTTTCATACAAATGCTCTTTCTATTGATAATGTAAGGAGGGCCAAGCAGATTGAAAATGAAGTTATCTCAGCACACTTAAATTTTGATGGTAGTTTGTTGTATTTTCTGTTTGTTCGTGAGAGGGGAAAATGTAGAGAGACTAAGTTTAAAGTCAAATATGCATCCAAGTACTCCTTTATTGCCCTGGAGACCTCCGCGTTTCTCTGGATGTGTGATGCTGGCTCCTTCATTGCTCTTTTGGGTTTTTCACCCAGAAGACTCTCAAAAGATGATTATTGCTTCTTAGGACACAGCCCCAGAGAAACTGTCACAGCAAATCAAGCAGCGCCTGCCTTGAAGGAACCCTCTGGGATCTGAAATGTTGCAAGTGTTTTGTGCCATTGGGCCTGTTACTTGTTGAGACACTCTCAAACAGCAAAATCATCTCACAGAGGATAGGCTAACCCAGTTTTTCTCCATAAATATTCTGGAATAAGCCTAATAGAATTGACTTTATAGCACCAAGAGTCCTCAAGCTTTGAAATAGTTTAAAATCCTTTCTTTTAAATTCTTATTTAAAGTTTATAACCCAAATTAGTAGTTTACATAGTAGTTACATAGAGATAACAAACTGTAAGCAGATTAAAAAATCTCACATACAGAGACAAAAAAATCACGTATACAGAGAAAAACAAAGTTAACTGATACTGAAGATATTTGATCAAAATAATTTGTCAGGTAAGAAAATGTTGCCTATTATAAAACTAGAATGGATTCCGTGCTTATCTGGTAGCTCTTGTCCTTGAGCTATGAGCCATACCATCTCCCCGCGCCATCTCACATTACAAGGCTAACGTAGGGTGCACATGAGTTCCATGCGCCCTTCCATCCCTGCATAGACTTATTTAAATGGATAACACACATAGAAGAGAAATTATTACATTTATTTTGAAAATTGGTTTGCAGTTTTATTGCTTCAGATATATATGTAAGTCTGTGCTCATTTTTATGGCTACCTTCCTATATACTGAATCTATTACTTAAAACTATTAAAGAATTCTACAAAATAAAATTCGGAGTTCTAATCAATTTAATTTCAGCTAGGCACACAATTAAAAATAGATATTTCTATGAAATTGGTTTTGGTATAGTCCTTATGAGTAAATGATATCTCTTTGAATAAATGTGAATTAAAATAAGATGTCAGATGTATCATTATTATAATTAATATGCTGGAAATAATAATCTTTATGATTGGGGTTAATAACTAGTAGAAGCAACTGGATTGATTGGATACCCTCATTCTTGATTCTTCCCCGCGCGTCCCTTTTAGACATTTTGACTTGAAATTAGGCTTGAAAATTGCTACTCTCTTGGGGTGAATTAACATTTAATGTTGGGCAAGTAGAAATGACTGTTGATTTTCATTCTTTATGTTAATTCCACAGGGAAGGTGAGCTAGTAAAACATTTGTGTGAGCTGGTCATTATTTGAAATTTATTTACCAAAGTGGCTTACGTAATAATCACCCCTGTGCTAAACCAGTCAGTCAACAAGTTTTTATTAAGTCCCCATTGGGTTGGAGTAATGTACAGTAATGATGCATTCAGTGGTGTTAGATGTATGCAGCGAAGATTAGACTTGAGCTCGACCCCCAAGGCCGTACAAGTCATTAGAGGAGACACATGGACACATATCATCAGCCGCAGTGTAACCAGATGACTTAACTCCTGCGGCATGAAGACATGATGGCTGAGCAGAATTGTTTGTGCGATGGCCTGGGTTAGATGGGGGAAACTTCCCTGCTAGAGGTGCCTTGGTTGGAAAGGGAAAGTCAGCGGCTTGGTCGATGAGAAAAGCAGTTTGATTTAGGGACTCCAGGATGATTTGGACAAGGCTGAAACAGAGGGTAATCTGTAGGTATCCAGAGGTTTAGTAAGATGGGCAAACTTATAGGGGAGATAGATGGTGGGTGGAGCTATATGGAACCATGGGCTGACACTGAGCAAAAATGAGTAGCTTATCCCAGTGCTCAGCTTCACCTTTAGTTCAGCTGAGGTGTGATGGCAGTGAGTAACCAGTGGGTTTGCCACAGCAAGGGGAATTGGTTAAAAATGTACGTGTTCAATATGTACATCTTACTGGGCTTGGACATATGACTATCAGACTATTGTATATTCAATATTACTAAAATATTAAATCTCTTATGTCCAAAATTTCCTTGTGTCCTTTTTGACACTTCTTTCTTGTTCATGTTTTTGTGGGATAAGAGGACATAACATGCAATCACTCCTCTTAACACGCTTAAAGTCACCCAATACCATATAGTTAACTATAGGTGCTATCTTGTACAGCAGGTACCTAGAAGTTTCTCATCTCATAACAGGTATACTCTTGGGGAACAATTATCTACCCCACCATGCCTTCTGCTAGCTTCTTCTAAACCAGTGCTCTCTACTGAAACAAACTCACTGGGTGCCAGCCAGCCTTCTGCATCATATAACAATGAAAATGGCGTTTTTTTCTCTTTGCTTTGATTGTTACAAAATGTAAATATTATTACCACTCAGGCCTAATAGGTTAGGGTTCTACATTCTCTGATATTTACACTTGTATATTTAATGACACAGAGAGCCTTAGTTAAGATTTTCTAATTTGTTTGATAAGGCAATGAATGAACATGGCTACTCCTCTGAACAGTAGACCTCCCAGAACACTTAATGGTAGACTCTGTTCTCTTCTTTAGGCGGTACAGCTGTTTCCACATACAGCCCTTCAATGGGCTCAGCTGTCCATGTGAAGTTAGAGGCTCCACTGGTTGAGGTAGGTGTTTCATGCCCTCTGCCATCCTTCTGCTCGCCTCCTTCTCCTTCTGTTTCCGTACTGTGGAGAAACACAGCCCAGCACCTATTAGGCGCTGACTGTGTAGACCACAGACACTGCCAGTACTAGATAGAGGCCTGGTCACCATCTGTGGCTCTGCATGGGAGAGCCGTGGACTCGCGTGGAGTTTGTGTGTGAGCCGCTACTTGTTAAATGGCACTGACCAGGAGCAGAATTCAAACTTGACATTCAGTCTTCCTTGAACCCTCAAGCCCTCCTCTGACCTTATGTCTGCCAGTTAGGTTCCATTTCTGAACGGGTCCACAAGTTCCCTGAAACAGCATCACTATCTGGAGATCAACTAAGTATCCAGACACGGGAATGAGTGGAGAATCCCTTGCATTCAAACTACAGTATCCCACCACTTGGCCTTAAAGGTTCATTGTGGTTATCTCATCTTTCAGTGCATCCTAGTCCACCTTCAAACGTCCAAAGTCTCTTCCAATACTCTAAGTAATCTCTTAGCTCTCACCCCCAAATCTCAGACACATCATATACTTCAAATACAGTGGCACAGAGAAAATATTCTCATTCCAAAGGAAGGACAAGAGGACATACAGATCAGAGAAAGACTAAAACCAAACAGGAAAGACACCAAACCCTGTAGCCCCATTTCTAGGATCTGAGGCCCACATGATCATAAAATGGTACATACGTGTATCCCTCTTGGGCCAGTTCCACACAGAACCTCCAGATTTCTCCAGAGACCATCCTATGTATCTGGCATCTCCAGTACCCTGGGGTCTTCATCTTACCTTAGATTTTACCTTTAAAGATTTATATATTAGTCTCTCAGAGTTTTTCTGCAGTATGTCCCCTGCTACAGAGTGACTGTCTCCAACAACTTCCTGAAACCTTAGTATACATTTCTATGACTCTGTAATTCTTTTTTGAAATTTATTAGATTTTTAAAAAGGTAACAATCCAAGTTCCCACTCCCTCTTCTCCTCCCATTCCCTCCACACACCCTCCCACCCACCCCCATCTAATCCTCAGAGAAGGCAAGGCACATTGCTTTGTGGAAGATCCAAGGCCCTTTCTACTGTATCTAGGCTGAGCAAGGTATTAGGATCCGAAAAAGCAAGTACATGCAGTAGGGATAAAGCCTGGTTACACTGCCAGTGGCCCCAGTCTGTCCCAGCCATACAAATGTTAACCACATTCAGAGGAACTAGTTTGGTCTTATGCTTGTTCCTTCCCAATCCAACTGGAGTTGGTGAGCTCCCATTAGCTCATGTAAACTGTTTCAGTGGGTGAACCCATCCATGGTCTTTACCTCTTTGCTCATATTTTCACTTCTTCCACTCTTCAACTGGACTTTGGGAGCTTAGTCCAGTGCTCCGATGTGGGTCTCTGCCTCTGTTTCCATCAGTTGCTGGATGAAGGTTCTATGGTGATATTTAAGACAATCATCAGTTTGATTACAGGGCAAGTCAAGATCAGACTCCCTCTCCTCTATTGCAGGGTCATTCTTATGGATTCCTGGGAATTTCTCTAGAGTGTGGTTTCTGCTAACCCATAATGGCTCCCTCAATTAACATATCTCTTTCCTTGCTTTCATCTCTGTCCTTCCTCCATCTTGACTATTCCATTCCCTCAATTTCTCCTCAACCCTCCCCTTCTCTGCTCTTCTTCCCCTTCTACTCTCCCTTCTCCCCTTACCCACTTGCTCCCAATTTTGTCAGGTGATTTTGTCTGTTTCCAATTTCCAGGTGGGTCTATATATGTTTTTCGTTGGGTTCACCTTATTACTTAGCTTCTCTAGGATCATGAACTATAGATTCAATGTCCTTTGTTGATAGCTAGTATCCACTTATGAGTGAATACATACCATATTTATCTTTTTGGGTCTGGGTTACCTCACTTAGGATAGTGATTACTAATTCCATCCATTTGCAGGCAAAATTCAAGATGTCATTGTTTTTTTACCACTGAGTAGTATTCTAATGTGTAAATGTGTCGATTTTCTTTATCTATTCTTCAGTTGAAGGGCATCTAGGTTGTTTTGAGGTTCTGGCTATTTCAAATAATGCTGCTATGCCCAAGAGTGTATTGCTGGATCCTGAGGTAGGTTGATTCCCAATTTTCTGAGAAACTGCCATACTAATTTCCAAAGTGGTTGCACAAGTTTGCATTCCCACCAGCAATGGATGAGTGTTCCCCTTATTCTACATCCTCTCCATAAGCTATCATTAGTGTTTTTGATCTTAGCCTTTCTGACAGGTATAAGATGGTATCTCAGAGTTGTTTGGATTTGTATTTCCTTGATAGCTAAGGATGTTGAACATTTCCTTAAGTATCTTTTGGCCATTTGAGATTCTTCTGTTGAGAATTCTGTTTAGTTCCATAACCCATTTTTAATTGGGTTATTTAGAATTTAAATGTCTAATTTCTTGAGTTTTATATATATCTTGGAGATCAGTCCTATGTCTGATGTGGGGTTAGTGAAGTTCTTTTCCCATTTAGTAGGCTGTCTTTTTGTCTTATTGACTGTGCCCTTTGCTTTACAGAAGCTTTTCAGTTTCAGAAAATCTCATTTATTTATTTGTTGCTCTCAGTGTCTGTGTTACTAGGGTTATATTAGGAAGTGGTCTGCTGTGCCCATGCATTGAAGACTATTTCCCAATATAAATATGACCAACTGAACCTAATAGAAGACACTGTAATTCTTATATTCGGTATTTTTGCAAAAAAATGCTGCATGGGCAAGGGATGATGCTGTTATCAGCAGGAGGTATAACTTGGGTCCCTTGGACTTTGGTTCCATTGGCCACAGGGTACCAGTGAAGCTGAACCTGGAACATGGTTTTCTAACCAGTCATTCTGGAACTTTCATTTTCACAGATAGTCTTTTCTAACTACTCTCCTTGCAATTCAAATACTCGGTAACAAAGCAAACATCCACAGATACAAAAAAATTGGAGTAACCACTTGTGTATTATCGGATCACCATGGAGTAAAGTTAGAATTTAACAACAATCCCT
>JAQHUG010000249.1:2173669-2196770 GCA_028555095.1 Dicrostonyx torquatus | reverse complement strand
CTAACATCAAATTAAACGGAGAGAAACTGAAAGCGATTCCACTAAAATCAGGAACGAGACAAGGCTGTCCACTCTCTCCATATCTCTTTAATATAGTGCTTGCAATTCTAGCAATAGCTATAAGACAACATAAGGAGATCAAGGGGATTCGATTTGGAAAGGAAGAAGTCAAACTTTCGTTATTTATAAGCAAACTTTAATGATTAAGAGGGTCTTGTCCTCAGGACATCTGTCCAACTATTCCAAATGCAAAGTGTACAGGACATGTAGTAGTGTCCCTTTAATGCTCCTCAACAATTATTGATACCTTGCCCACACTCCTTTGCTTGTCAAATTGCACCTACTTTTAAAAATCTTCCTATTCTATGAACATGTGAAGCTGAACATGTGATCAGTAAGTGATCAGAAAGTTTGTGGAAAGAAGGTTGAAGAATTTAGAGATATGGGCTGTGGAGACTCTAGAATGTCTTAAGCAGTGTTCATGGAGGCATCCTCGTGGAACAAACAAAAGGAACACTCCTTTGTCCTCTCTCTCTCTCTCTCTGAAAATCTGGTTAAAAGGATTTAGCAGTAACCATGCCACAGTCAGAATGTCATTCTGGTTTGAAAATTTCCTCTGCCAAAGAGATTAGTCCACTGATTGTGAATTCAGTCTCAGATCTTCAGGACATGGTCAGAATATAACCAGATTCGTTACCATTTTGTAGCCTGGATGCCCTCTAGCCCAGTTCCTGAAGGAGTCCTTCCTCTCCTCTGCTCTACAGAGTTCACTAGATGTATTTCTACTGGCATCCTGGTCTTCAGAGCTTCCACGAGAATGCCTCAGCCAGCACTGCTTACAACATTCTAGGGCTTCTGTTGCCCACATCCCTGAACCCTTCCACATTCTTTCTGCACACTGGTTCTGATGGCTTACAGATCACATGGTCAGGGTTGTAACCACTCCTCTACTGCTTGGTACAAATTGTCCTGTAATTTAATTTTGATCATTACTTGTGATGCAGTAGTTGACAGAAACAACTTCAGGGAGGAACATCTTAAGAGGGTGTCAGTCCACCATGTTGGGGAAAGAATAGGCCATGCCAAAGAGAGTCTTTGGCCACTGTTTTTATACATTGCTGAACAGAAAGCAGAAGGCTCAGGCAGAAAGCAAAACCAGCCCAGAACCCTCAGGCTTTGTTTCTATGGCCCTATATCTGCTAGCCACATCCACCCCCAAAAGAATGAAAGTCCGAGCACTTGGTGGTTCCTTCTTCCTTACTGTATCTGTTCTACCCAGGTAAGTAACTATTTATTGAAAACTCATGATATGCTGTGGATCATACATTTCAAGAAGGAAACAGTTCTTGTGTGGGATGTTGCAGGTGAGCGTTGACCATCTCTCCCTGCCTAGAACACACTTCCTTACTGCAGAGGCTGTTCTCTGGGCTTGGAACATCCTTTTTCACATTTTACCAGTTCTCAAATGTTCTTTGGAAACTTTCCTTTTCTGAGTTCTCTCTGAATCACAGTTTTCTTTGAATGTCTGTCATTCGTGAATCACCGATACTCAGAGTCTAACTCAATCGCACTATGTTGTCATCTTTGTTCTGCTTCTCTGTCTGGACCTAAAATCTGAAGGTGCCTTGTCTGAATTTGATTGATGCTGTGAGAAGATGCTCGATGAAAGCGGCTGAGGGAAAGGGTTTATTTTGGTGCACAGTTTGATGTAGAGGGAGCTGTTCATTTGTTTTCTGACACCCAGAGCCGCCGAAGAATCACACAAAACTACATTAGTTACAGCACTGCTTGACTAAGGGCTCAGGCATATTTATAGCTATCTCTTACATCTTGAATTAACTCATTGCTATTATTCTGTGTATCCCCATGAGGCTGTGGCTTACCGGGTTAGGTTCTGGCGACTCTCTCCTTCAGCAGCTACATGGCGTCTTCTTGACTCCACCTACTCAGTCTCTCTCTCTCTCTCTCTCTCTCTCTCTCTCTCTCTCTCTCTCTTTCTCTTCTGATTTCCCAACTGACTTTTCTTTGCTAAGTCATTGGCCAAAACAGCTTTATTCATCAACCAATAAAATCACCATATACAGAAGGACATCCCACATTAGTATGAGGGTCCACCATGGTGGTTCAAGTATGGTTATAGCTGTGGTGGCAAGAGTATGAGCCACCTAGTCAGCTGGTTGCATTGTGTCCTATGTTGAGAGCGCGCGCGTGAGAGAGAGCGAGAGAGCGAGCGAGCGAGCGAGAGAGAGAGAGAGAGAGAGAGAGAGAGAGAGAGAGACAGGGGTGGTGGTGTTTAGTTGCTTCATCTTTATTTTCCTTCTTATTCAGTCCCAGGCCCCAGATCATGCAGTGAACTGTCTACATTCAGGGTAAATCTTCCCTTCTCAGTTAAATGTCTTTGGGAAGATTCTCAAAGGCACACATAAAAGTGTATTTCCTAGGTGATTCCACATTGCATTAAGTTGACAATCAATATCAAACATCAAGTACCTAATCCCCCAAGCAGTAAGCACTCAAGAGAAGAAGACAAGACAACGTTGTCTGTGGGAAGATAATGAGGGGAAGTGGAAGTTCTTACAAGGGAGAGCCTTGGAGGGCATCTTTGTTCAACAGTGTATTTGAAACTTGTCCTGGATCTTGAAGGATGTACTGGATGGGAAGGTGGTGGAGAAGCACAGAGCTATCACTGGAGAGAAGGAGAATGCCATTCTTCCCACCTGAGCCCTAAAAGTCTCTGCGTGTAGCTTCTCTTTGCTACTAGTTATATAGTTTAGGTCAGAGGAAGCCAGCCATATCCCATCCTTTTCCCCAGCAAACTCCACAGTACTTAGAGTTTTCCTTGCATTTCTGCCTCACAGTGGGGCTATCCAGTACTCCACCTGAGACCCATATCCTTCTTATGCTGCTCCTATATGCATATCCAAACTGTTGGGTAGCACAGCGATTGGGACTTCCACCTCTATTCCTCAGGTGGAGGCTTGTATAAACACACACATGACTGTCATGGCTGTATTTCATACTTAGTGTCAGTGACAACCACTAGTGGTTTTCATATGTGAAGCCTTGTCACTCTCTCAATACTCATTTTCTCTCCTTTAGCACTTAACAAGTATCTATTATTTACATGTGCTCTGTGCTAGGAATGTAAGATCTCATAGAATGCTGACATAAATGTAGGCACTTTCGTTTGTTTCTGCTTAATGTTTTGTATTAGAGCAGGTCTCTCACTATTTCCCCGTCTTTCTCTATGCATATATTTAAAATTATAAATACATATATGCAGATGGAGTGTATATTAGACATAAAAACCATGCATATATATTTATGCATTTGTGAAATTTCCTGTTTCCATACTGATGAGGCTGATTATAGTATGGTGAAAATGTTTCATCATGAAAATAAAGTATAGATTATAGTATCAGCACTTGTAGACTCTAGGTAAGAGAAAACTCCCTGTATGTGTGTGTTTGTGTGTACATAGAGGTTTATGTAGGGCTGGGCAGAAGCCCAAGATAGGTTTGAGGCTTTGGAGTCAACCTGAGACACATTAAAGATCAATGAAGAATACACAAAAGTTATATTAGGAGAAAATTGATTTCTGAGGATGCAAAAATGGCATGCAATGATGCTAAAGCCTATTATAATAACTTAGAGACCCATCTCCAATACAGTTGAACTGAAATTTGACATGAAATTTTGCTGGGATTCAGACCATACTGAGTACTAATTTTATTTTACCATTTTAAAGGTGAAGGATGTGTTGTGATAATCCTTACCGGGAAAGGATTCGACCTGAATGAGCGAACAGTCGCATTAGCAGTACAAAGATCTTAAGTCTCTACCATGACTTCTTTGTGCACATTTTGCTCGCCACAATTCAAAACAGAGTGTGAATTTTGTGTAACAGCTAAGCTAATTAAACAACTGTACTTAACTTGAAGATTATACTTTGTTAATTAAAATGATTTAATTCATTCTTATGTGCCAATTTGAAGTGCTTTTAAAGGTAGTGTTGGGAACGTTACTGGAGAATAATTACCTGCCTCATCTTTGACACAGGTGGTTCCAGTATTTGTCTAATTCTCTTTCAGAGGAATCTACCATTGATGTAAGTGTTAAGGATAGTGCCAAGCTTGATTTTGAAGATATTAGGGATATTATTTATAATTTCTTAATAAATTCCAGTGGCCTTTTTGATAATTAGGGAATAAGCAAAGCCCTCAGAAGCATGCCAGTACAGTGGAGTAATGGCCATTAAAGACATGAGCTTTGGGACTCTTTGGAAACAAATGGTCATTTCACCAGAAAAGTAAAACAAACCGAGCAGTTTCGCTCAACTCTCATTCTTCGGCTCTGTGCCATACTTATAGGTCAGCTCCAGCCAGTCAGCCCTGGTGAGTTTTACTTGTCAGCTCCGTGAGCTTTCTCTGCAGCAGTGCTGAGCTCTACCCACTCTCTGTCTCGAGAGCAGGGTCACATTTATTTCCTTTATTTGAAGAAAGTACTCCACTATTTTTTCATATGACATAAAGTTATAGACCGACCAGTCATGGAGTGTTGAAGCCAGTCAGCTCCAGCCTCTACTGGATTAAGCTCTCAAAGAAATGCACACGACTGTGCTTCTCTGCTTCACTCTTTAAGACTTAGTAGCATTTTGGGACTGGAGTGGTGTCTCAGAAGTTAAGAACACTGCTTGCCCTTTGAAAGGACCAGGGCTCAATTCCCAGCACCTATATAGTGGTAGACAACTGTCTGACTAGTTCCAGGACGTCTGATCCCCTCTTTTGGCCACTTTGTGTACAGCACATGTGATACACAGCTATATATGTGGGCAAAATATGTATACGTGTTATAATATGCATATCTTTGCATTGCAAAGGATGTTAAGTAATATAGATTAGTTCCATTACCTAATTCTTGGTATAGATTCCTGACAGCTGTGGAAAACTAGCCAGTGATTCTGTAAGAAAGAGACTCTGCTCATTTTCTACTTCCTGCAGTAACTTCCAAGGAGTTAAATGAAATAAGGAATATTGCTTAACAAAAATATCCAGTTCTCATTTGGACAGCTTAGGTAGAACTTTTGCTTTCATTTAAAATATGATAAGTAATCTAGTAAAGTTTTAACCAAGACGTTATTGGTATACAAGGAGGTAGGGGAGATAGACGGTAGATGAAACATGTCCATTGGGTTTACATAATATACTCGATGACTGTACTTTTCTCTTTATTGGGCTGTCTTGAATTGTTTTATATTTTGTTTAACTCTAGCTGTTCTGGTTAAGGGTTAAACAGAAAGAACCTGTTGCAGTAAGAAAAATCACGACACAAAGATGGACCATGACTCTGGTTTATAATCTCTCAATGACTGGACCCTAGGTTTTGGCAGAAGTTTAGGCCTTTGGCTATGAAAGTAGTGAAGAACTTGCACTAGGCGTGGGTCCTTCACCAAATCACCAAGAGGAAGGAGTTTAGATAATGTTGTAGCTTCATTTGGGATCTGGAGAAACTGAGGTCGCACATGGAGACCAGAGGTGTGGCATGTGACATTAAGACACTCCCCAAGTCAGAGAGAAACTGGGACTGCATGGGTCTGGGCCCTGCACCCACAACATGGCAGATGATGCCTGTTGTTGTAACTCAGATACTAGTGGGGACAGGATTCCGGCAGAGTTGCAGCATACAGACGATTGTGCTAGGCAACGGAAGACCCAGGTCACAGTTGTTTCCTAAGTCTTTGGGCAAGTCTGGCTGACTCAGTTTCCTCACTAGACACAGGCCTGTTTACCTCATCGCCTCAATGGATTGAGTAGAGTGTTTATCCCGAAAGTGTTTTGACAACTAAAGGTGATTGACGTGTAACACATTGCAGGACACGATTGGCTTTTTCCTTCTAAGGAATTCCACCAGTCATTCAGGGCTGCCTAGACATCCCAGCTTACCATGGCCCAAAGCAAGACACAAATCTGGCATCTCGAGTGAACCTGCGTCCCACCCATAGACTTGTATGAAATCCTTGAGAAATTTGCTTTTAAGTCAGCAAGAGGCGAATATTCATTTCATCCATTCATTCATGGACTCATTTATTGGATAAATGAGGCATTTTAAAAAGTAGACACAGTCTTTGCCCTTCCCTAAAGAATGAAACAGACAGAAAAATAACTGGTCTAATGTGGCAAGCAAGGCATGTTTAGGACTGGGGAAGACTAAAGGAGGAAAGGAAGGGTTTCAAGGTTTTAAAGAGAGAAGTGGGGTCTTGGGCAGTGAGTGATACCAGGATCTTCCGGGAAGGTGAGGACTTGCTGGGACAATTTCAACCAGGGAGGAACTTCTGTAGAGTCACAGGAATGTGGCAGTAGAAGGCATGCCTGGGAAATGTGGGGTTGTCTGGTGAGCCAGGGAGTGGGGAAAATGGGGAAGCCATTGAGAAATGGATCTCGACAGGCAGAGAGAAGGCAGATAGCCAACAGATGTGGGAAGTCACTGACATTTATCTATAGCAAATTGCTTATTTTTTCAGGAAAATTATGAGGTAAGTTAATTGCCAAAATAGTCTGTTGGCATCCACCTACAGAAAGTAAACAAACAAGCACACTCATGTCTCTGGAAATGCAATCATTAGAATTAAGTGGTTACTGTTCTAGAATTTTCTCTGTGCATATAAACAAACAGATTAAGACACATATATACATTTTAAGAAAATAGGGTAGTTTTCTGGTTTTGGCAGCAGGTCAATTGATTTAACAAAATCTCTATCCTCTCTTGACTTTTCCAGCCATGAGAACACAGAGATACTAGATACAGTTTAGAAAAATGAAATTTAAAGATGGAAATTAAGTTTGGAAAAGATCTCTTCTGGCTTGTCAGAAATGAAGACGATCTTAGGCTCAGACAGCAAGCTTATAAGCAGGTACGGTGTGGGGTTTGAAGCTGGAAAGGGGATGGGCTAGAGGCTGGTTTAACATCTCTGTAAACTTGAAAAGTGAGGCTGTGGTTGTAAGTGAGAAGGATCCTGGAAAGGAAAGATCTACCAGGAAAGGGAAACTAGCAGGAATCTGCTGAGTGGGTCAGATAGCGTGTCTAGAGAAATGCTGTCTTTCAGAACTCTGGACCACAAATATGTAGGAAATGGAATTTATGTCACTAACAGTGCTGCAATGTCCAAGTTGTGAAGCAGTCTTTAAATTTTCTTTCAGAACGATGCGGAAATGAAATGATATGATAGCAGTATGCATGCCTAGCTAGCTCTGAAGGCGTTTTAAGGTGGGAAGGAGAAGACAGTGAAAACTCCTAAATACCATGACAGGATCGGATACCATGATGGAGAGTTAGGAGACTCTGAAGAAGAATGAGGTAATCGAACTGCCTATAAAGCACCCAATCCTTCAAGTGTTTTATCCTAAATGTGATAAAAAAAAAAAAAACCATGCTAAGAACAGAGGAGGTAAATCTGGAGCCCAGGCATCCAGAAATAAAGTCAGGTCATTGGTATCCCCGTGTATGAGTTAGATATTAGAAATGTACAGCTGAGGAAAAAGTGAGTTGGACAGAGAAACTGAGAAAATTGTCTAGAACAAAGCACTGGGTGGAGAGGTTTTAAAAAACAAGACCTAAACAAGAGTTTAAGAGACACACCTTTAATCCCAGCACTCGGGAGGCAGAGACAGGCGGATCTCTGTGAGTTCGAGACCAGCCTGGTCTACAAGAGCTAGTTCCAGGACAGGCTCCAAAGCCACAGGGAAACCCTGTCTCGAAAAACCAAAAAAAAAGAGACATAGAAGGCAGACTAGAAAGACCGTAGAAAGGCTAATATGTGACGATATAAAACTGATCACCCACTCTGCAGCTTTTGATTTAATGGGTCATGTACTCAGTGTGTTTTACAATCCGCTGGGTCATACAAAGACATAGGCCTGGTTGGCAATGTGTGCCTCTTCTGTGGTGGAAGTATCGCCATTACAGCTGGGTTTGCCCACCAGGGAGATTTCACTGAAAGAGCAATGTGAAATGGCACGAGAGATCTGCTTCCGTGAGCTTTTCTAAGCTGGATCCCAGTCACGGTTAAGTAAGCTAAGCTGGGACTGAGGAAGGGAACCTGTGGAAGGGACAGGTCTTAGTTAGAGACACAAAGGACAGTTTTCCTCTGAGGAATAATGAGCGAGGACTTCTCAGTGAGTTAAGCCAACCAGAGCTTGCAGATGGCCTTCGGCCGAGGATCAGCACTCCCTAAGCACAGAAGTTATGTAGAAAAGATACGGACATGTACGTGAAAACCCGTTGTTAGGAAGCTGAGAAGGACCAGGGAGACAACCGGGCACATCCACAATGCGATATTTTATAATCAGCAGATCCAGACTTTTCTAATTCAGGGAAGGTTTCTTGTCTTCTGTGTGCTTACTTGTCTGTACATCTAAGGGAGGCTGGAAGTTTGACCTTTGCCCTCTTTTTTTACCCGTGCATTTACTGCGATTTCCTTTGGACTCCAACATTGTTAGGCTTGGTAAGTAAGTTTAGGTTTTAACTGAATGAGTCTGTCATTTATTTTTCTGTTTTTTTGTGACCTCAGTTTTCATCCTATTTGCCTTGTTTGGTGAATTAATTCACTTGTGAAATTATTCTGTAGACTGCAGCACTGTCTGGGACTAATCTTCCAGTGATGTTTCGACCTTTGGATGGGTGTCACTGATTTGCAGAAGTGATGGCAGAGTGGGGGTGGGGGTCGCGGGGTGGGTGGTGGGTGGCAGGGTTGGCAAGCCAGTGACCAAATCAAAAAATCAAAGCATGGACAACTCTTCATTTTGTCACTTGTACGTCTTTGAGCAGCCGCCTACCCATGCCTTGCTTCCCTTCAACCTCTCCTACTTAATTGCTACTGTAGACGCTAACAGAAGAGCCAGTCAGCACCAAAAGGAGCATTGGGTCCCACCCCGTTCGCCTCAATAAATTAGACTGGACAGGAGGAAGTAAAACGCTTGCCGTGGACTTCCTTGTGTAAGAAGAGCCACCTCTCCCATTCTCTTGGACATTTTTTGAATTTGCTTGATGTGCATGGCGGTGGACATGTAGCCTTCAGAACAAGGAGTGAAGCCGTCATGACTCTTCCTGGAAGTGTCAGAAAGACAGCTGGAGCCAGGAAAAATGATGAAAATCTAAAAGAGATGCTGTGACTTAAACACGAAAGGGACAGTTGGAGTAACGGCCCTGGAGCCTCTCGAAATCCGACTGCCACTCCCAACACTTTAGCTCCATCTTTTCCAGCCGCGGGGCTCCACGAGACCCCACTACTTCAAGTTCTTATGCTCCCACAGTCTAGGGAACCAAAGAAGAACGTCCTTCTCCTAATGGTCATGTGTCCAATGGGGTGTGTTTGAGGGAAAGAAAATTGTCAGTTCTCGTGGAAATAGATGTTCCTTAAAACTTCAAGGGAGAAAGCCGTAGTTTGAATATGAATGGAGGAACAACAGCCTCCAAGTGCCCACTGTAGCCAAGCTGTCAGGGGCTACGACCCTTCATTCGCGTCCAAATATAGGAGCGCCCCTTGATACCTTTACACTGCCCCCCTTTGCCTACGCCAGCGAAGCAGCACTTGATGACTTTGTAACCTCAAGTATAAACGAACTCCAGGATGTTTCCAGGTCCATCATATTTCCGACCAGTTGTCACTTCCTCAGTCCAGGAGCTGACACGGAAATTGGTGTTACATATCTGCTGTTTTCTGTTTTGGCGAACACACTAGAGAGGTGCTTTTCCAGAAGCCAAGAGCCCCGGAAGTGCAGCTGGGGATGAAGAAGGTGCCTAAAAGGTTTTCATTTGGACTACAAGTCAGAGAGGGTTCAGTTACTCCAAAGCTTTTAAAATCAGCTCCGCTCCAAAGCACACGAGTCAGGATTTGCTATCTTGCAGATAAATTCAGCATTTGAAATGCAAGCAAAATGCTTTTAGCCCACTTTAGAGCAGACATGGCTGCTTTGGGCCCTGCTGGCTGCAGAGGACTGAATGGGCTGGAAGCCAGATCTCTGGGCATCACGATAGCATAAATAGATGTGTATTTATCATACAGGGAAAGAAAGGTAGCATGGCTTAGTTTTGGAGCAGTGCTAACCATTCACACAGTCTGACTTCCTCTAATTATTATATCATAAAACCAGGCATTAGAAAAATTGTCAAGACAATGTCACTAGTATGTAATGTATCGGTTTTCCAGGTTCATGGGTTAAATAATCAATGTAGGGGTGAGAAAGCAATGAAACTAAGGCTCCAAGTAGCAAGACTAAGAAGGATTATTTCAATGAGCCTTTGTGTTTTCTGTGTTGTGTATTGGTCTCATTTTTCTTTCTCTTTTGCATCGCTGGTTAAGCACAATGTCTGGCACATGTCGGGTCTCCTTTTTATTTTCTGAATAAATGGATAGAACAGCATATAAAATATTAACAAACAAGAAGGCTAAAAATGAAAGTCCAGCCTCAAATCCAAATACACTTCTCCATGTAAGGACAGCTGATCACAGAAAAGAGGTCTTTTCTACTGATTTTTTTTTTGTGCTGTACTTTTTGTCTGGAAGCAGGGGCCCCTGGGCTTTCAAAAATTGTCTCTGTAATATTTCTGCTTTCTAGAAGTTGCTGGAAATGCGTAAGACCGGCCCCACCTTCCAGTTTTCTGGCTCTAGTGTACGGTAAGTTGTTATTTACCTTTTTTCCTTAGGAAGTTTGCTTTTGATGCACAATATCACATGCAGTCCATGTGAACCTCTCGTTCACTGTATACCCCGCTGGACCACACTCAGTCTTTCGGCCTCAGCATCCTTGCTCTGGGGTTAAACACTTGCACCATCAGGCCTGGCTACAATTTCTAATTTCTTAGGTGTTTTGAGATAGACGACTACTTTAAGTCAACACAAAACTGGCTTCATGTGGAGAGGAACTCAGAAGTCTCAGATCAACGTTGTTACTTCTGGAGGTAAGGCCAGTTAGATCATTTATAGGATCCAGAGCAAAAGAAAGGTTAAAATTGCTTAAGACTTTCAAGTTGGTGACAGCAAGATATTACACCAAATGCAGGCCCCTTTTCACATGAGCACCTGTGGGGTTACACAGATGACATCCTTGTGAGATCAATCCTAAAGTCACTCTCAAAATATTGGAGGATTCGTGTGCAGAGAAAAACCAGCATTAAAACTATGAAAAACCAGCATCTGTTTATTTCAAATGTGGAGATGAGAAGTAAGAAATATAAATCAGCCACAGAGGGAGCAGCATCTACAGCCGTAGAGGCCGAGGACTAGAATCCACAACTGAGAGAGGGTCGCCAGAAAGCCCACGCATTTAACTTGCTTCCGAACATGAATAGAACTATCTTAGATTTTTTTTTATTGTCTCCTTTTCTTTGCAGTGTGCTTTGGAGTAATCTGAGAATTAATAGTTTCTGAACCATTAGGTGTTTTCAGTAAGTCTCACCTGTTCTAAATGTAATTATTATCCTTGTAATGGTGCTGTCATTGGGTCATTATTTTCTAGTGAATAGTTTTATCATTTCAGACCAGCTCACACAAAGGTTGAAGTTATTTTTCCTGCACTCACCTGACCAAACTTCATGGAAACTTATTGGAAAAGTCTAAGGTCTGCCCCACCTCCACCAGTTCAGCTAAAGAATACTTTATAGACCTGTAGTCTATAAAATTCAAGGAATGGTTCTAGGCCTGTGGCAGGCAGTTGCTATAGTAACCAACAGAGGACATCAACACTAAATGAGGCCTCACCTTCAAGCAACTTCAGTTTGTGATCAAACCCTTAAGAAAATGTATTTTATTCATTTGAAAGCCCATCCAAAAAGCAAATTTTAATAAGCCATATGATACTGAATTCTAATTCCATTTGATTAAATCCCAATAAAATTCTATTTCACAAGAGAATATTGATACAATTAATTTTGGGTTTGTTGTAACATTCATCTTTGTTGAGTGGAATTCCATTTACATATTGTGAAATGCTTCATTTTAGGTGTCCAGTTGAATTACCTTTGGTAAACCTACAATAGTTATAAAACTGCTGCCACGGTCAAGTTCCAGCACTCACTTTTCATGGTTCCAGAGATTTCTTCCAGGTTGCTCACCCTTTCATTCCAGTTCCAGCAAACGGTGACGTTATGCTTATCTCTCCAGCTTGTCTTTTCTAGAATATCATCACGTGAGACAATTTGCGCGGAAATGCTTTCAGTCTCGATCCTCATGTGGACCGTGCTGTTTCTTGGCTGTCTGTCGTCGGTGCATTGCTGGGTTGTACCTGTGTGCAAAGCCATCATCGAGGCAGGGATGCAGCAGGGATGCAGCAGGGATGCAGCAGGGATGCAGCAGGGATGCAGCAGGGATGCAGCAGGGATGCAGCAGGGATGCAGCAGGGATGCAGCAGGGATGCAGCAGGGATGCAGCAGGGCGAGTAAACAGGCACTTGGGAAGACGCTAAACTTTTAAACACGCTTGTTTAATTCATGTATTCCTTTCGATAAACTGTCCTGTGCAAACACCTTATGCTGTGTTTCTTCTTCTTTTCAGGTTTGGGCTGCTTGTTCTCCGTTTGAATTTTGAATAGCCTCATAGACACTCCCGGTCCTTGTCAGGCATCTCTTGTAAATATCTTCTCCCAGTTTGTGTCTGCTCTTTCATTCCTTTATCCTTCTGTTTTAAGAAGGTGTTGCCTTTGACTTTGATGAAAGCCAGTTTATTCTGCTCGCTGTTTTGAGAACATATGCACATCTTAAGCGAAAAATCTTTGCTTAGGCCAAAGCCAGAGGTGTTCTAAGTATTATTTTCTGGAAGTTTTATACTTTTGTATTCTACGCTTATGATTTTTTCGGGTCACTCTTTTGAGTATTGAGAAAAGTATGGGCTAGACTGTGTTTTGTACTCTTTAGTTCTGCTCTGTTTGCTGACGAGCTTGCTCATGCACTACAAACCTTGGACACTGCTGTCGTATGTGCAGCTGAATGTCTAGAATCCACTTTATTCCACTGAACTGTAGACCATATTTTACTCACACATTGCTCGCAATGTCCTTTTACTTTCCATATTTTTAAATATTAACTTGTAAATTTTTAAATTCCTGTGAGATTTAAAATTGCTAGAATTCCCATTGACTAAGGACATTTTCTTAGTCCTCTGAAGAGCCATTGCTGCAGGTATTCTGTGTCTGCCTCTGTTTACCCCTTCCATCACACTGGGTACCCCCAAGGCTGATAGGCAAGTGACCCACAAAGACATCAGAGCCATAAAGTGGCTAGGTGACCCTGTAATTGAGATTAGGACCTCAAGACTCAGGATGCCTTTGACACAGTAGACTCAATGACAGTGAGCCTGAAAGCAACCAGGGTTCAGGTGGGCAGGAGGGGGATCAGCATCTCCTCATGCCGAGGAGACAGGAATAGGGGTTTGCTGTTGGCACGATCTTTCCCCAGATGACAGGCTAGGCTGAAGAAGCACTGTAGCATCCTACTCCCGTTGATTCTCTCCCTCCTTCCTTGCTGAGGTTCTGCTGACTTGCCTCCAACCTCATTCTCTTTGCTTTTCTTCTCTTTAAAAAAGAAGTATTCAGATCTGCATATGATATGCATGCATCAAATCCACCCACATTCTCTCCCTTTCAATCCCTTTCTTAGTCTTCACATTTCCCCTCCCAACTTCATGAGCCCCCCCGCCCTTTTATCTTTTTTTTTTGTTCCAGATTCCTCCTCATATGTCCAAAACTCATTGGAAAACAATATTTTCTAAAGGTTAGCTATGTAAATATATTTTGATAGAAGTTTTGAGATGCAAAAAAATTAGGCATGAAATTAATCAAGGTTATTGGAATGTGTGATTATGATTAATTGCTGGATAAAATGTTCTGACTACCTAGGAATGTTTACCCTGGTCTGACTCCAGGGCTAATCCCCGACTTCATCTCCACATGGCGATGGGTCTGTGGCGCATCTTTTACAGCCTAGTGGAATTATTGACGTTCACATTTTCTTTCTTCTGCATGTCTGGCAGCCATGGCCCAATTAGTCTGAAAATATGAACATGGGGAGGTTATTCTTCAGTGACTCAGCACAGCAACAGATGACAACAAGTTGAATGTTTATTTCAAATCCATCGCCGTATTAGACTCACATTCAGAAGTCTTCAAAAATATTTTTATTTGTATAGAAACTGTCTTTCACCTCAGACAACAGCCTCTGTTAGAAAATGCCATCTAAGTTACCACTTCTTTCACAGGTGTGGGGCAGACATTGCAATTTCAGGGATCATGAGTTTGGCCTTCTTTTCTACCTACCACATACACTGTTCTACTTATCAAGGCTCTATTTACAAATGCCGTATTTGTTTTGGCTGTTTCAGACTTCATTCCCAACATTAGTAATATAAAAGTGAAATATTAACTTGAAATGTTTTGAAAGATCACTCATTCTGAAAATGTTCACAGCTTGGGTTAATTTCATTTCAGTTTTCTAGGGCCCAGTCATTGTTTGGCTTCCTGGGAATTAATTCACAAAGTGTTTAATGAGATCCAGATCATTAGACAATTGCACAGACAGGCAGGATGTCTTGGTGATTTATAATCAACACATATTGACCACACAGTTGGCTAATACATGGGCTTCCTATTTGAATTTCTTCTGATTTTTAATAGCATTTATTTCCTCATGGATTCATTCATTAATTCATTTAACAAAGCTCTTGTAGAGCTATTACTTCTATATTAAGATTTAAAAAACAATTAAAAATACCGATAGAAAAAAATATACTGATAGTTAGAAACTTAAGTGTGAAGTGAAAAAGAGGCTGGGTTTGCTTAGCTGTGGAAGGAAAATGCTCAAAAGCTACATTTAATTAGTATGGGTTAGACGAGACACAAAGATGATCACACACACATACACAGTGCCAAAAAGCATCACTGAGAAGACAGATTTCTCATAAACTAACTGGTACACCACAGAAAGGGAAGGTGCGTGACCTCGCTAGGCCTTTGACTAACATCAAGTCGGGCAGACCAATGGATGTCCCTGTGATAGACGTGGCAGAGAGGCACAGAAAGGGTGGGAAAAGCCACCTGGGCTGTTTAGTTTCATTCTCGTTGCTGTCATAAATATTCTGACAGAAGCCACTTAGGAAGAAAGGCTCTGTTTGGCTTGCAGGTCCAGGTTGGAGTCTCACTGCAGGAAAGTCAGAGGCAACTCTATGGAGCAACTAGAAACACCACAGTCAACAAAGGAGAGAATGGATTCACTCCTGTGTGCAACTCACTTTCTCTTCTTTTATATAACCACTCTTAGGCTGAGATATCCCATATCAATGAACGTAAGCAAGACACCCCCCAGACATACCCACAGGCCAACCTGACAATCCTTCACTGAGGCTCTTTCCATGAGATTCTAGAAGGTGTCAAGCTGACAGTTAAAAATATTTATCACGGGGTCTCAGGTCTAAAGTTGTGAAATTGTTAGTGCTTGCAGATATGACTCAAAGAAGGTGGACACCCTTGCATCTATTTTTCTGCTGAAAGACAAACCCAAGGGTCTCCAAGATATATTGAGATGTATTTAGACCCTGGTCTAATGGGAAACCAGAGGCTGCATTCAAATTGTGAAGATTCTAGGTTCATATGGAATTTTTCAACGAAATAGTGGAGTTATCTGGGAAAATTTTCATTTTGTCTCTAGCCAGTTGCCATTCTTACTGCAGCTGATGGGATTAGGAGGAAATACAATAAAACATAAAAAAAACCAGAAAAGGAAAAGAAAAAACCTCATAGAAGATTTTCTCAGTCTGTTAGCTAGAACTGACACGGCACATGTCTATGGTAGCTTGAATAGAAATGCTTCCCATGGGCTCATGTGTTTGAATGCTTGGTCCACAGGGAATGGCATGATTAGGAGGTGTGGTAGGTGTGGCTTTGTTGGAGAAACTGTGCTGCTAGTGAGTGGGTCAGTTTTGAGGCTCTTGAAGCGCGAGCCCAGGCTCCTTGGATCATTATCACTTCCTGCTGCCTGCCAGTCCAGATCTAGATCTCTCAGCTTCTTCTCCAGCACTATGTCTGCCTGCATGCTACCATGCTTCTTACCTTAAAGATAATGGGCTAATCCTCTGGGCCTGTAAGCCAGCCCCAATTAAATGTTTTCTTTTCTAAGAGTTGCTGTGGTCATGGTGTCTCTTCACAGCAATAGAAAACCTAACTAAGACAATGTCCTAACATCCTATTTACAAAAGGATGGAAGATTAAGTTTAAAATTTATCTTGGCTGCATTGTTCATATTGTCCCCTGGGCCTGCTTCCCAATGGGTCTTCACTTGAGTTTTGTTTTTTGCTGGACTTGTATAACCCAGTTTTAGCCAAGAGTTCCACTAAGTTTGCTGAGACTCTCTCAACCTCAGTAAAGAGATCTTGATATTGTGTTGAATATCCATACCCTATCTTGGATATAGATTCTAGGTTGCCTTCTGAAAGAATACTGTTAGGTCAATTTATCAAACAAAACAAAAACAAACAAAAAACCCCCAAACTCCCCTATTCTTGATGTCTTAGTTTCTCACCTGTACCCCAATCTGAACTCTAATCTGTTCCTTGGCTTCTTGGCAATCAGCTTCTGCACGCCTGTTTTCGGAATTGAGCTCAGTTTTATTGTAGGGTCTTTCCCTCAACCACTATTGCAACAGATAAATTCTGCTTTTACCATTTTGTAATTGAAACACTTTTTTTGTGGGGCCACTTTTCATTAAGAAACAAGGCTGTGACTGAAAACTACTGTTATGGGTATATATATATATATATATATATATATATATATATATATATATATATATATGTCTGCCCAGGTTGATTAACGGTCCTACTTGTTGCTTCTATAATTAAGAATTTCTATGGCTCCTATTCACTATTTTATCTTTACAACCTTTGTGATGTAGATGGGGATCTTAGAGATGGAAAAATTAACACTTAGAGTAGTTACTTCCCTTGGGAAGTGTAATGGTTAGTTTGGTTAGGGGCTAGAATTGCCTAGAAGATGGGCATGCCTGTGGGGGTTATCTTCCTGGCTGAGACCTGCCCTCTGCGTATGGAGCCCTTCCCTGGCCAGGATCCTGGAATATACACTGTGTGCTGAGAAACAGAACTAAGTAGCAGGTTAGCCTTCATTGCCCTTTCTTCCAAACTGTGGATGTCATGTGACCATCTGCTTCACGCGTCTGTCACTTTGACGTTAACTTCCCAGCCATGATAAAATAGGACTTGAGCTGTGAACCAAAGGAAAATCTCTCCCCTTGCCGTTCATTTATCAGAGCATTCTATCACAGCAACAGGACTTTTCCTGCTAATTAAGACAGGAAATGTCAGAACTGGAAGGGTGGTTTCCAGAATCCTTATTTAATGCTTTAAATCCCCCACAGAATGTAACACATAAACAAAGAAACAGTCTATCACAGATGTTGTAGCAAAAAGTTGGAATTATTAAGATGAAGAACTTGTAAACTTTGAGAAGAGTATTTAAAGAATTAGGCAGGGAATCAGTAACTTGTCCTAGGTGTCAGAATGAAATATTATTTCATGAGTATACTTGAAAAGGTTACTTTTTCCATATATAAAAATTAAAGTTTCATATTTTAAAATTATAACAAGAGGTATTTCACATAGACAAATCAAGCTCAAATTTTGATCACTAAGTGGCTCAGTACACCACATTTCTCTCATTCAGTGAACTTAGGTAAGTATCTGCTGTTTGCAGACACTGGGAAAAATGCTAGAGAGAAAGGGTTTGAAGAGATGCATCCCTAGCATCCTAAGCTCTGTTGGCTGGGCCAGGGCTGAGACCATTGTGCACTCAGCTACAGGACCACAAGCTGAGGCCCAGTATTTGTGTGACCCTGTCGATTGAAAACAGTTCTCAGCCTGCTTAGCTGTGTACCTACCTGTCTGAGGCATGGGCAGAACCAGATGTTCTTCCTAAGTTCTTTCCAGTTCTTTTCTCTAATTGAAACACAAATCCTGTTTCCACCAAGCGCGGCTGCTTCTATCACCATGGAAATGATAGTGATGTATATCACAAATTCACAAAGTATGACATGACCCCAGGGCTCAGAGGAGGGAAGGATGAACTGTAGCGGGACAGTTTTCCTCCACGCCAAATCCCTTTGCTAATGAGTAAGCGTGTTAACCAAAACCTAGGAAGAGTTTATGAGAAGGCACTCGGCCGGAGTGGCCGGAATACGCAAGGCAAGGCTCTTGCACAGATGTGCCTGGGCCGAGTTCAGTAGATAAATCTTAGCACTGTCCACTGGAACATTTCTTAATCCAAAATGCTGTCTGATGAGGAATCCAAGGAACCTCAGTCTTCTGCTTTGATGTAGGTGGAGACGGCTGGGTTCCTCCCCGAGAAACCGGCTGCTCTATGCTCTGGGGACGTCTCTCCTCCAGGGGACCGCTGATGCCTAACTTTAGGAGATGCTCAATTTTCATCATGACAAGTGTTGACATTTTGAGGAAGACCACTTCTCTGAGGCTTCTTGAGGTGAACCCCTTTGCCTTGGTTGTCGGGCAGGAGCGGGTGGAGTGATCTGGCCAAGGGCCACCGAGAACTCCCCTGTCCTTGCTTGTCCCTGTGAGAATGTTTCCTTCTCATTCCTGGAACGCTGCCACCCCACCGTTGGCAGAGAGATTCCCCATGTGGCTTAGCTTTGTGTCTGAGATGAGAATAGTAGGGGGGCGGAGTTAAACTCTGAGGTTAGCTGCAGCGAGGTAGCAGGCAGGCTCTAGTTTGAGGTTTGAGCAGTCTTCCCCACCCTCTGGCCTGGCCCCTGAGGATGTCATGGTCAAAGTCAAGAAACTTTGTTTAGTCTGCATCCCGGTCTTGAAGAGGCCATAAAACTCCCCGGGGAGTGATCAGCTGGACTTGGAGCTTCCCTTGGTTCATCGCTTGCACACCTTTCTTGTCAGTTTGTATTTTGTGTTGGTCTTTCTACCCTGATGGCCTTTAAACTCTTTCTGGAAGTTTCTTTTCTGGCGCTGTGCTCTTCAAGGCACCATGCACAAGCTGATGAAATGGGGGGGGGGAGAAGGAAATCACGGTACGTTTTTTACTGTTAGAGGTTAGGATTAAACAGGTACCTTTGGAATTCATAAAGAAAAAAAAAGAAATATTTCTTTGGTAAAATTCTTTTCTTGGGAAGCCTACATCTTCACTATGATTTAAGACTATGATGCAAACACCTTGATCTTAATAGTTTCTTGAGAGAGAGAGAGAGAAAGAGAGAGAGAGAGAAAGAGAGATCCTCAATACCTAAACATAAAAAAATGGTATTTGATTATAAAGGGTTTGAGAGGTTTCCCTATAAGGAAGTTCCTTTGAAGCCTAAATTTATTTATTTTTTACTTTCATTTATGAGTGTTTGTCTGATGTCTGTCTGTATACATAAGCATTATGTTTGTGTCTGATGTCTGCGAAGGCCAGAAGAAGACATCAGATGCCCTGGACTGCTTGGTGCTTGTTAGGCTCCATGTAGGTGCTAGGAATTGAATGGGTTCTCTGCAAGGACAGTAAGTGCTCTTAACTCCAGAGCCACCTCTCCAAGGCCCTAGAGCAGCAGTTTAAAAACTGCTTAGCACTAGCGAAAGAAGAGTGAGGAGGATGAGAAGAAAGAAGCAAAGAAGAAAGGTGGAAAAAACCAAACCAAACCAAGCAACCATTGGTGCTAAGTTGAAAATTCGGCTAGAAAGCCAAGAGCCATCTTGGAGCAGAGTTTTATGGCCAAGTTATAAACTTTGAAAATAGGGCTGTATAATGGAAATGTTGACAGGCTCTTTACTATATCCGTGCTAGCGGATGCCCGCTGTAATGTACTGTGTAATTTATAGGAGTCACCTGTTAAGCCATCTGGGAAAGAAAATTTCCCTTCTTTTAAAATGTTAATAACTTGATTAACCTTTTGAACTTCATCGTTATTCCAAACGGAGTTCATACAAGCCAGTTGCCGCCACACAGCCAATTTGTATTTGCAAATAAAATTTGGGATGAAAAAGAAAAGCATATTGAATGGCTTTCTTGTTCCTACCCTGTAGGAAGATGGGTTAAAGGAGAAGTTGCTCCTTGGCAGCCTGGGGAAGCTGCTTACAAGTTGGGGGAGCCAGTGGGTATCTTGGTGTAGGTACCTATGTGCACATCTGTCTTCTCTACCTAGCCTTCCTTCTTCAGGAGAACAAAGGTTTCTTCGGCTCAAGGGAAAAGCTAATAGTTCTTTAATGCTAGGAGCCTTGACTCTGTAAGTGTTAAACTAATTGCTAACTGGCTCTTGTAGATGGTTTTATGGCTTCTGCTCCTGTAGAGCCGAAGGTCTCCATCGATGAACTCCCCATTTTCTAATACTCTTCCTTTTCTAGTTGCTCTGCTTCTTTAGAGTCACCCCAGTCTCACCATCCCTTCCCCCAAAGATGAGCTCCCTACGCTGGGCTCCCCCCCTGTAACTCGTAGAACCAAGGCTTCTCGAATCTTATGGACTACATTCCACGGAGCATATCTGAAAGGGCTGGGATTCCTTCCCTGAGTGCTTTAAGAAACATTGTTCTTTGGGAAAGATTTCTGAAGATGCTCCCTTGCATTTGCTGAGCTGACAGCAGTATCCAAACGCTAGACACAGACCTCTCACCCATCTCCTCTCTGGTTTCCCCCAAAGGAAAAATCTAATCTGCTACTCTGGGTTGCATGCATTCTGTAGAAGCGGTGTACTGTTGTGTACAAGGTGCAGAGGTCTGACCCGATTTTCTGATTAATCTAGAAAAAAAGCCTTTGTTGGATTCCCCCAGAATACAAAAGCAGTCATGTGCCACGTAATTCAAATAAAATTATGATATTGAGAATCACGATCCAGGAAAAGTCAATGACATTGAGAGAGACCTACACTTTCCTGCAGTTCTTTGATCTGAGAGGCAATGCTTCCCAAAGGACTTTCTGTCCAAAGGAGTGTATTTGTCTTCTGGGAGAGTATATACCCTTTTTTACCTTCTGTTAAAGATATCTGTGTTTTTCATTTTAAGATGACCTCCATTCTAATTTGCCTGGACTCTTTTGGCTTTAGCACTGGACAGTCTTGTATTTTAGGGAACTCTTCAGTACCAGCAGACAGTTGGCCATCCTAGCTTTGCAGAATCTGTTCTTTACAGCTCAGTTGGATCACATAAAGACAAGAGATTGGTAGGATATAGTATAAGGAAGCGCTTTCTCATGGCTTGAGTGTTGCAATGAGGGGTTGCCCCATGAAACTGTAGGATTGGTGGCATTGCAGATGACTACCTGCGTGGAACTTGAAAGAAAAGATTTGAACATTTTCGAACAATGATCAGATTTTATGACCTTTAAGGGTTTTCCCAGCTCCGAAGTTTATTCTTCTGTCTTAAAACTACTGGAGAATTAGCTCCAAGACCGAAGAAACCTGATAGCTACAAGTAGACATCTAGGAATCTTCACTTTTGGTAACTTCATGTGTCTAGTACAAGTTGTGTAATTTTCTTAAATATGGCTTGTGTGTATGTGTTATGCACATGTGTGAGGATGTATGACCATATGTGTGCATGGGGAAGTCAGAGGTCAATGCCTACTGTCTTACTCTATTACTCTTCAGCCTGTTGTTTGAGACAGAGCCTCTCACTGAACCTGGATCTCACCATTTACGCCAGCCTGGCTGGCCCACTGTGAACCGGCTGTGCCCGATGTCGCCTGCAGATGTAGGGTTACAGATGCTTCCTATTACATCGGCCTTCGACAAAGGTTCTGGGTCCCCATGTTTATTCAGTGAGCACTTTACCCACTGAGCCATCTTTCCAATTCTGCTTTGAAGTTTTTTTTTGCCTTATTTTTTTTTTTTATATCTTGCCTAGACCTCTCCTGTACAGTTTATTTAGTATTTTGGAAGACAGTATGGACTTTTTGGCTCTTGATTCCCTCTTGTGGTTTTCAAATAGTTCTCAATGGGAGGCACCCTGGGCTCTTCATCAGAATATGGGGTTTATTGATGCCTTCGCCCTTCTCCACCAGACTTGTGATTCCTGCTTGTAGTTTGATGTCATCCAGCCTTTGTCTGCTCCGGTACTTATATACGCTTTACAGATGTGTCAAGAGAGAGCTCAAGATGTTGAGAGGGGAGCTTTGCCAGAACTACAATGAGATCATGTGGCAAAGCCAAGAAGAAAAAGTCAAAATTCTGGCTCTGTGTCCTGTTCCTAATGACTAGACACCACTCCCTGCTTGGAGCGTATTTGCTCTTAATGTCTTAAAGGGGCATGGATGGCTAGTTGGCTTCCAAAACTGAGACTGCTCTTCTGTGGGGGTAATGGCATAGCCCTCCCTGCTGCCACCTTGAGTCCTGATTGTTTTAACTTCGCTTTCTATCTTCATTTCTCTCTCTCCACATTTTCTTTGTAAGACCACCCCGAGTTCTGTGATTGAAGTGTATTGTGATAACAGCTGTTTAAGAGGGATACATCTCCAACAGTGTAAAATGTGTTTATGTTCCAGGTGGTGGCGGCACAATCCTTTAATCCCAGCTCTCAGAGGCAGAGGCAGGTAGATTTCTGTGAGTCTGAGGCCAGCCTGATCTCCAGGACAGCCAGAGTTATACAGGGAAACCATGTCTCGAAAACCAAACCAAATGAAACCCAAAAATGTATGTAAGTGCTAGACTGTATACTGGGATGCTTTCTGAGGTCCATGGCTCCTTGCTACCTCCCTTGAGCTTCCAGAGACGGGGAACTACAGCCAAAAGTGTTTTTTTTCCCTTTCTGTGTCCAAGCTCATTTGACTTCCCTTGATTTCCAGAGATGTCTCTTGATTTTTCAGCCTAGCCCTTCTTGCATACAACCCTCTGCTTATGTTTCTTCCTAAGCCTTGCTTTTCTCACTCCAGTCAGGCATGCCAGTGTCACAGCTTAGTTTTTAGCATTCAAGGAGTGGACTGTGCTGCTGGGAGAAAGCAAATGAGTTATGAACAAAGAAGCTGTTTCCCCAGAGAGCTAATATTGCAAATGTTTGTGGAGAGAGAGAGAGAGAGAGAGAGAGAGAGAGAGAGAGAGAGAGAGAGAGAGAGAGAGAGAG
>JAQHUG010000249.1:2151828-2172884 GCA_028555095.1 Dicrostonyx torquatus | reverse complement strand
GAGAGAGAGAGAGAGAGAGAGAGAGAGAGAGAGAGAGAGAGAGAGAGAGATCCTCTTCAAAGAACTGACAATGCTATAACTTGGTACACATTCAATGGTTCAAAAACAAAACCAAAGGCTCTAGGCTTTCTCAGGACAGGCAGAGAGGAAGGTGTTGACTGTTCCATCCCTGAGCTACTGGACCTCCGACACATTTGCCCTTGGGGAACAGTATCTAACTTTAGCTGTGAAGCCATCCCAAATTCCAAACTCTGAGTTTCCAGGCTCAGGAATTCATTACTTAAGTAGAGAACTGATTTCCTTGAAGCAACGGGGCAGCAGGATCTTGTATCATGGCGACTGTGTTTTCCTTTCTTCTCTGAGTCTAGGTAGTCACATAGTTCAGGGTTGGAGAGATGGTTTAATGTTAAGAGCATTGGCTGCTCTTCCAGAGGATCTGGATTCAATTCCCAGGACCTACACGGTGGCTCACAACTGTCTGTAATTCTAGTTGCGTGGAATCTAATACTTTCTTCTTGCAGACAGTGCATACTTGTGATACACATACATACATGCAGAGAAAAAACCCTCACACATAAACACAATGAAAGGAAAATGTCACAATAGTTCAACCCGCTCTATGCAGTCATTATGGTCCCTCAGTTGGATGCTGAAAACAATGTGTGTGTGTATATGATTTGGGTGTGCACATTTAACTCTCTAGGGTACAGCCCACAATAAAGATACTTTTATCTTATGAGTTTGTTTTTTTCACTTTGTAACCTTATGACATCTAAAATAGAATTTCACAAAACAGTTCTTTTTAGTGCAATTCTTTCTAATATTTTATTTTCTTCTGTTTCATTCCATTCTGTTCCACTTTTTAGAGTGGTGTTTATAAGCCATGGAATAGGTTTCAGATCTTTCCTAGAGTTCTCCTACCAGTTTGAGAAATGTTGATCCAATCTTTTCCTCGAATATTTCCAAATACAGACAACTTAGGCTTCCCAAGGAGGGGCCGTGCCATCACTGGGGAAGTTGGAGGTTCTCTTTCACGTGAGCTCCATCCTGCCCAGTCTACCTACTGTCTGTGGCCCTAGCTGCTATTGTTAGTCTTATTCTTGATTTCTTATTTGAAGAGAAATATCCCTTTGAAAACTCCTTACCCACCTATGGTTGGTTATGTCCTACCCCCGAGAGGTTTGGTGTCCAGACTTCAATAGCTGAAATGAAGTTAGGCTACAGCAATTGGAAACGTACCCTGAAGCACTGATTAATTTTTAGGGAAGAGTTGCCTTTCTAAAATGTGCCCAACTGGACTGAACAAATGAATGACCCAGTTCCCCACTTCACTCCAGCAATGGAAAATCTGGCCAAGATCCTGCCCCGTATTGATTTTGCTCAAAGGTGGCAAGTGACAACCCAGTCATTACATAAATGGCATGAGAAAGCAACTGACTGTCCCTGTGGTATTTAACACGCTCCACAGATGGTAAAGGCCTAATTCAGTCAAAAGCAGAAACAAGTGAAATCATTCACTCAATTACTTGCATTGGGGCAGAGGCAATGGGGCTCTGTATACTCCTAGAAGAGAAAACCTACTTCCTGGACCTGCCGTGCACGGCTAATTTCATTACAACAGAGTTCCAGTCACCTCTTGTTTTCTTAAATGACTATTATGGAAAGATTAGCCTTCTGTTTATGGTTATATTGCCAAGTATCCAAGGCAGAACTCTCTCCTTCATTCAGAGTTAATCGAACTGAAGTCGACATGGCCCTGGCCCTATGAGATCACAAGAATTACTCCATCTGCACCACTTAAGATCGAAATTTTTTGAAAGAAGTTAGGATAGATTGACAAAGATTGCTTGCCTCAGGATGTGGTGGTTGAGATCCGGTTCAGAAAGACTTTGTTATAACTGCATTCTATAATGACAAAGATTAATTGTTGTGTGGTAGGCATGGGACTCCCTGGCAGGATGGCAGTGTTGAGGACTGGCCCAGGACATTCATGTTCCCTATGTAAATTTAAACTAAAGTGCCAGTCCTGGAAGGGAAGTCTTGGGCAGGCCATCAGCAGTGTGGGTGAATTCCCTAAGATATGTTGTATGGAATAGCCCCATCTTGTACACTTCTGAAATTAGATTCTGTGGAACTTTAGGAGAAAACCTGAATATGTAATCAGACTCATAAAGATGAGCTAAGTTAAGAATTGGTCAATAAATCTCTGTTCACATATTTTGATTTTGATTGAGCCCTTCAGTCTTTTAAGGTGATTTATCTTTAAGACAGTTTCACTTAGAAAACAGGGAGAAAAGAGATGGCATCCCCTGAGCAACGTTTTTTTCCTTCTGCTTTTTTTTAATCCCATTCAGTTTGTACCTGGAATTCGTCTTCTGGTTTCATTTTTTGTTATTCAGTGCTTGCCTGTGATGTCTTATATTTCTTTTCACTTAGAATCCAGGCAGGGACACTTAGAGTCCCTGCTTAACTCTTCGCTGGGGTTTAAGTCTTTTGACCACAGAAAGACAAGGATGAGTGCACAACCCACTGGACTTAGTTGTGGCTGTTCACATTTGCACGGGTGGGGGGTCATTTACAGGAACAGGACAGTTTATCATGTGTGAGGCTAGACCACTGAAGACAGTTGAATGCCTTTCCCCAGTGGTCAGTGACTGGCAAAAGTTCCTAAGGAAGGAGCAGGGGCTCACGAGCCCTTCCTCCTGATCCTTTATGGAATGTGGTTGGGCCTAATCTTGCACAGGTTTTCGTTACTTTGAGATCACAAGAGCAAGGGCCATGCAACGCAGAGAAAATATATTTCTGTAGGTTACCTCCCCATCTTCCACTTCCTACATTCTTGCCAGCCCCTCTTCGTGTGTCCCCGATCATCGATGTGTCTCAGGAGAGAGAACGCCACTGTCACATATTCTTAACACATCAACCAGTTATGAGTCTGTTTTAACTGCCACCCACTGCAGCGAAAGTTTTTGACAAAGTCTGAGTGGAACGCTTGCCTAAAAATATAAACAGGAGTATTTCGAAAGCAGTTTGACCACACGTCAGCTTAGGAAGGCAACAGAAGTAGTTCCCTCCAGGGCCCATGACCTTCCTAGGCACCAACTGCCGCCAGGTTTACAGTACAGGTTAAGTTCCCTCCTGTGAAGTAGGTTTCAAATCCAATCAGAAAGCATTGATTACCCACCCACAGATGTCAGGCATTCCCAGGTCAATTAACCTAATGTAAATAGTTTATCTTCTATGTGCCCAGAGATAAACTAATTTGGAGGGGTTCTTACAGGCATACAGGTTTGTCTCTTATGCAATTCTAGAGTCCATCAAATTCACAATTCTAACCAATACAACTATAATCCTTATTTAAAGGTAATATGATTATTTATGTAGAATTCAAAGGAATACACCTAGCAGCTCCTAGAGCTAAGTTAACAATGTCGCAAGATATAAGGTAGGCACATGCACATTTATTATATTTTAAACATAGCAATTGTCACATGGCAATGAAATTAATAATACAATACCTTTTCTAATTGCTAGGGAGAATATTTAGGTCTAAATCTACCAGAATGAGAGCAAGATTTATAGACTGAAAAGTATAAATTTGTGGGGAAATAAATGAAACATCTAAGTAACTGGTTCATTTTACAACAACCCTGGGAAATAGAGGGCAGCACTTAAGGATCTTTCTGTGCAGTGAGATGGACCAGTGAGATGGATCAGCAGGTTAAGGTGCCCGCTGCAAAGCCTAACGAACCGAGTTCAGCTCCTGGAACAGCATGGTAGATGGAGAGAACTCACTTGCATAAGCTGTCCTCCTACGTCTATATGTGTGCTATAGCATGTCTCTCTTTTGTAAAACAGACAGATGACATAAACACACACACACACACACACACACACACACACACACACACACACACAGAGAGAGAGAGAGAGAGAGAGAGAGAGAGAGAGAGAGAGAGCTTACCATGCAACTAATATACAATCCAGCAATTGCATTTCTGGACATTTGTTCTACAGAAATGAAAACTAGCTCACCAATCCGAACCCTGTATATCAATGCTTATAGCAATATTAAGTGAGCAAATGATGAAACAGATCGTAGTACACCCACAATCCACTTCTCGGCATAGAGATGAGCAAAGCAACACATGCGATAGCCTGGTCCATCTCCAGAGAATGGTGCTGGGCAGAAACAGCTGCACGGTTTTCATGCTGTGATTTCATTTACACATCTGTATAGTCGCAGAGGCATGAAAATGGGGAACAGACTTTGATTATGATGTCATAGAAAGTCACATATACTGACCAGCCAGTGGAAGGAGGTTGAGGGCAGGAGGAGGGGAGGACTGGGAACAGAGATAGTTATGTGAAATGAGAAAAGATTGTATTAAAAATTCTTAATAAAAACAAACAAACAAACAAATTGAAATGCTTTAAAAAAAAGAAAGGAAGCATGGCCTCCTTATTCTCCTCTGCCCTCTTCTCCTTCATCCACCCAACACAGAGGCTAAATCCAGCCTCCGGTAGAGAGAAGACAAACTCTATTATATTGAATGAAAGCACAACATGGTCAACCACAAACATTCCCGACTGGTAACTGTCTTTCCAGCCTTAATGTCAGCGTCCACTCTTAGGGGTAGGTAGGCCCATGCCCAGCAGTAGATGGCCAAACAGAAAATGAACTCAAGTGCGTCATTGGAGGTTCCTTGTCTCATAAGTGTTGTCAGGGCTCCCCCCATTTATCACGTTGTTCAGTTCTATCCTTTGTCTCTGGGTCATCTAGTGGGTCCTGGTGCTTCAGGCAGTGTTAGGAAAGGACTTATCTCCTAGCTTGTGTTTTAGGCTAGGCCAGTCATTGATTGGCCTATCAGTTGGTTCCTTCAATCTCTAAGCCATCCTTACTCCAGTATCTCCCATAGGCAAGATGGACTATAGGTTGAAGGTGATATAGCTGGGTTTGTGTTCTAATCTCTCCACTCTTGCCTGGTCACAGGAGATGTCCAGTTCAGGCTATGTGTCTGCTGTTACTAGGAATCTTAGCTGGGGTCATCCTTGTAGATTTCTGGGCGATTCTCTTGTGCCAGATTTCTACCTGACCCTGAAATGCATCCCCTTTCTATTAGTGTCTTTCAGTACCAACCCCCTCCACCTCCCAAACTGATCGATCACTCATGTTATGAGCTGGGTTTTGTATTTCTATTCTTGACTTATTTCATGTAGCATAAAGGTTTCCAGTCACATCCCTCTGGTCAGAAATGACATCCTTTAATTCTTTTTCTGGATGTGTAGTATCCAGCTTTGTCTATGGACCACACTCACTGAATCTTTTGTCCATTGAGGGCCACTTGGCTTGTTTTCATTTCCGGGCTGTTGTGAGTAGTTCTATGATGATCATGCAGATGAACCCGTCTTTGATAAACCATTTCCTTTGGGCATATATTTTACAGATAATACTTCTGTTATTTACATCTTTGTGGGAGAACTTTCTGAAGACTCTGACCTTGCTATTGTAAGCCATTGGGGGGATTTTGGTCTTTGTCCCAGGCCTTCTCTCAGACACTGGTATGGAGTGATGTCAAAGCAGAATCTCATATGTGTTCCTGGAAACAGAAAAGAAGGCATTAGAATGCCCAGGCTTTTGGCAGGGATGCTCAGGGTACCAAGACAGGCAGTGAGCTAGAAGGGCATGTGAGAGTGGGCAGAAGTAGCAGCAGTAAGGATAAAACGTTGCCAGTGATGTTGTCTGGCCTTGTCAGGGCTGAGGCTGCTCACCAAGCCAGCCCTACTGGAAAATCGCCTATCAGACTTTGCAGGAAGCCCAGAGAGTAGGAGTTAAAGTTGAGCTCCAAGAAATGCCCCACTTGAAACGTTGTTTACTTTTGTCCTTAGGAGTTTAAGAGAAGTAAGCACAGGCAGGAGAGCAGTGACCTAATATCTCCGCAGAAAGAGAACCTTTGCAAAGCTGGCCTTGCTTACTAATCCTCCGGGGAAATGAGGTTTATTTATAGTGTCAGAAGAGAGCAGGCATTAATGTAAAAGATTTTATATGACTCTGTGTTTTTAGGGAAATCATTTGTTTACAAATCTGACTCAATCAAACCCGAAGTTATTTAATACAGTCCAGATCTGAATATCACCTGATTTTTCACCCAGTTTTCAGATGAGAGGAAGTAATTATGATGGGCTACACACACTGATGTAGAACGATGGAGACTGAGTATTTCCTTACCAGATAAAAACTGTACAGTTAGTCCATCCTTCATCCAAGGACAGAACGGGACAGTTCATGCCATTTCTTCCATCTGCAGCTTGGCCAAGACTGCATGGTGATGGCGCTGGTCAGACTGCCTAGCTGCTTGCTTGCTAATTCAGAATAAGTCTTCAGACCAACAGGTGATTAGGGAAGCTGGACTAAGCTACATTTGCATGGAAAGGGTTATGGTTAGTTTCGTTTTTTTTTTTCCTTTCTGAAATGATATCTCACATGTGGACGCAAAAGTGTTCTAATTTTTTGTTTTGCTTTGGTTTTAGACAGCGTCTTGCTATGTAGCCCATGCTGGCTGCGTACCTGTGGCCATTCTCCCTCAGGTTCATACCTGGCTAACTTGATGCTTTCCAAAATGTTTGCAAGTTCATTACATTTGATTGATTCTAGTTAAAGTAATTTTGTGGTCAGCAACATCACTTACCCCTCTGCTCACAGCACAGAAGGGCTTCTCTAGCCAATTCCAAACTTCTTATCCTTCCTACCAGCTTTTCTAAAGACCCAATTACAGCCCCAGGCTCAGGTTTATCATTGCAATGACTGTTCTTTTTAGTGCACATTTTCTGTGGTAGTTACGTTTGTTTCAACGTGATCAAAATACCTTACTAAAGCACCTTAGGGAAAGAGAGGTTTGTTTTGGTTCTGGATATGAGAGAAATTTCAGTTGATCATGAAGGGGAGGCAAGGTGGTCCCTTGTAACAGAAGCTTGTGGTGTGTGTAGTCTGTTAACAATATACGGGGCCAAGAGGCAGAAGTGTTCAAATCAATGCTGTAACCTCTAAGAGCCTGCCAACCGAAGGTCCACCTCCTACAGATCATGGAACCTTCCAAAACAGTACCTCTAGCTAGCGAACACATCTTCAAAATGTGTGTGTGTGTGTGTGTGTGTGTGTGTGCAACATCCCGTGGGTGTGCAGCATGCCATGGCACACGTGTGGAGGTCCAAGGACAATCTTCATGTATTGATGTTGGCCTCTCCCTGACCCTGTTTCAGTGTTTCTTTACTGCTGTGGAAGCCACACTAGATGACTGGTGAACTTCTAGAAATTTTTCCTGTCCCCATGGAGACACACTGAGATCATAGACACTTTCCTTACTGTGCCTGGTTTTTGTGTAGGTTCTGGGGATCAGGACTCAGATTTCAGGCTTGTAAAAGAACCTGTTCACAAGGAAGGAAGCCATCTTCCCAGCTCTTTCTGTCTTTTTCGCAGTCCTATATTCAATACATATTCAATTCTAAAGAATCACAAATGGTCATAATAGGAATTTTATGTATTTGTTCATTTATTTATTGTGTGTGTGTGTACACACGTGTGTCTCTTTGTGTGTGGCTGTGTATACAGTGTGCAGCTGGAGGGCAGAGGACAACTTTGGGGTTTGTTCTTGTCTCCCACTTTATTAGAGCAGGGTCTTCCTTGCTTCTGCCATTCTGTACACCCCAGGCCCACAAGCTTCTGGAAAATTCTGTTTCTGCTATCATCTTACTGTAGACAGGTTGATAATACAGATGCGCACCAACACATTTTTATGTAGGTTCTGGGGTACAGAAACTGGATCCTTAGGCTTGTAAGGTTATTGTCCTTACCTGCTGAGCCATCTACCTGGCTCTTGAAATCTTACTTTTGAATTTCCTTTTAAATAACAGAGCTATGGACTTGTTACTTAATGAAGTCATTTGATGTACATTTTAGGTGACAGGTCCTGTAGAGAGTAGAGACATAGAAGTGAACAAATGTTCTGTCTTTATGAAATGTACATTCTGGTCCGAAGGAGCCAACAAACACTCAAAAAATATAAAAGGAGTGATGGTCTTTGGGAATGGAAGCTCATGAAGAAAGTAAACAGGGTTTTAGAAGGAGAAATGATGGTTAAAGAGTTAGGCATAATATATAAAGAAAACCAACAAATAAAGCCTTGTATCCCTACCTTTAGCTTTTGCCCTGTAGTACACACCATTTTACATCCTTCTTATAAATCACAAGTGTGAAAACATATGCCTTTAAATATATAGGATTTTGAGGTGTAGACCATGCCAGCCAGAAGAACAGGTAATATACCCACTGGTAGAACTCTTTTATTCCCTTGATTTGGTTCCCACAGACACAATCACCACCCACACTGCCATGTCTCAACCCCCAACTCAGGCAGACATCCCCTCTTCAAGTGCAGGTCACACCAAGTAGAAGACGAACTCAGATGGATACAGGCACGCCAGTCACCAGAAGTCCAGGTAGGCTGTCCAGGGAGCCCCCTTACTCTCTCAGTGCCCTCCCACTCTGAGTCCTACCTATCTTCCTCTTCACCTTGTCCATGCTTACAGCTTGGGTGGTGACTCCCTGCTAGACCAGGTGGCACTCTTGCTGCCATAACTCCAGGTAGGCCACCCATCTGTAGACCTCCTCTACCCTCTTTGTGCCCAACCCTGGAGACTATTCCCACTTCTCCCCTTCTCCTCACAATGTTCCAGCCCCCAACTCAGATGGAGACCTCTTACTGAATAAGAGGCCACACTGGCCACCAGAATTCCAGATTCTAGCTCAGGCAGAAAAAACCCATGCTCAACCACAGGCCACACAAGCCACATAGGCTAGAAGAGCGAAGAGGAAACAGAAACCAAGGAACAATGCAACAATCTAACAAAGACAAAACTTGGAAATTGGTGCCTAGACCTATAATCATTCCAAACCCAGATGCCTACACATCAGCATAAAAACACACTCATTGATCACCAGAGCAATATGTCACCACCAGAGCCCAACTATCCTAATACAGTAAGCCTTGAGTATACCAAAACAGATGAAGCATAAGAAAAAGATCTTAAAACCAACTTTATGAAGATGATAGAGATTCTTAAAGAAGTGAATAAATCGCTTAAAGAAACCAAGGAAAAGACAAAACATTGGCGGAAGCTAATAAATCCCTTAAAGAAAGCCAACAAACAGATAGCCAAACAAACAAACAGGCAGTTGATGAAGATGAATAAAACTTTTCAAGACCTGTAAATGGAAATAGAAGCAATAAAGAAAACACAAGCTGAAGGAATTCTGGAAATGGAAAATTTAAATAAGAAACACCAACAGAATGTGAGAAATGGAAGAGAGAATCTCAGGTGTTGAGTGTACAACAGAAGAAATAGATACATCAATCAAAGAAAATGATATATATATATATATATAAAATTATTGATACAAGACATCCAGGAAATGCAGGATGCCATGGAAAGACCAAACCTAAGAATAATAGGAATAGAAGAAAGAGAAGAATCCCAACTCAAAGGTTCAGAAAATATGCTTAACAAGATCATGGAAAAAAATTTTCTAACCTAACAAAGGAGATGGCTATAAAGGTACAAGTAGCATATAGAACATCACATAGATTGGACCAGAGAAGAAAGTCCCCTCATCACATATTAATCAAAACATTAAACATACAGAACAAAGGAAAACTATTAAAAGCTGCAAGGGAAAATGACCAAGTAAGATATAAAGGCAGACCTACTAGAGTTACACCTGACTTCTCAGTGGAGACTCTCAAAGCCAGGAGGGCCTGGACAGATGTCCTGAAGACTCTGAAAGACCACAGATGCCAGCTAAGACTCCCATATCCAGCAAGACTTTCAGTCACCATAGACATAGTCACCAAAGCAAAATAGTCCATGATAAATTCAATTTCAAGCAAGATGTATCTACAAATCAAGCACTACAGAAGATTCTAGAAAGAAAATCCCAACCTAAGGATGTTAATTACACCCACAGAAACACAGGAAATTTTTGTAGATGGAGACTACTTGTTCATTTCCCAGTTACCCAGACTTGAATAATAACACAGAAACTATTAATTACCAATAGCTGAGACTTCTTGTTAACTAATTCTTACATCTTAAATTAACCAGTTTCTATTAATCTATGTATCACCACGGGGTTGTGGCCTACTGGTAAGGTTCTGGCTGGAAGCTGGCATTTTTCTCCTTTGGCAGCTACTTGACGTCTCCTTGACTCTGCCTATTCTCTCTCCATATTTCTTCCAGCCTGGCTATATTCTGCCCTGCTATAGGCTGAAGCAGTTTCTTTATTAACTAATGGTAATAAAACATATTCATAACATACAGAGGGGGAATCCCACATCAGGAAATAAGTAATCTCACACCAGCAAAACCAAAAGAAGGTATACACACACACACACACACACCTACTACCACCACCACCACCAACAACAACAGCAACAAAATAACAGAAATTGACAATCATTTGTCATTAGTATTTCTCAATATAAATGAAATCAACTCTCCAATAAAAAGAAACACATAAGGAGAAATCAGGATCCATTTTTTTGTTGCATACAAGAAACACCTCAAAATCAAAGATAGATATTACCTCAGAATAAAGGGTTGGAAAAAGATCTAAGCAAATGGACCTAATAAGCAAGCTGGCAAGTCATTCTAATATTTAGCGAAATGACTTTTTTTAAACCAAAATTAATCAAAAGAAACAGGAAAAGTCCATAAGATGACATTTCAATTCTTAACATCTATGCCCCAAATGCAAGGGTACCTATGTTTGTAAAAGAAATATTACTAAAGCTTAAATCACATGTTGATAGTGGGAGACTTTAACAACATACTCTCACCAATAGACTGTTCATTCAGACAAAAAGTAAACAGATAAATACTGGAGATAACAGACATTATGAACCAAATGGACCAAACAGATACCCTACAGAACATTTCACCCAAATGCAAAAGAATATACCTTCTTCTCAGAACCTCATGGAACATTTGCCAAAACTGAGTACATGCATAAAACAAGTCTCAATAGATACAAGAAAATTAAAATAACTCCCTGCATCCTCTCAGACACTGAATTAAAGCTGAATGTCAACAGTGGAAACAACGGAAAGCCAACAGACTCATGAGGACTGATCGGCTATCTACTGGATTACCACTGGGTTACGGAAGAAATAAAAAATTGAAGACTTTCTAGAATTTCATGAAAATGAATTCACAACATATCCAAACTCATGGGACACAGTAAAAGGGATTCCGAGAGGGAAATTCATAGCACTAATTGCCTACATAAAGAAATTGGGAAGATCTCATCCTAGCAATATAATATCACATCTGAAAGCTTTAGAACAAAAAGAAGCAAGCTCACCCAAGAGGAGTAGATGGCAGGAAATAATAAAAGGAAGGTCTGAAATCAATTTAATAGAAACAAAGAGAACAATACAAAGAATGAATAAGATGAAGAGTTGGTTCTTTGAGACAATCAACAAGATAGACAAATCCTTGTCCAAACTAACTAAAAGATGGAGACAGATTATCTAAATTAACAAAATCAGAAAGAGAAGGGGGACCAAACAACAGACACAAAAAGAAATCCAAAGAATCATTAGGTCATACTTTGAAAACCTGTACTCCACAAAATTGGAAAATCTAAAAGAAATGGACAATTTTCTGGACAGATACCACTTAACAAAGTTAAATCAAGATCAGATAAACAATTTAAATAGACTTGTAACCCATAAGGTAGTAGAAGCAATCCATCAAAAGTCTCCTAACCAGGACTATATGGTTTTATCTCAGAATTCTACCAGGCTTTCAAGGAAGAGCTAATGTTAATACTTCCCAAATTATTTCACAAAATAGAAATAGAAGGAACATTGCCAAATTCATTTTATAAGGCCACAGTCATCCTGATACCCAAGCCACACAAAGATGCAACAAAGCGTATTACAGACCAATTTTTGCATGAACATTCATGCAGAAATACTCAATAAAATACTCACAAACCAAATCCAAGAACTCATCAATAAAATCATCCACCATGATTAACTAGGCTTCATCAAAGAGATATAGGGATTATTCAACATACAAAAATCAGTCAGTGTAATCCACCATAAATACAAACTGAAAAAAAAAAGTAAGACCATATGATCATCTCACTAGATGCTGAAAAAACCTTTTACAAAATTCAGCATCCCTTCATGATAAAAGTCTTGGGGAGATGAGGGATAAAAGGAACATACCTCAATCTAATAAAGTCAATTTATAGCAAGCCTATCACTAACATCAAATTAAATAGAGAGAAACACAAAACAATTCCACTAAAATTAGGAACAAGACAAGGCTGTCATTCTCTCCATATCAAGTCAATGTAGTACTTGAAGCTCTAGCTAGAGCAATAAGACAACTGAAGGAGATCAAGGAGATACAAATTGGAAAGGAAGAAATCAAAGTATAACTATTTGCAGAAGATATAATTGTATATATAAGTGACCACAAAATTCTTTTGTAGCTGACAAACACCCCCAGTGAAGTGTCTGGACATAAGATTAACTAAAAGGAAAAGTCAGTAGCCCTCCTGTATACAAATGCAGATGGACTGAGAAAGAAATCAGGAAAACAACACAATCAACACATTTCATACTAGTCACAAATAATATAGAATATCTTGGAGTAGCTTAGATTAAACAAGTGAAAGATTGTATGACAAAACTTCAAGTCTTTGAAGAAAGAAACTGAAGAAGATATAACAAGATAGAAAGATCTCCTATGCTCATGGATTGATAGGATTAGCATGGTAAAAATGACCATCTTACCAAAAACAATTTACAGATTCAACTCAATCCATACCAAAATTCCAACACAATTCTTTACAGAATTGGAAGGACAGTAGCCAACTTCATGTGGAAAACAACAACAACAACAACAATAAAAAACTAAGAAGCTAAAACAATCCTGGACCTGTACAATCAAAGAACTTCTGAAATATCACTATCCCAGAATTCAAGATCTACTACAGAACAATAGTAAGAAAACCCGCATAGTAGTGGCATAAAAACAGATCACTGATCATTGATTATTGATCAATGTAATCTAGTTGAAGACACAGATGTAAATCCACACACCTATGGACACATGATTTTTGGTAAGGAAGTCAGAAATATACAGTGGAGAAAAGAAAGCATCCTCAACAAATGGTTCTGGTCTAACTGGATATCTACAGTAGAAGAACACAAATAGATCCATATCTATCACCCTGCAAAAAAACTTCTCACATCCATGTGGATCAAAGACCTCTATATAAAACTATATGCATCGAAACTGAGAAGAGGAAGTGGGTAATATTCTTGAGCTCACTGGCACAGGAGACAGCTTCATGAACAGAACACCAATAGCACAGCCACTAAGATCAGCAGTTAATAAATGGGAGCTCATGAAACCGAAAAGCTCTGTAAGGCAAAGGCCACCATCAGGAGGACAAAACAGCAGCCCACAGAATGGGAGAAGAGTTTCATGGACTCCACATCTGACAGGGGACTAATATCCAAAATACATAACGAACTCAAGAAACTAGACATCAACAAATTCAAACGGGGTACAGATGTAAACAGAGAATTCTCAAATGTCAGAGAAACACTTGAAATATATAAAATTCTTAGTCATCAAGAAAGCGCAAATCAAAAATACATTGAATTTCATCAAGTGAGAATGGCTAAGATCAAAAGCACAAGAGGATGTGGAGCAAGAGGAACACTCTTCCATTGCTGGTGGCAGTG
This sequence comes from Dicrostonyx torquatus, assembly GCA_028555095.1. Classification (NCBI taxonomy): domain Eukaryota; kingdom Metazoa; phylum Chordata; class Mammalia; order Rodentia; family Cricetidae; genus Dicrostonyx; species Dicrostonyx torquatus. The sequence goes on along the minus strand of JAQHUG010000249.1, from coordinate 2,159,061 downwards.
CAGCTTGTGTAGCCACCATGGAAATCAACAGGGTGATTCCTTAGAGAACTGGGAATCAATCTACTCCAAGACCCAGCTATGCCACTCTTGGGCATGTAGCCAAAGGATACTTCATCCTACCACAAGGATACTTGCTCTAGTAGCTTTAATCATACTAAACCGGAAACTGGAAACAACATAGATGTCCCTCAACTGAAGAATGGATAAAAAAAAAATGTGGCACATTTACACAATGAAGTATTTATTACTCAGCTGTTAGAAACAATGACATCATGAAATTTACATGCAAATGGATGGGACTAGAAAAAAAAATCATCCTGAGTGAGGCATCCCAGACCCAGAAAGATGAATGTGGTGTGCATTCACTTATAAGTGGATATTAGCTGTTAGGTAAAGGATAATCATGCCATAATCCATAGATACAGAGGCTAGGTAACAAGGAGGGTCCAAGGGGGGAATGCATGGATCTCCCTTGGAAGAGAAAAATAAAAAAACCATTTTTTTGAGTAGACTGGGGGCTGGTGGGAATAGTAGGAGGGATCTGACAGGGAAAGATAACTTGAATTGGGGCCATATGGAGGACAATATGGAAACTTAGTGCTGTGGAATCTATGAGGATGGCCAAAGGGGGATATGAGCTTGAACTGGCCATCTTCTATAGCCAGGCAAGGCTTCCAGTGTGAGATCGGGGCACCAACCCAGCCACACAACCTTTGATGTACAATTCGTTCTGCTAGCCCAGTTGTCACCAGAGAGACTTCAGCAACTCATGGAAGTAGATGCAGAGACCCAAATCCAAACATCAGGCAGATCTCAGGGAACACTGGAGAAGAAGGGGAGAAAGAATAATAGGAGCCAGAGGGGTCAAGGACACCAGGAGAACACACCCACAGAATCAATTAAGCAGGGCTCATAGGGGCTCACAGAGCCTGCATGGGTCAGAGCTAGATCCTTGGTCATTGTGTGATGGTCATTGTGTAGCTTGGTGCTCTTGTGGGATCCTAAGAGTTGGAGTGCAGGGTGTCTCTGGCTCTTTTGTCTGCTCTTGTGACCCTTTTTCTCCTACTGGTTTCCTCATCCAGCCTTGATAGGAGGGATTGTGCCTAGTCTTATTGTAACTTGTTATGCAGTGTTTGGTTCATATCCTTAGGAGGCATGCTTTTTTCTAAAGGGAGAGGTAAGAGAAGTAGATCTGGGGAAGTAGAAGAGGGGAGTGAGAGAAAACTGCATTCAGGATGCAATGTATGAGAGAAGAATAAATAAAAATAAAGGATTTTGTGATACATATTACCCTATAACCTGCCGTTAAGAAATTAATATATTGTGCATTATTTTTTTATTAGTTTACTGAGAATTTCATATCATGTACCCCAGTTCAACTCATTTCCCAGTCCTTCCATATCTGTCCCTCACTCCTGTAAGCTTCCCTCAAAAAGAAAATTTTTAAAAGTTTTAAAAATATTATTTCAAAACAAGCAAACAAAAAACTCCTACTTCAGTCCTCCATCTTTCTTGCCTCTCCAACACCTCTTAATTCATCTTAGTGGTACTGGGAACTTCAGAGAATCACACAGTAGACCCTTTTGTCCATTCGTCTTTACCTGCAAAGGTTTATTGTAATGAATTGTTGGTCTGCTTCAAGGCCTCTGGCTTCTACTACATCATCAATACTGTACCCTCACTAAAACTCCTCCTGGATATCTTGCTGTTGCCCCGAATCATGGAGATGCTGTGTCTATGGTTCCACAAGATCAGTCCTTTCACTTACTTCAGCAGGTCACAGATGTGGTAGATATTGGGCTGGACCAACTCACAACACTGCATTGTAGCTGATTTTGTCAGTCTGGGCTGCTGGAACTGCCCCCTCAGGTGAGGGGTTGCGTCAGCTCTTCTAGGCCCATGCCATTGGGGACAGCTCTTCTGCCTTATTGGCTTGTTAGGGTCAGGACCAGCTCTCCCAGGACCAGCAGAGGGTGGTGCTGGCTCAGCATGACCCTCAGATTTCCATACATGTGGTTCCGATGGTCTTCTGTGGTAACATGGGCCACAAAACTATACACATACCTGATGCGGGATGTCCCTCTGTTTGCTGTGAATATGTTTTATTACCATTGGATAATAAAGAAGTTGCTTTGGCCTATGGCAGGGCAGAATATATCAAGGCAGGAAATCCAAGCAGAGATAGAGGGAGAAAAAAGGCAGTGTCAAGGGAGATGCCATCCAGCTGCCCAAGGAACAATATGCTAGAGTTTTATCAGTAAGCTACTGGCATGAGGTGATACACAGATTAATAGAAATGGGTTATTTTAAGTGTAAGAGCTAGTTTGTAATAAGCCTGAGCTAATAGGTCAAACAGTTTGTAAATTAATATTAAGCTTTGGAGCTGTTATTTGGGAACTGGCGGGTGGGCAAGAACCTCCAGTTACAAATGGCATCCAACATGGGGCTCTCATATTTCCGTAGGGCCTGAGAAAGCATTTTAAAAAGTTCTAAACACACAGAAATGGAGCTTCACTAGGCTTTCTAGTCTCACAGCCTCATGCCAGCAGTAATGCAGAGATGAGTCTCCCAACAGCTGCCGGCAAGTTGAAGCTGGCTGCCAGTCACCACAAGCTAAGCTGCATGGCGAGTTTCCATAGTATCACACAGGCCTTGGTACAGAGAGGCCAATCAGCACACGCTGTGTGGCAGATTTAGCTTTTGCTCATACAGACAAAAAAGGCTTGTGGGCTGGCTACACACTCTCTGATGGCAGCGTTGGGCTGGGTGTTGGTGGTAAGGGTGACACTTGCTGCTGCCTCTGCTATGTTGAAAAGCCAAGCAGGGTAAAACCAGCAGCCAAATCAGCCACTTTGGTCCTATTCATGCTTACTTACCAGTTTAAAACAGTGATCAGAGAATGATGACAGATAAACAATAAAGAGAGATTTAAAAAAAACACCTCTAAATGGGTAACAGTGTGTTTAAAAAATGTATGTAGGCTTGAGAGAGAGAGGGAAAAGAGTATAGACAGTTATAAAAAGAAATCAATAGTTTAAAAAATAAAACAAAGTCTTTAAAGTGACAGTAAAAATAATAGAAAAAAAAGCCACTTAAAGATGGAAAATACACAGGGAGTCTGGATCCTGTTTAGAATTGTATTGATTGTGAATGTTTTGATGGCAGATGGAGAAAAGGCAGCTGCTGAGAGATACCAGACTGAAGAGAGACCAATACAATGTAACAACCTAAGTGTTTATAAATGCCTTAGCTTTAAAACAGAAATCAAAGATACATTTGTAAAATGGAACTTAGAAGATGCACTGCTTTGGAGAAGTGGTTTTGTTTTTATTTCCACAGGAAATGAGAGGCTGTGGATTCATTCTGGGTTAAGAAAAGTCAGGTTTGATCTAGGAAGATCAAAAATCGTCCACTGAAAAATCTCAGTCAGAGTGGATGACCCAGATGAGCCAGCATCTCAGAGAATCTTGGCTGCAGTTTCCTCTGAGTTTTATATCCAGAACAATTTCTCAGTGCCTAGTTGAGGTGATCCAGTCTCATAGAATACTCCAGTCAGGACTTGACTATAATCATAAATTTTCTCAGGGTCCTCCAAAGATTGCCAGTACCCTCAATCAGCAGGAAGTAGCTTAGAAAACTACTTCCACATTCCCCCAAAAATGGATATCGATGTTTCTTGTTGTTTATGGTGTTTGGTTATTGTTATTGGTCATAGTTAAAAAAAAACTAATCAAAAGATTTAAATTCAAAGATCTCTTTCTAAAGGAAAAAGAGAAATAGGATATAGATGTGATAGGATAAAAGGATAGATTATTGAATCTACTTTAATCCAAAAATAACTATTAATCTCAAAATATTTAACATTGGTATGGATATTGGTTTATTGATACAAATTTAAACTTATTTTTACCATACTATATGTATGTTTCTACTCATGTTTAGGGTATTGTGCTTATGCAACTCATTTAAAAATATAATGTATAATTATGAAATACAGATTAACAGCCATCTATAATAAAAAACTTAGTCATGTTAAGTATGTTTTCAAGGTCATACAGAGATATATTTCAGATAGATAGGGAATCTTCAAACACTTCAAAGACCTATGGAATATGGCATTTAAAATATTTTTAAAATGTAGACTTTTCTAGACAGTGACACATGTGTGTTCCTGGCAGCACTAGTTACTTCAAGAGGATGATGCACACTGAAGAAGCTCCTTATGGAGTTTGCTTTCAATGTGACAAGGCTAAGCGATTTGGGCAAGAAACTGCTCTTGCCTGGACTGCTAGACTGATTTCTATATAAACTGGACATGTAGGACCTATAGAAAAGTGACTGCTGAACTTGCCAAAACAAGATTGGACAGTCCTTAAGGGTCTCTGCTTCTTGGAAGAGTCTGACAGACATTTTGCAGGACCAGAGGAAAATGACTAACAAAGTGCCAATACAGGTGGGACAGTTTCAAATTTCCTGCAGGCCTGTAGACTGAAGATGGATGACCCAGTGTTAAAGAAGAACTTTGGGTGACTGTCCAGGCAGCGTGAAGTCTCTGCCAATTCTAGAGTTTTGGAAGTTGCTTACAATGTACTTCCTGTTCACTTAGGTAATTTTAAATCCCTCTGGGGTCTTTGCTGGAGTTGAAGACAAGGTGCTTATATTTTCCTTAGTTATGATAGATGATAAATTAGATATGAAACTTTAGACTCACAAAGATAAAATAAATGATAAAATATCTTCTTTAATTTTGCCAAATACAAATTGACTAAATATTGTAATTATAATTCTTCTTGCTTGATACCTGCTTTATTATATGCAATTTTGCAATGTTAAAGTTAAAACATTCCTTTTAATTAGACAGAAAAGGGGAGATGATGTGGGTTGTCTTTTGGTATGCTGTGAATATATTTTATTATTATTGTTTAATAAAGAAGGTGCTTTGGCCTATGGCAGAGAAGAATATAGCTAGGTGGAAAATCCAAGAAGAGATAGATGGAGAAAGAAGGCAGAGTCAAGGGAGATGCCATTCATTTGCCCAAGGAACAACATGCCAAAGCATTACTGGTAAACCATGGGCCTATAATGATACACAGATTAATAGAAATGGGTTAATTTAAGTGTAAGAGCTAGCTAGTAATAAACCTGAGCTAATAGGCCAAACAGTTTGTAATTAATATTAAGCCTCAGAGTAGTTATTTGGGAACTGAAGAGCAGGAGAGAAACCTCCAGTTACACTGCCCCAGCTTTGGTAAGACCACAGACTCAGACATGGTCCTGGATGTCAGCATGGCCCTAGGTGGCAGTACAGGACACTCAGATCAGCATGACTCCTATGACAACATGACCCTCAGACAACAGAATGGTTTCAGGTAGTGGCCCGGACCCAGGGCATCTGCATGGTATTTGATGTTAACAAGAACCATGAACATCAACACAGGCCCAGACATGGTCCTCGGCAGGACTTGACATCACCCTGGCCCTCGGTGGCAAGCAGGCTACCCCACACCAGCCTGTCCCTCACTGCCTTTACTTCTTCAGTTCAGTCTCTTTCCATAGCAAATAAACTGTTCTGTTTCTCTTTTTTTTTTTCTCCATCATATATTTGCTCCCCTACTTGTCTAGTGCCCCAAATGCCATGGACCTATTGTGCATATTTTTAATGGTAATGTAATCATCAGATTGATTCTTTTAAATAGCTATCTGTTATTGTTCAATGCTGTAGATATACTCTGTGTAACTTTTCCTCTATTGAAGATAATTCAGGTGGCTCCAATTCTACAGTTCTGAAAATTAGTATAAAAGTCATTCTTATGCTGGTGTCCTTACACAGCTGTGCATTTTTGCTTTATAGGTTGGAGCTTTGACTGAGATATCTTTCCTTTGTTAATGTTAGTTGACAGAGGAATATTGTTACTTAAAATTTTTGTGTATATTCTATTTTTTGATCATATTCTTTGCCCTCCCTCAGTTTCCCCAGGTCTTCCCTACCCATGTATTCTCTCTCTCTCTCTCTCTCTCTCTCTCTTTCTCTCTCTCTACCCCATAGAACAAAAATTAATAACAAAGGTCACGACAAACAACAGCACATAGTAAGACAAGAAAAAAAAATGCCAAACCCAAAAGCACACACACACACACAAGCATGAAGTCCTATTTGAGCTAGCCAACTGCTTTAGGGCATGGGACCTGTCCTGGAGTGCGGTTGATAAACACAGTGACTCCCCATTGAAGAAAAATTATTTTCTCTTTCCCAGCAAATACCCACAGGAAATAGCTTCTTAGTTGGGGCTGGGGCTTTGTGTCCACTTCCCCTTTTTCATGCTGGGATTTTGTCTGGTTTGAGGTTGTGCAGGTTTTGTTCTTGTCAATGCTATTGCAGTCTTTTGAGTTCATGTGTGACGTAACCCTGTCATGTCTGGAAGATACTGCTTTCTCTGAGTCGTCTGCCACTCCCCTCCCCCTTTCAATCCTCTTACCCACTCTTTCCCACAAGTCCCTGAGCCTTAAAGAAAGAATGTGATGAAGACATCCTACTTAGTGGTGACCACACCAAAGCCCTTCATTCTGAACACTGGCCGGCTGTGGGTCTCTGTGTTAATTGTTGTCTACTGCAAGAAGAAGTCATGATGAGTGTAGTTATCTTCACACTTCGTGATTGTGGCAGTAGGTTAGAGTGCCTGAGTCTCTATATCTCCTCAGTCTTAAAAGTTCTTCACTTTCTCCATTTTTGCTAGACTTACATATGCAATACTAGAATCTCATTGTTCCTTTGATTTATGTTTACTTTACTACTGGAGCTTAAGAAGCTTTCCATGGATTTATTGATCTTTCATTTCCTAAAGAAAAAATGACTTTGTCCATTTTTTTCTTTCATTGTACATTCATCATTGGATCAATTTATGGTCACTCTGTACATAATAAGCACACTGACTTTTTATCATATATGCCATATGGCTTCCCTCTTATGTTGCCTTTTGACTTGTTCTTGATGTCACTAAAGGATTTGGAGCAAAGCAGATTGTATTAAAACCAGGTTATATCAATATGTTAATATTTTTGAAAATGTATTCTGCATCGCATCATATGATGGACCAATTCAAATATCCCAAACCCGAAAAGATGAGTATGGTATGTACTCACTCATTAGTGGACCTTAGCCATTAACAAAGGACATTAAGCTTATAGCTCACAAGCCTGCAGAAGCCAAATAGCAAGGTGAACCCAAAGAAAAAC
>JAQHUG010000249.1:2138471-2151078 GCA_028555095.1 Dicrostonyx torquatus | reverse complement strand
GGAAGCAGGGGGAGGGTGGTGGGGTAGTGGGGGAGCGGGAGGGCCGGGAACAAGGGGAGTAAATGTAAATTTTTCTTTTAACAATAATAAAGAAAAGTTAAAAAAAAAGAAACAGGATTGATATCTGGGCTGCTACTGCAAGTCTATTAGAAATTATTCTGCCAGTAAAGAAATGTAAAGTGGTTGGTATTAAGTTTGTAGCAGTGAAGGGGGAGAAGCTAAAAACAGATCTTAGAGTCTGGGAACACAAAATCTGTGTGATGTACTGACTGAGTGGTGTTGCAAGGGGACTTGATGTAGACATTCAGGTACTGAGTCAGGTAAACAGGAGGGTGTTGGTGGCACTTTCTGAGAAGATTCAGTGGCATGGGCGACCCTGTGCCATGGGGGCTAGCATACCAAGGAAGTGTCCACGCTGAAGTGCAGGTGAATGGATTTTGTGACACACAGGTAGGGACCAATGTCAAACGTGCAGCTGATGGAACGCCTCTGAGGAGTGTGGATGCCTGAGCAGGCAGCCCATGGGCACCTATGTCTAAGGGTCCACCTAGAAGAGGAGCTGAGAGCAGAGGCTCCATTTTTCTTTTCTTTATACCCTCTTTGCTCTCTTTCAAATTCATGGCTTCTTTTTCATTAGATGTTACTATGGACATCTATTTGTATATGCGCTTATGTTCTTAAAGACAACCTGCTCAGTCTGTATATTACTTGTATGGATGTTTCCAGGGATGACCACTGGGGACATGATCTCATAGCACAGTCCCTGATTCTCTGGCTCTTACAATCTTTCCTCCCCAGAGAATCTTTCCTGGCATGAGGGTCCAGTGCTATTGCTCTCCAGGGACAGAGGGCCCTTCAGCTGCCCGTCCACACCTGCAGACTGACATGCCCTCTCTCCTGTAGACGGTGTTTCTCTTCACTGGAGCCTTTGCTGGATCTTGGGATCCCCACACTTCTCCCACTGCACGTTACAGGCCTACAGTCTCACTCTGACTACCCCTTTGCCTCCTGTTCCAAGATTCCAGCCAGGAAACCAACACCTTCTCCCCCATTTGCTTTCCTCTTCTCTCCCACTTTCCATGGGACTCGGGCCTCTTTCTAACCCCTGTTGCAGGGCAACATCTCAGCGAAAGGTGACAGGTTCTCACACTAACTCACCCAGCTAATGGATGCCAAGGCAGTGAAATGGATTCTCCTTCATGAAGTTCCAGCGAATGAGCTCACTCACATTTGGTTTTCAATTTAAAAGACCACTCCAAGATCTGGCCTGTCTTTCAAATCCAGAAAACTGGCTCTTGACCATATGGAAATATTTGTTGTATAAACTAGATTGATATGCAGCAGTTTTAAAACCTACTTCTTCTCAGTTGTTTGCCCAATGGGGTGAAAGACGTTCCGGGTAGCACGAAGAGAGCACAGCAGAGTTTGTCTCAGCGGATGCTGCCACAGTTTTACAGAAGGAATTGTGACCGTAGACATGATCTAAGACCCCAACATTTAGGGAAGAACAACACACACTATGTAAAACACCTGGTCCCTTAAACAGGAACCTGATACTTTCTCATTTATCCCAATGTGCCTTGGCGATTAACTCATAGGGTTTGGCTCAGGGGCTGTTTGTCTCTTTACTCCAATGCGATGTAAACTTGGCACAAGTCTGGGGCCATCCGTAGTTTAAGCTGCCATGGTCAATGAGTCATAACCGTTGGACGCTATGCTTGGGAGGCGCTTGGAAATGGTCTAGCCCCACCTCTCACTTTTCAGATGAGAAAATTGAGAAGAAAAACATGCCAACAATCTTAGGATTAACTGGCATAATTGTGTTTAAAATGCTTTATATTATCATACAAATATTATTTCACTATGACAGCTTTCAAACGAAATTTGTCTTTGTTTCCCTTCATTTCTTTTTGATCTCATTTTCTCCACCTCTTTATATTTTCCTGTTTATGTCACATGTTCGTTATCCTTTCCCCATTTCTTGACACCTTTTAGTTCCATGGGACTAAATTAGTTCCTGTTAGAATGGGTTGCTATGGCAGACCTTGGTACCTGTCATGGCTACCTCTCTGGCATGGGTTCTTTGCCACCCTCGCATGCCCTATGCTGGTGGTGCCCCCTGTACTGAGTCCATCACCAGAATGGATCGATGCTAGCAGCATGTTCTTACACTTGTCAGAACTGTGATAAAGATGCATTTCTTTTTTTAAAATAAAGAATCCAATCTTAGGCATTACATTCTAAAAATAGTGAGAAAAATATGAAGGATGAATAAGGAGTGAAGAGAAATGTTTTTAAAAGTTGAGAAATCATTATAATAGTATCCAAGACATTAGATAAAAATGGTGGTCAGACAAAGACAGAGCCACTGATCACCTCTGCTTTTCTCAACTGCCTTTTATCCTTGGAGCTGGTAATATCTGCAATATATTTCACACAAATAGAGATTGATTACAAATATTTCCTCTAGATGCTGACTCCACTGATAAGCTGAAGAATATTAATGGCTGGAAATGAAGAATGGAATTTCATTTGTTGAAATTGAATATTTCCTGTTAGTAAAATAAATACTATATTACAGAAAAGGAAAAAGTGATAAATTAATATCTTTGACACACACAAATGTATCTTTAACGTGAAAAGCCTTATATCAATATTAGTCAGAAATTGTCATGACTAGAGAAGATAGAGTTTCAGTAACAAACTTGATTTCCTTTGCTCATGCACACATGGACTGTGTAACTAGATTTGTCAATCTAGCTTCATCTGTAACTGTTGAAAAGACTTTATTTTTATTTTTTTTAAAATTTTTATTACTTTATAAATAATACCATTCAAAATTTCCACATCCTCCCCTCCTCCCATTTTCCTCCCTCTCCCTCCTCCACCTTTCCCCCTCCAGGCCTAAAAGAGGGCAGGGTACCCTGCCTTATGGGAAGTCCAAGGCCCTCCTCTCTCCATCCAGGTCAAAAAAGGTGTGCATCCAAACAGGCTAGGATCCCAAAAAGCCAGAACATGCAGTAGAATCAAATACCAGTGCCATTTCATTGGCTTCCCAGTCAGACCCCATTATCAGCCACATTCAGAGAGTTCGGTTTGATCACGTGCTAGTTCAGTCCCAGTCCAGCTGGCTTTGGTGAGCTCCCGTTAAATCAGGCACACTGTCTCAGTGGGTGGACCAACGCCTCCCAGTCCTGACTTTCTTGCTCATCTTCTCCCTCCTTCTGCTCTTTAACTGGACCTTGGGGGCTCAGTCCAGTGTTCCAATGTGGGCCCCTGTCTCTATCTCCATCCATCACCAGATGAAGTTTCTATGGTGATATTCAAGATATTTATCAGTGTGGCTATGGGACAAGGCCAGTTCAGGCACCCTCTCCTCTACTGCCCAAAGACCTAGTTGGGGACATTCCTGTGAACACCTGGGAACCCCTCTAGAGCCAAGTCTCTTGCCAACCCTAAAATGGTTCCCTTAATTAAGATATCTTCTTTCCCTGCTCCCACATCCGTCCTTCTTCCATCAACATCGCACTCCCCCAAGCTCTCCCCAATTTTTCCCTTCTTCCTTCTTTCTCCTCCTCCCCTTCCCCCCACCCCAACCTTCCCCCCATGCTCCCAACTTTTGCACAGTGATCTTGTCTCCTTCCAATTTCTAGGAGGATCTCTATATATTTTTCTTTGGGTTCACCTTATTATTTAGCTTCTCTAGGATTGTGAACTATAGGCTCAATGTCCTTTGTTTATGGCTAGAATGAATGAATACATATCATATTCATCTTTTTGGGTCTGGGTTATCTCACTCAGGATAGTGTTTTCTATTTCTATCCTTTTGCATGCAAAATTCAAGATGTCATTTTTTTTCCACTGAGTAGTACTCTAATGTGTATATGTGCCACACTTTCTTTATCCATTCTTCCATTGAGGGGTACCTAGGTTGTTTCCAGGTTCTGGCTATTACAAATAATGCTGCTATGAACATAGTTGAACAAATGCTTTTGTAGTATGATTGGGCATCTCCTGGGTATATTCCCAAGAGTGGTATTGCTGGATCTTGAGGTAGGTAGACTCCCAATTTTCTGAGAAACTGCCACACTGATTTCCAAAGTGGTTGTGCAAATCTGCATTCCCACCAGCAATGGAGGAGTGTTCCCCTTACTCCACATGCTCTCCAGCATAGGTTATCATTGGTGTTTTTGATTTTAGTCATTCTGACAGGTGTAAGATGGTATCTCAAAGTTGTTTTGATTTGCATATCCCTGATAGCTAAGGAAGTTGAACATGACCTTAAGTATCTTTTGGCCATTTGAACTTCTTCTGCTGAGAATTCTCTGTTCAGTTCAGTACCCCATTTTCTAATTGGGTTATTTAGAATTTTAATGTCTAGTTTCTTGAGTTCTTTATATATTTTGGAGATCAGGCCTTTGTCTGATCTGGGGTTGGTGAAAATGTTCTCCCATTCAGTAGGTTGCCTTTTTGTCTTAATGACAGTGTCCTTTGCTTTACAGAAGCTCCTCAGTTTCATTGTTGCTCTTATTGTCTGTGCTACTGGGGTTATACATAGGAAGTGATCTCCTATGCCCATGTGTTGCAGTCTACTTCCTACTTTCTCTTCTGTCAGGTTCAGTGTGTTCGGATTTATATTGAGGTCTTTAATCCATTTGGATTTGAGATTTGTGCATGGGGATAGATATGAATCTATTTTCATTCTTCTACAGGTTGACATCCAGTTATGCCATTTGTTAAAGATGCTTTCTTTCTTCCATTGTGTACTTTTAGCTCCTTTGTCGAAAATCAGGTGTTCATAGGTTTGTGGGTTAATATCTGGGTCTTCAATTCTATTCTATTGGTCAACATCTCTGCTTTTATACCAATACCAAGCTGTTTTCATTACTGTAGCTCTGTAATAGAGTTTGAAGTCAGGGATGATAATGCCTTCGGAAGTACCTTTATTGTATAGGAATGTTTTGGCTATCCTGGGTTTTTGTTTTTCCATATAAAGTTGATTATTGTTCTCTCAAGGTCTGTAAAAAATTTTGTTGGGATTTTGATGGGGATTGCATTGAATCTGTAGATTGCCTTTGGTAGAATTGCCATTTTTACTATGCTAATCCTACCAATCCAAGAGTATGGGAGATCCTTCCATTTTCTGGTATCCTCTTCAATTTCTTTCTTCAAAGCCTTAAAGTTCTTTTCAAATAGATCTTTCACTTCCTTGGTTAGTGTTACCCCAAGATACTTTATGCTATTTTTGGCTATCGTGAAGGTGATGTTTCTCTGATTTTGCTCTCTGCTTCTTTATTCTTTGTGTATAGGAGGGCTTCTGATTTTTTGAGTTGATCTTGTATCCTGCCACATTACAGAAGGTATTTATCAGCTGTAGGAGTTCTTTGGTAGAGTTTTTGGGGCCACTTATGTACACTATCATATCATCTGCAAATAACAAAAGTTTGATTTATTCCTTTCCAATTCGAATTCCCGGTGATCTCCTTATGTTGTCTTATTGCTATTGCTAAAACTTCAAGCACTAGGTTGAAGAGGTATGGAGAGAGTGGACAGCCTTGTCTTGTTCCTGATTTTAGTGAAATGGCTTTAAGTTTCTCTCCATTTTATTTGATGTTAGCTGTCAGCTTTCTGTGTATTGCTTTTATTATATTTAGGTATGATCCATGTATCCCTAATCTCTCCAAGACCTTTATCATAAAGGGTTGTTGAATTTTGCCAAATGCATTTTCAGCATCTAATGAAATCATCATATGGTTTTCTTCTTTAAGTTTATTTATATGATGGATTACATTGATAGATTTTCGTATGTTGAACCACCCTGCTTCTTTAGGATGAAGCCTACTTGATCATAATGGATAAGTTTTTTGATGTGTTCATGGATTCGGTTTGGCAGTATTTTATTGATAATTTTTGTGTTGAAGTTCATGAGTGAGATTGGTCTATAATTCTCTTTCTTGGTTGAGTCTTTATGTGGTTTTGGTATCAGGGTAACTGTAGCTTCATAAAGAGTTTGATAATGACTCTTCTGTTTCTATTATGTGAACCACATTAAGGAGTATAGGTATCAGCTCTTCTTGGAAGTTCTGGTAGAATTCTGCATTAAAACCATATGGTCCTGGGCTTTTTTTGGTTGGGAGGTTTTTGATGACAGCTACTATTTCCTCACGACTTATTGGTCTATTTAAATTGTTCACCTGGTCTTGATTTAATTTTGGTATATGGTACTTATCTAAAAAAATGTCCATTTCTTTTACATTTTTCAATTTTGTGCCATACAGGCTTTTGTAGTAAGATTTAATGATTCTCTGAATTTCCTCATTGTCTGTTGTTATGTCCCCCTTTTCATTTCTGATCTTGTTAATTTGCATGTTCTCTATCTGCCTTTTGATTAGTTTGGATAGGGGTTTGTCAATCTTGTTGATTTTCTCAAAGAACCAGCTCTTTGTTTTGTTGATTCTTTGTATTGTTTTCTGTATTTCTATTATGTTGATTTCAGCCTTCAGTGTGATTATTTCCGGTCTTTTACTCCTCTTGGGTGAGTCTGTTTCTTTTGTTTCTAGAGCTTTCAGGTGTGCTGTTAAGTCTCTAATGTGTGCTTCCTCCATTTTCTTTATGTGGGCACTTAGTGCTATGAACTTTCCTCTTAGTACTGTTTTTATAGTGTCCCATAGTTTTGGGGATGTTATGCCTTTATTTTCATTGAATTCAAGGAAGACTTTAATTTCTTTATCCTTCCTTGACCCAGGGGTGGTTCATTAGTTGACTATTCAGTTTCCATGAGTTTGTAGGCTTTCTGGGAGTAGAATTGTTGTTAAATTTTAACTTTATTCCATGGTGATCCGATAAGACACAGGTAGTTACTACAATTTTTTTGTATCTGTGGATGTTTGTTCTGTTACCAAGTATATGATCAATTTTGGAGAAGGTTCCATGAGATGCTGAAAAGAAGGTATATTCTTTCCTATTTGGGTGGAATATTCTATAGATGTCTGTTAAGTCCATTTGATTCATTACATCTGTTTGTTCTCTTATTTCTTTGTTAAGTTTCTGTCTGGTTGACTTGTCCATTGGTGAAAAATGAGTGTTGAAATCTCCTACTATTAGTGTGTGAGGTTTGATGTGTGCTTTGAGTTCTAGTAATGTTTCTTTTACATATATGGGTGCTTTTTTAGTAGGGGCATAGATATTCAGGATAGAGACTTCATCCTGATGAATTGTTCCTGTTATGAGTATAAAGTGTCTTTCTCTATCTCTTCTGATTGATTTTAGTTTGAAATCAATTTTGTTAGATGTGAGTATAACCACACCTGCTTGTTTCTTAGGTCCATTTGATTGGAAAACCTCTTCCCAACCCTTTACTCTGAGGTAGTGTCTGTCTTTGAGGTTGAGGTGTATTTCCTGTAAACAGCAGAATGTTGGATCCTATTTTTGTATCCATTCTTTTAGCCTGTGCCTTTTTATAGGTGAACTGAGTCCACTGACATTAAGTGATATTAATGATCAGTGGTTGTTAACTCTGTTTTTTTTTTTTTTGGCGGTAGTGCTTTTGTGTTTCCCTTCTTTGAGTTGTGCTGGTGGAGGGTTGTCAGATGTCTGTGTTATTATGGGTGTTGTTGGCTTCCTTGGGATGTGGTTTTCCTTCTAGTACTTTCTGTAAGGCTGGGTTTGTGGCTATGTATTGTTTAAATCTGTTTTTGTCCTGGGATATCTTGTTTTCTCCATCTATGGTGAAAAAAAGCTTTGCTGGGTATAGTAGTCTGGGCTTGCATCCATGGTCTCTTAGTGTCTGCAACACATCTATCCAAGACCTTCTGGCTTTAATGGTTTCCATAGAGAAGTCAGGTGTAATTCTGATTGGTTTACCTTTATATGTTGCTTGACCTTTTTCCTTTGCAGCTCTTAATATTCTGTCTTTATCCTGTATGTTTTGTGTTTTGATTATTATATAGCAAGGGGACTTTTTTTTTGATCCATTCTATTTGGTGTTCTGATGCTTCTTGTACCTTCATAGGAATATCCTTCTTTAGGTTGGGAAAGTTTTCTTCTATGATTTTGTTGAATACATTTTCTGGGCCTTTGAGCTGTAATTCTTCTCCTTCTTCTACCCCTATTTTTCTTAGGTTTGTTCTTTTCATGATGTCCCAGATTTCCTGGGTGTTTTTTGTTAAGAATTTGTTGGATCTGCTGTTTTCTTTGATCAATGAGTTTATTTCCTCTATAGTATCTTCAGCACCTGAGATTCTTTCTTCTATCTCTTGTATTCTCTTGGTTATTCTTGTCTCTGCAGTTCCTGTTTGTTTACCCACATTTTACATATCCAGCCATCCCTCAGTTTGTGTTTCCTTTATTACCTCCATTTTGGTCTTCAAGTCTTAAACTGTTTCCTTTACATGTTTATTGCTTTTTCTTGGTTTTCTTGGGTATCTTTGAGGGATTTATTAATTTCTTCTAACTTTTGTTTGCCTTCTCCTCTATTTTTAAGGGAGTTTTCAATCCTGTTTAAGGATCTCTATCATTTTTAAAATATTACATTTAAAGTTGATTTCTGCTACTTCTTCTGGATTAGGGTGTTCAAGTTTTCCTGTTGTGTGTTCACTGGATTCTGGTGTTATCATGTGCTTTTCAGGTTGTTGTAGGAATTCTTGCATTGGTGCCTGCCCATCTCTTCCTTCAAATGCGTCCAGGAAAGTTTGGCATCTTGGTAAAGTCTTGTGGCTGACTGTGTACTTGGGGGTCTTTCTTGGTCTGCCCTCTCTTAGGTCCCCTCAGCACTGGAGTTGGCTCTCAGATCCCCTTCACCCTGAAGCAGGCTGTGGTGGTGGATCTAAGGACCCCGCAGATGGAAAGGAGTGCTTGGGGGCAAGATGGGATGTGGTAAATAGAGAAAGCTAGTAGCCAGTAAGACGCCCTGCTGAATGGCCAGAAACACTTAGGAAATTGGAGGAGGCCTGTACTCCATTCTGGACTGTCCGGCTGGGCAGGCACACACTTACCTCTTTCTAAAAATTTTTTTCTACTAATTTGAATTTGAATTTCTTAATGTGAATCAACAGATACAGAAACACTGAGAAGTGTTACAGATAAGGTCAAGTTTGGTTGAGACCATGAACATCTCTGGTTCAGGCTCAATGCTGTCTACTTCTTTGGTCCCTCAGGCACATTTCAGAGATCTCTCAGTAGAGACATTTCCAGCCAAAGACAACTGACAGTTATTCTGGAGTTTCCAAAGTTCCAGGTCTTTAACACCTTATAGAGACAGTGAAATGGGAGAGAAAGCTAGTATTTTCTTCATGCCTGCCTTGAAAATACATGTTCTGGCCTTGTGAAATAATTAGAGAATTCGGATGCTACCTTTTTTATTGACTTTGAAAATCTAACACTGAAATTGATGTGACTTCTGGCAGACTTCAAAATTTGATTTCCAAATCTTTGGGAATACTTATTTTTATATCTGTATGGCCAATGGCCTTGTACATGGTCTATAGGAGCTCTCTACAGCCCCCATGCAAAGCTGAAGTTTTGCGTTGTTCCACCAAGGATCTGGTTCCCTTTTCTCACACTAGTGAGTATGCAAAGAGTGAGCTTTATAGCAAAAGTTACTTTTTCTGCTGTATCTAAAGAACCATAAGATTTTGTTTGCAAATATCCAGTGCTTTGGAGGCAAGCATGATACTCCTGCACCCTGGACATCCACCCCCATCCTGGAGGAGGTTCCTCTTAGGAGCTGGGACATGGTTGCTAAGGTTCCCTCTTCACAAACTCCTGTCAGCAGCACGAGCTCGGAGTGAAAACAGCTTCTCCTTCCATCTTCAGTGTTGCCTGTCAGGTGAGAATCACAATGAAGTAAATAAAACTGTGTCCACCAAAGAGAATTTCTGAATGAGAATAGAGGTTCTTTGCTCACTTCCAAAAATTGAGCTCTCAGTTTCTGCAAAGAAGACCTTTGGTATTAATGTTTATGAGCCTTGAAAATCCTAAACTTTCATCTACAACTCAAAGTGAAATTAGTAACATTTCTGCCATGGCAGAGCTCTATCAAGTATTAGTATCACACTTTAGAATATGAAATCTGGTCTTCAGATCTTGGCTTCTGTGAAAACCCAGAGAAAGAATGGCAACAGCAGGGATCAGCTGGGCCTGTGGAAGGATGCCAGGGACCCAAACAAAGGGAGTCACATGTGGCCCATGCAGTCAAGGGGAAGCTTTTACTCTAAGGAAAACTCAGGTAGACTAGAAACTTTAAGACATCTTTAGGTTTAGTGTAGAAGATGTCTCCATGGTCTTCCACCCAAAGAGGTAACTTAAGCTCTGAAGATTCCATGGTATGTTAAGAAGCAGGGTGAAAAGACCTGTCTGTTCCTGAGTAGTATATAATTTGCACCCAAGTTCTGAGCAAATTCTTAGTGACTCTAAGTGGACCAATAGAACAAGGATGCACAGGTGGCTTTTAGGAACTGGGTTCCTTCAGTCTCCCTATTGCTGACTTGAAGCATTTTTAATCTTCACAGATGCTGCTGCATCTCAGTTGTCACAGCGACTCATAGGACACAAGTTCAATTGTTCTAAGATGGAAAAGTAAATTGGGGTTGGGCATCCAGTCAAGGCATCTCTTGGGTGAGCTCTTCTGTTGTGGAACGGGAACCTGAAGGGCCACGTTGAACAAAGCAGCTAGAGAAATTAAGTACAGAAACGGTCCCATGTGTTCACTTCCTGGACAAGGCTTGCAATGATCACTTTTACTGCAAAACTGATCACATTTTGCAAAAGGATGAGAAAAGTATTGTGTTGCCTCCGGGCTTAGCCACTTGACTGCACTGTTGCTGAAAATGGGAGGGTGTGTGTGTGGCTTTTGTGGGACAAAGCATTGTCGCAAGAGAAAAGGAAATCTGTTGTTCTCTGCCCCTTGCCGTGAGTAGGAAACGATCTCCACCTTGAAGTGATACTTGTAATCCAGAAGCAGCATTTTGAGATCACAGATAGGAATTTTTAGGCATGAGTAGTATATCTCCAAGAGTGAGGCTGGTCGGTCTCTGCTCTGAGCTCATGTTGCTAGCTTTATAGATGACTTTGCCATTTAGTTTGTATTGTATGAGCATCTTCATTGCTACTTGGAACTTTTTCTGCAATTAGAGGGTTCCAACACCAGATGGCACCTTTGCTACGATCATGAGGTCTGAAGAATCGGACTTTTCACCCACCATGAGAATGTGTTATGTGATATGTATATAAATGAGTAAATATCCTTACACATGCCAAATGTATGCATATTTATATATACATATGCACATATGTACATGTTTTATGATTTTTGAGTAAGTTATATGCCTATTTATGACTTAGTTTCCTTAGTTAGGAAATGAAATTAGTAATAGTGTCCATTTCATAGATTTTTAAAGAATTAAATGAGTTAATATATTTAGGCACTTAGCATAATTCATGGTACATGACAATCTTGTATACATTTTAAATCTTATTATAGTTTGTTATTCAGTAGTTGATCTCCAATTTCCTTCCTCAGAGCCCTTATACTTCTCTCTAGTGTGAGGCTACTGTGTGTGTGTGGATAAGGATTTCATTCACTCACAAACACAGCCAAGGACTCGGAACTTATGTGCCTCATTTGGCATTATCTCTCTCAGCCTACGAATCCACATAATCCAGATGCCAATGAGCATATGCCATTTTCCTAAAAGTTTGTGCAGATGAATGAGGAATAGTGACCCTGGTTGAACCACAAGAATGCAATGAAGTGTTCCCAGAGCTTTGGTAAGCAAGGCCTCTTGTGATGGATGGATGCGAACTGTAGCTCTGCTCTGATGGATAGCTCCAAACCCATAGTCACACAGACAGCCCTGGTTAAAGTCAGCGGGTCGCTAAACAAAATGAGTAGACTTGAAAGTGAGAGCAGTTTGTGGAGGGAGGGATGAGCAAAGGATGGAAGTGGCCACTGTGCACTGTGCACGTGTGTGAAACTAACCAGGAACAAATTTTAGCCATGAGAAAACCTCATGAAGGTTTTAATCCATGGTTAGATGAATAGTCAAGGAGATTTTTGTCCCACTTTAGGTTTGCTTCCCGGTTTATTGTTTCTCTGTGCAAGAAACCTTGTAGATCACCACAGTTCCGTTTGTCTGTCTTTTCTTTGTCCCTTGGGAGTTTGGAGTTTTGCCCTCCGAATCTTCACTCTTCCCAGTTTCCTGAAGTGTTTCTTCTGTTTCTTTTTCTTATTGTTTTGCAAATGTGTCTAGGTTTAAGTCTTCAATTAATATTGACCATGTTTCATTCTTCTGTGCATGGGTATCCAACTTCTGTGAGTGTCTGTTCCTCTTCCTGTATATGATCTCATTTATGCATGGGAGCTAAAATAAAAATGTGGAATAATAGTCGCCATAGTTAGGCAGAATAATAGTTACCAGAATTAGGTAGAATGATAGTTACCAGAATTAGGTAGAATGATAGTTACCAGAGTTAGGTAGAATAATAGTCGCCACAGTTAGGTAGAATAATAGTCGCCAGAGTTAGGTAGAATAATAGTCACCAGAGTTAGGTAGAATAATAGTTACCAGAGTTAGGTAGAATAATAGTCACCAGAGTTAGGTAGAATAAT
>JAQHUG010000249.1:2082671-2123723 GCA_028555095.1 Dicrostonyx torquatus | reverse complement strand
GCGCGGATCGCCGACCTGCTTGGCCTGCCTGAGTATTCTCCGGTTCGGTATCGTATCTTGTGAATACCTCTTGTATTTTTCTTCTTAATAAATCCTTATATCAAGCTACACAAAATAGGAAATGAACACTACTTTTTTTAAGTTTAAAGACAACTTGAGTACTCATTTCAGTGTCATGATGGACTACGCAGAAAGACCTTGCTTCAAAGCACAAAATGGAGGCAGAGGAGATGGCTCCACTGTAAAGCGCTCTCTGCGCAAGCATGAAGAGAAGAACCGGAGTCCCCAGCATGCATATAAAAACTGGGTGTGGCACCATGCACCTGTGAAGTCTAAGGCTGTGGAGGCAGAGATGGGAGGGTACCTGCAGGGCACCACTAGCCAGCTTTCTGAGTCTTTGCATTCTGGGTGGAGAGACCCTGTCTCAATAAATAAGGTGGAGAGCTATAGGGGAACACAATGAACACTGATCTCTCCCTGAGCAGGCATATGCATACATGTGTATGCACACATGTGTATGCACTTACCTATACACATACAAAGATGTATGCATGCATGTAGCACATAATTAAGTTAAATAAAAACAGAAGTATGAGAGGCTATAGAAAATGTGAGTATGACTAAGAAGCTCTTGGTGATGACAAGCCAAATTTGAAAAAAAATTATAGGCTTCAAAAAATTGAAATAAAAAACAAAGAATACTGGACCTTAAAGTACATTTATTGGTAACTTTTCAAGACTTTACATGAAGTAAATTATAGAGATAAGAAAAGTATACAGACAATTTATGCCAATAAATTGATAGTTTCAGCTGGGTCTTAAGGTTCATGCCTTAGTCCTAGCACTGGGGAGGTGGGCAGAAGGAACTGTGGTCAGGGTCAACCTTGGCTACAAAGTGAGTTCCAGGCTAACCTGAGCTACAGAAATCTGTGTGTGAAACTAATACTTGGATGAAATGCATAAATCCCTGCAGAAATGTAATGAATTGAAACAAACTTACAGTGCAAAGAAAAAAATAATAATTTCATGTGGAAGTTTCACCAAATACTTTTAAATTATGTAACAGATAACTCCTCGGAATATTCTAGTTCATTGCAAAGGAGACAGAACTCTCCAACTTACTTAGGAGGCCACCAACCCATATTATCAAAGCCTGGCAATAGTGATGTGGACAAGAGCAACTGTGGACTGGTCTCAGTTGCTGATGCTGGTACAAGCATTCTAAAAGAGATATATTCTGATTCCTAGTTATGGCATTTGCTCAGTACTAGGAAATCATCATACTTGGCAGATTTATTCAAAAAATAGTCATATTACCAAATATAGTATAAAAAGAACAAGTAAGACCCAATTCCACTCATATTTAAAAAAAACCTTAAGAAACCAGGAAAAAAAACAACAATTTTGATTTAATAAATGGTGTCAACCAAAGAAGTGTAAAACATTTACTTAAATTTTTGAAATTTCAAAATATTCTTAAAAATGAGAAGCAAAACAACAATGTGTGCACCATTCCTGGCTAACCTTGAATCTGTGGCGTCCTTCCTCCAACCCCTCAGCATATCCTGCTGGAGTGGGCAACTGTGACGGCACGAGCGCCATCCTGTGCCCAACTACAGCTGGATGAGTGCCATCCCTATGCCACATTTCATTGTTCATCTTCACCTGCTCAGTAAAGTAAGAAAATAAATGAAAAGTGTTTATGAGATAGAACTATCTATCTAGAAGAGAAATGGAAATGTCTTTGACTTGTGACAGGGTTTAAGAGCACGTGCTGGCTAAAATTCAGGATACACGCAGAGCTGCAAAAAGCAGAGACTCAAAATTGTTGTTTTATTTCCTAGTTTCCTAAAGAGTTTTCTTTAAAAATATGAGTGGAATTGGGTCTTAATTGTTCATTTTATGCTATACTTGGTAATATGACTATTCTGAAAGTTACTATATACATTGACCACAAAAATATGATTTTAGCAATAATGTAATAAGAAATGTGGGCAATCTTTAGTAATAAAATAGGAGCAACCAGAACTTACATTCTACCTTGTGGCACTATGTAAGATTCTGCTCCAATCCAGACTAAAGGAAAGATGTTTTATCACAAAAAAAAGTAAAACAGAAAATCTTTGCTAAATTTAACCAGATTTAAATGGAAGTTTTCTGTTCATTAAAGAAAGAAAAACATTCAGAGTTTGGGAAAGTATTTGAAACAGAAAAAAGTCACAGAGATTTAATAGTCATAATAATAAAGAATTCCTAGAATTAAGGGGAAAATTGAATAAAAGGCTTACATTTACTTACACTTACAAAATATAAATAGCCAATAAATTAGTAATGATCTAGTAAAATCATAATGAAGGAAATACAAATAAAACCAAAGTGAGAGCCAGTAAGTGTGGCTCAGTGTGCAGTTCCAATACTCAGGAGACTGAGACAGGAAAATGCTGGTGAACTCAGGGCTAGCCTGGACTACAGAGTGAACTCCAGGGTAGCCTGGCCTATAGTGTGAAACCGTGTTTCAAAGACCAAGCACACTAACAGAAAATTGATATGAGAAGTTTTTTTTTCTATACCAGAAAAATACTAAGTCAAGTATTTATCAGCAATTGACAATTGGTATCTATGAGTTGCCAAGAAGTCAGTGGGGAGTCTGCTTGGTTACCCCTTCTTATGCCCTTGGCTCCCATTTAATCCATGCCTGCTTTGGTGTCCCTTAACTGTGCCCCATAGAAACGTAGCATATTAAGTTTTTGGCTATGCCCTTTCCTTCCCCTCCTGGTGACTTTCTGTACATTTTGGAGGCACGCCACTATTTCCCTTCTCTTTCAGAGTTTCTGGTCACTAAACATTCCACAATTTACAGGTGGGCACTTCCCCTTACTGTTTAGCTCAGTGGATCACACACATTTTCTCAGATTTTGGCTTCACTGAAGTTTAACTTTTTTTCCTCCATGTTTTTTTTTTTTTGGATTTTTCTTGGACTCCATAAGAAAAGCTGAAACAGCAACTTTAAAGACCCATTTAGACCCATTTGGTGCCATGGTCACCCCTGACTTATCAGCAGCAGGTAAGTAGGGACGTTCTAGGGACCAGGCTTGACATCTTACTTTTGTAAACAACACTCAGACAACAGTTGCCCCATGCACTTCTGCAGAGCCTCTTTGGGGGATGTTTGCTTCCCTTGTCTACTGTGGGATCCTCGGGTACCCAGCCCATCCCTTCCCCCTCTATCCACACACCTGCTACTCCCTCCGCTCACAACCTCTACACTACAGCCTCATTTGAGAAGCCCTCTGTGTGCAGTCAGCGGGTGGAGAAATTGCAGGTGACTCCATTTCAGCAGTTTTGGTGGCCAGAGAAGAATTATTGCTTCCTTCACTTGGTGGCTCTGGTAAGTGCCCAAGAGGTGTAGTCAAAAAATCAACACATTAGTAATCCAGCCGGCTGGACTCCAGCTGTTTAACATGGCCTCGCTCAAATGTCACATCCTTGGTGATGCCTTCGCTGACCTCCTGCCTGTCCTGTTGCAGCTTCACTGAGCCTTTTGTGCACCCTGAGGCCTTTGTTTAAGCTGCTGGAAGGGTCCTGACTGCTCGCTGATAGCTTCACTACTTGCAAGTGTATGGAGGAGGCCAGGGATGTAGACTGTCGAAGAGGCCAAATCTGGGTCTCTGTACTCTGCGGTACTCAGGTTTGAGACTTGGGGTAACTAAATACATATTCTTCAACTTAGTTTTCTTCTATGTAAGAGAGACTGTGTGGTTACATAAAGCAGAGTAGAAAATGCAAATAACGCAGAATCTTGTTTCCAGAAAATACTTAACAAATGTCAGTTTCCTTTCTTTTATCTTCCTGTTGAGACATGGACCTGCCTCTCTCACTAGACCATGAAGTACTTCCCAAGCTTCCTAGCTCCTATCCCTTGTACAGTGGCCAATACAGGAAGGTGGCCAATTCAGGTACATTGGATGCTGGGTGAAAGGCCAGAGTCTTGGAAGACTTAGTCCAATGTACTGGAGCACACATGGATCCATTTTGGCTTTCACTGTTCTTTTGTGTAAGCCTCTGATTGGAGCATGGTGGAGTGGGGCAGGGTAATTTAATTTGGGCACCAGTTCAAATTCACAGCAAGTCATTCAGACTCCTAGGAGATTTCCTAGTCTTTGGAAAGTTCTAAGTTCTGAATTGGAGGACTATATTTTCCTGTTTAAAAAAAAACTGAACAAGAACTAAGAGATACTAGGGACATTTGGGAAGGTTTTGACTACAATTGAGGTGTTCCCAAGGGTTGGTCCTGTGCTACTTTATAGACTCAATGTCAAGGTTTCTTGGTCTTCTGTGGAAAAGTGCATGCCTTTGGCTGCAGAGAGAAAGTAACTTGGCAAGCGCTGCACGTTACAGTGTTTTCAGTATGTGTGTTAATTCCAAGTGACCACATCAGGCTCAAGTTCATATTTGATGTGAATTACCCCTGGTGTCCTTGCCACATGTACTATGACCAAGATAAGTCGATGGAAATGCCCTTGGAAGACGTCAGTTGCCCAGATGCTCATGCTGATGACTTGTGAATACTTTGCCCTCATTGGCCATGCTTTTCTGACTTTATATCTCCTTCTAGGCCAGAGCATGGATCTGTGTAGAAATCTGGGACTCACCATTTCCCCAGTCAAGTCAGGTCTGTTCTGAGTGTCGGGGAAGCTGTTGGGAGCAAGATGGACAAAGTCTGCCATCCTGAGAGCTTAAGCTTTAATGTGTCCTTTTGGATACCTGTATTTTTGGTGTTTGCTTCCTTTCCTTGACCTTCAGCTTGTCTAGCAGGGAATTCCATCAAAGGCATTTAGTACATTCCATTCTTTTGTGGGAGGTATTGACTTTTCCTTTGTACTGAGAGCTTACTTATCTTGTAAAACTAAGATGTGGTCATAAACACTGATGTCTAGGCAGACTTTGAGTCCAGATGTCCCAACAATGAATCTAAGGACATACTGATTTTTCCATTCCCGTCGTGATGCTCAGTGGTGGATCTCAGTGCTGATGCCAAGTTCCTTCTTTTCACTATGAATCACGTTAGCCCACTAATTACCCATCTCATGCTTGGTTCAGATTCCCACCTTCATGCAGGCTTCTGGGGAAATAAGACAAGAACTAGACTTTCTGTAAGGAGGACCATAGTCCTCTTTCTCTGAGTGTCTTCCCAGCTCTTTCTTCAAATCCTTTCTATTCTGATATATTTGCTTGTTCCTCATATAACAAAAAGTTACAACTTTGAGTTTCAGATGCATTTATGCTTTAAATTTCATCTGTTTTTATTGATACAAACCTCACATTTTAATATGCAGGCCATTTTAAAACCAGCAAACAGAGCCTATCTGAAAGACACACAGCTACCAAAATGCTCCAATTGATTCTAGAAGCCCTCTTTTCTTCCTTAAGTTTTTGGTTAAAATCTTCTTTTTTAAGACAGAAAAGGGGAAATGCTGTGGGATACCCTTCTGTATATGTGTTGCTCTCATTAGTTAATAAATAAAGCTGTTTTGGCATATGGCATGGCAGAATATAACCAGGCTGGAAGAGATATATAGAGAGAGTAGGCAGAGTCAAGGAGATGCCATGTAGCTGCTGAAGGAGATAGATGCTAAAACTTACTGGTAGGGCCACAGCTTTGTGGTGATACACAGATGAATAGAAATGGGTTAATTTGAAATATGAGAGCTATCTAGAAATATTCCTTAGTCATTGGCCAAACTGTTGTAATTAATATAGTTTCTCTGTGATTATTCAGGTCTGGGTGGCCAGGAATGAAAGAGCAGTCTCCATGTATACATATGGTAGCTTCTGTAATTACATCAACATGTTCCAGATCACAGACTCTGTGTGAATTTGTTTGTGATAAGTCACAGAATGAGTAGTTTTCTGAAGCCTCTGCAAGAAAAACAAATGTGATTCTAGGACTCAAGCCGTTAGCATAGAAACTGGAAAATGTGAAAATTACTATCTATAATGTAAAAGATAGGTTCTATGCAAACAAAAATTCAATAAAATCCTTGCAATCCAACTTCAATAGCATGTTAAGAAGATCATAAACTATGACTAACTTGATTTTATATTCCAAGAACGTAAGTTTGATTTAACACCTACAAATCCATAAGTGTAATTCATTACTTAAATAGTCTTAAGGACATAATTCACATGACCATCTCAATTAATGTAGAAAATAGCATTTGACTAAGTTCAAATCCATGATAAAAACCCCTCAGGAAACTGGGAATAGAAGAAACATATTTCAACATAGAAAAATCTATATATGGCAGCCTATAGCAACATTATTCTAAACAGGGGAGAACTGAGAGCACTTCCTCTAAAATCTGTCTCCCCCCCATTCTTATCTGATACAGTACTTCAAGTTTTAGCTACAACAATAAAACCAAAAATTTGGACACAAACTGGAAAGAAAGAAATCAAATTATCTCAAACTGCAAATGTCATGCATGACTCTATACTTTAAAGACTACAACTCCAGCAGAAAACTCTTGGATCTGGTAAACATTTTCAGCAAAGTAGCAGCATACAAAAATTAGTAGCTTTTCTATACGTCAATAATAAGCTTAGCAAACAAGTAATAATTGGGAAAGCATCCACAGTAGTCTAAGAAGAAACCTAACCAGGAGGTAGGAGATTTCTATAACGAAAACTCTAGGAAAACACTATAACTATAATTTTGCTATGGTTATGAATCATAATATAAATATCTGTGTTTTCTGATGGTTTTAGACAACCCCTGTGAAAGAGTTATTTGATACCCATAGGGGTCATGACCCCACTGCTCTAGAATCATGGACCAATTAAATCTATATTCTTTATACATGTCTCAGTCCCAGGTGGTTTGTTAAAACAATAGGAAACAGATTCAGTGAGTTGAGGGTCCACACTGCTGAGCTGTATCATTACACCACTCCTGGGGGTTCTCCTCTTCCCCATGGGTGCAATTTCTGTAAACAAATTCTTATCTCTCAGTTGCTTTGGGAATCAGCATCAACTCCTAAAGGTAAATGGTTCACATTTCTACACGTAGATGCTCTGTTGGTATGAAATGTTAACAGGAAAGCACAAGTTCCAAGTAGTCCATTGTATAAGATTGTACCAGAGAAAGCTTTACAGGAATAGTGGGAGAGAAAAGGATTGAACTTATTTCAACAAAGAAATTCTGTAGCAACATATACGTCATTTGTCTACACCATGTTGCAAATTATGTGAAAGAGAACCAAGTCCGACACTTTCAAAGATGTCTAAGATGTCATACTTCTAGTTTGTATCTTTTCTATAGACACATGCCTGCCAAAGCCATGCCTAACAAAACCCATACTTAGTATGACATTAAAATTTTAACTAGTCCTTTCTTTGCTTTTTGTTATCAAACATGTGAATATGTAACTTGAGATCTTAAAGAGTAAAACAACTTGGGGCTATGGCACCTGAATCTAACATCTGTATGTGAACAACTTGTAGAGAGAAAAATAATATCCCTTGTCTAAGCAGCCTAGACATGGCTGTGTTGTGTCCTGTAGACACCCAAGACTGAGTTTTCATGGTCACTGCCCGAAAAGCACACCATACTCACATGTCAAAACAAACATGATATCCAGGGGAAGAAAAATCAAGGTTTTCATTTTCTCTTTCCTTCATGCTCCAAATCTGAGGGATCCAGTGAGTTTAATAACACTTCTAAAATGTGGAGAGAAAAGAAACTTATGTCAGAAAGTTTGGAACAACCAAGGGGGTCCTTTTTCGGATCCAGTTTCATGCTGAGATCCTAGGGGATAGTAAGAGTGCAGGTGTGCCTTGCTTTAAGAAAATGAAAAAAAAAAAAAACCTCAAAAACCAAAACCCAAGCACCGAGTACAGACACCAGGAAGTGGTTATTCACATCCTGAGCTTTACCTCTTAGCTCAGTCATAAATTTTCATTGGAACAATGGTTTGGGAAGTTCTTCTGTATATGTGTTGCTTTTATCAGTTAATGAATAAAACTGCTTTCTTATTTTATATCTGTTTTGTTATATGTAATTTTACTATGTTAAAACTAAAACCTCCCTTTTTATTTAGACAGAAAAGGAGAGATGATGTTGGAAGTCCTTTTGTATATGTGTTGCTTTTATTGGTTAATGAATAAAGAAGCTGCTTGGACCTATGATAGGGTAGAATAGAGCTAGGTGGGAAAACTAAATTGTTTGCTGGGAGAAAGAAGGCAGAGTCAGAGAGACACCATGTAGCCACTGAAGAAGACAAATTCCTGGGAACTTTACTGGTAAACCACGAGTCTCATGGTAAAATATAAAATAATTGAAATGGTTAATTCAAGATATAAGAGCTAGCTAGCAATATGCTTAAGCTATTGACCAAGCAGTGTTTTAAATAATATAGTTTCTGTGTAATTACTTTGGATCTGGGCAGTTGGGAACAAACAAGCAGCCTCTGACTACAGGACAGAAGTCCTCACCAGTGAAATAGTGTCCATTTTCAGATTACTAATTTGGTAGAGTTGGGAAGACAGTGAGAAGAAATTAAGCATTGAAGGATCAAATTTATTTTTCTCTTGGTGGAAGGTATTAAGTATTTATTGTGGTTCCTGCGGGACTCCAGAATTGACCTGAATGGACAATGAGGGAGTGAAGGATGGACACACACACACACACACACACACACACACACACACACACACACACAAAGGCTCACCTCTGTCCCTTTATTTTCCTCTATGCATATTTATTTCTTTCTTCATGATTTTTTCTTCTTTTCCTTGTGTTTCTTCCTTTACCTTTCTTAGCACACTTCTTATAGTAGAGTTCCCTTATCTGACCAAGCTGAGTTCTCCATTGTCAGGTGTCCATTGTTCAGGTCTCTGTTCAGGCACCACATTGCCACACTCTGCAAAGCTCCAGGGATTGAACTAATTGAGGTGGTAAAGAAAATAAAGAAATGACAAGTACTCAAACAAAGAAGAGCTGAAATCACATGGTTGTGGTCTGAGCTCTCCAATGGAAAAGCTTTACCATCCTGGAAGCTCGGTATATTTATTATATACACTTGAACAGGGAGGCGGGGCTCTTGTAGACAGACAGCTGAACAGGGAGGTAGGAGCTGAACAAGAAAGCAGGGTTTTATGGATAAACAAGGAGGCAGTGTTATTATGTACATATGAACAAGGAGACAGTTTAACTACTATCAGTAAGGGCAGTCTCTGAGGAAAGCAGCCTCTCTCAGGACTTCATTGGTTCCCTGAAATTTATCATGTGCAACACAATTTACTTGTCTACAGGCCATCCTGATGTGGCATTTTCTCAACTTAAGTTCCCTCCTCCAAGGTGCACTTAGCTTGTATCAAGTTGAAAAACAAGACCACACACACACACACACACACAACCTATTATAACTAGTGATGTGGGATGGTTGTCTATATTCTGTCAATTATGTTTTAAATAAACACTGATTAGCCAGTAGCCATGCAGGAAGTATAGGAGGGACAACCAGACAGGAAGCAGAGGAGGATCAATGAGAACAGAAGAATTCTGGGAAGGAGGAAGCTCATTCCTCCTCAGTCCTGCCCAGACATGGAAGAAGGAAGATGTGACTTGTCCCGCTGAAAAAGGTACTGAGCTATGTGGCTAACATAGATAAGAATAATGGATTAATATAAGTTATAAGAGTTAATAAGAAGCCTGAGCTAATGGGCCAATCAGTTTATCATTAATGTAGACCTGTGTGATTTCTTTGAGGCTAAATGGCTGTGGGATCTGGTGGGAGGATAAAAACCAGGCAGTACAGAAACCCCTGCCAACAAACCAGGACAATGTTTTAGCATGTTTTTTTGCCCTACAAATGCCCTAGATAATCTTAGATTTGCTCAGTGTTATGAATACATACATTTTCTTTATAGTCATCTTTTTGAACACTTGTGTTCAGTTTTTGTCAAGAACAATTCTCTGTTTAGCTCCACAAACTTAATTCACTTGTCTCCATATTTTTTCCTTGGCAGGTAAATGGCTGCTCTTTTTTTTAATACATCGTCTTTGGCTACTTACAGGAGCTTTAGTTCAAGGGTTATTGCAAGGAACAAAGTGCAGTAGGACTAGGCACATGCTTCTTAATAAGAGGGAGGAAATGGGTCTGTAATAAGAGCAATATTGTGTTATCTTAGAAAAATAGGTACAGTATTTAAAACTGATTGTTAGTGATGGTGGAGATGAGCTAGAAACCACTGTTTTCATTACATATATTTTAATATGGCTAGGTGTTCTTAAAGAATTGATTTAATTTGTGTTGTGAGAGGACCCTTTTTGGTTCCTGACTGCTCAGACCCAAAATAATCACACAGAAACTATATTATTTAAAATACTGCTTGGCCCATTAGCTCTAGATTCTTATTGGCTAACTCATATATATTAATTTAACCCATCTTCATTAATCTGCGTATTGCCACGTGGCTGTAGTTTGCCTGGTAAAGTTTTAGCTTCTTTCTTCAGCAGGGCTACATGGCTTCTCTCTGACTCATCCTTCCTTCTCCCAGCTTTCAGTTTAGTTCTTCCCACCTAGCTCTACTCTTTTGCCCTATCACAGGCCAAGACAGTTCTTTATTAACCAATGTTATTCACAGCATACAGAGGGGAATCCCACATCAAATTTGTAAAATATTTCTCTGAGAATGTTCCATCCAACAGATATGATACACACATTTTATCAGCTGTCTATGTAGTCTTCTCCAAACAATATTACATTCTAGGTCACAAAGTGAGTCTTAAAGATACAAAGTAATTTAAAATAATTTTTTAAAATCTTGCCAGGCATAATGGAATAAAAGTAGAAATCACCAGCAAAATAAGCTGCACAAATACTTGGAAACTGGACAATACATTTTTAAACAACTAGTCAGTCATTGAAGAGCATGGAAAGGAAATCAAAGAATCAAGTGGAAATGAAAACACAGCTACCAGGACCTCTGGGATGAAGGTCAAGAGTAAACATATAGCTGTACGTACTTCAGCTAAAATACCAGGGAGCTAGCAAATGATTAACCTAATGACAAACATCAAGGTCTTAGTAAAGCAAGAATAAGCCAAACTCCAAATTAGAAGACGACAAAGATTAATAAAGTTCTGGGCAGAAATTACTTCAATGGAGATTAGAAGAAGAGGTCTCAGACTCAAAGAATTAGTTCTTTGAGACAATAAACACGATTGATAACCCCCCGGTCAGATAACCAAATGAAATAGAAGAATGCCAAATTAGTAAAATTAGAGTTGAAAAATGGAATTTTACAACAGATTTCAATAAATTCTAGAGAATCATTAGAGAATAGTGTGAAAACATATATTTAAAAAATCAGAAAAACCCAGAAGAAATTGATAAATTTCTATGCACACATGACCACTAATATTTAATCCAGAGGATGTAAGCAGTTTAAGTAAGTCCACCACAGCAATGAGATCAGAGCAGAAGACTGGTCCCAGGACCAGTTGGATTCACTGCCAGGTTCTAGTAACCCTTTAAAGGAGAGTCATCACTGTGTTCCCTTAACTGTTCTGCCAATCAGAAATGGAGTGCTACCAAATTCACACTACAAAGCCAAAAATCACTCCCACGTCCAGACCAGGGAAGGACATAACAAACAACAATAGAATCTCATAATTTCATTGATGAATGTAGAGGCAGAAATTCTCATTAAAAATCCTGAATTTTTAGTTGAAGAACACATTAAAAAGACCAGACACCATGACTAAGTTTGTTTTAGTCCAGGTATGCAAAGAAGGTCCAGTATTTTCAAAATAATAAATGTAACATCAAACATAATTGTAAAATAGACATTATTTGCTGATCTCAGTAGATACAGAAAACAGCATTAACAAAATTTAACATTGTTTTATTATACAAACCCCAGAATAGAAGGAAAAAAACCCTCAATGTAATAGACTGTGTATGACAACCAGCACCATATGACAAGGATCCCAAACATGTCCAGCACTATTGGTTACATTATTATATTGAGTAGAAAAATCTGAGACTATCTTGAAAAGAGACCCGTCTGGTTAGTAGTTCTGCTATCTTAGAGAATGTTAGTTCCTATTTGGCTTTCATAGGAATACAAATGTTATGATGTTCCTTGCAAACAGGAAGTGACTAAATCACAAGGTAAGTTAACGCAGTCCCTCCTCCATGAATGAATGAGTCTATCATGGTCCCAAGGTCCAGTCATATACACAGAGTCATTGGTTGTATTTATTGTCTTCAGGAGTTGGATTCATTCAATCTAAGAGTTGAAGCAAAGAATAAGGAACGTAAGACCAATACACGTACTCAGAGGGTCTCACCGCAGATGTAGCGCAGGTCAAAGCAGCAAGCATTGCCAGAAAGAGATTCTCAGGTGACATAGGGCTCCATGTGCTGTGTAAAAAACCCTCTCCCTTGGTGCACAGGGTTTTAACTTGGTCCCAGGTAGGCAGATGACTTCTGATGACACAGTTAATATCTCCTTTTGCCCTTTAGTTGGAGGATTGCTATCATGCCGGCAAATTCCACTGTATCTTCACCCTCTGACATTGTTCTTGATGCCCTGGGGCTGAAGGAGCTGAAGAGGAATTCATGTGTCAGTGGATCTATCTGCAATGACAGACACATACCCCTTCCCAGTTTTCTGCTGGGGAAGTAAATCTAAAGCATGTTACCACATTGTCTTCCTGATTTCCTTCTGAAGTACCAGGGAGGTTTGAGGATGCACAATGGGAGTCTATTTTTGAAACAATCCTACAACACAAGCAAAATCTGAAATGAAATTTGAGGGCTTGTGAATTAGCTATAACATGAATCTGTTTGAGTTGAGGAAAAAGAAGTACTAGGTGATGGAAGAAGCATCGGGACCATGAACCCTTCATCTACCCGCAGATGAACCATCTAGCTCCCGTTCATGGAATGGGAGAAGACTGGGATATTTTTATAATCACAAATTCAGTTCCTATGAGGAAAGCCTGTCATCTGGATAAGGGTTTCCTATCTTTTTATAGTCATCTGCAAATGAAAATTGAAAATCCGTAGAGTTCTATGACACTCAAAAACCGATTGTGAGTTAAGTGTAATAATATAGCAAGGACCACATCCATACAATTGCTGATATCAGGTCCTCCTCCCCTGATTTACTAAACTGAGCAAGAAGATTATGGTAAGTAGTTAGTACTGTATGGTCATGAGGGTGTAAATAAATTCATTCAAAAGTTTATCCTCTTATGCTAAACACCTGTGGGAGACAGTTGAGAGGTAAAATGAGTTTCAAGGCAGCGAAGCATCCACACACCATGCACAAATGACTCTTTCAGTCTGGATTCAAATGGCTGTAGTTCTTTTCTTGCCTCTGAAGAGAACGAGCAAGGACTAGCCAAAGCCACCTCTCTGTCTAGAGTTTAAATAGACTGATTTGTGTTGGGAATACCAAGCACGGCTCCGGAGGCCAGGAGGAATTGGGAAACGAGTTCTTTATTCTTGTCAGACCTCAGCTTGCTTAGATTTAAGAGTTAGCATTTTCATAGGTCGTCATAAATTCCCATCAGGGAATGGAGGGAATCTAAGTTTAGATTGAGTATTAAGTTCTACCCCGTGCTTCAGGGTCATTTTCAGGCAAAGGTGGATACGTATTTAAAGAAGGCTCCAGCAAAGGAGCTGAGGGGATCATCATCCACACAATTCTTGGTGACACCATTTTTACTTTTGATTTTAACTGACTTAGAAAAAAATATACTTTTTTTGCCTCTCTTATCAATTTTAAGGTTTGGTCATCTAGTTTATATACATTCAAGTATTTAGCCTTCTCTTCATGATTAATATCCTCCTCATCTTCATGATTAATATCTTCCTTATTTTCCTTAGGCATTTTATAACAGTCCAGACTAACAACCAAGTGACTCAAAATTGAACAGGATCTTTTCCCCTTGATTATATGTCTTTTCAATATCCTTTCAGACGTTGTCCCGTACTTCCTCATCTCTTCTGGAAACCAGGGATTATCACCACAAACAACTTGCCAGCAATCTGAGAGTTGTGCTTTTGATGCTTGTGCTCCTTTCTTTAAGATATAATGGATAAGCTAGACAGAAGTCAACACCTTTCCTACTTTCTGCCCCATTATTCTGTGAGGGTCCCCACTCTCTTTATCTTGTGGCCAACGGCAGGTCCCTGGTCGTGTCACCATTTGAGTACTGCTCTAGAGGAGGTAGGACCTGGGAGAATGGAGCGGATAAACAAGGTGGACTAAAGTCTCATGCAATAGCTAACTATTCAGAGTACCAGACAATTTATATCCTCAGGGTTCAGAGAAGTCAAGTGAATAAAGAGTCCAGTTACAAGGACAAGTTACACGTGTTGGATAGGCCACAAGTGGCAAAACCATGTTTTCCCACGGGGGAATATAAGCAAATAACAATAGTCAGTTGTAATAAATAATCTGAAGTGAACTCATTCCTGTCCCCTACACAGGGGAGGGGCATGTAAACATGTTCCAAGAACACTTCTGGATTTCTGAAGAAATATGCATACCCAAATAATTCTAAGCAGAGAGCAATGCTGGATAACAATATCTGACAACAAATTATATTACAGAGTCATAGTAACAAACCTGCATGGTACCATGACCAAAGCAACTAGAAAGGGCTTATTTGGTTTACACTTCAATATCACTTTCCATCATCAAAGGAAGTCAGGACAGGAACTCAAGCAGCATGGGAATCTGGAGGTAGGAGCTGATAGAGAAGCCACCACGAGAGGTGCTGCTTATTGGCTTGCTCAACATGACTTGCTCAACCTGCTTTCTTATTGAACCCAGGACCACCCAGCCCTACTACTCCACCCACACTGGGCTGAGCCCGCCCCCATTGATGACTAATTAAGAACATGCTCCTACAGGCTTGCCTACAACTTGATCTTATGCAAGAGATTTCTTAATTGCAGTTCCCGTCTCTCAAATGACTTTAGCTTGTGTCAAGTTGACATATAACTATCCGGCACTGTGTGTGTGTGTGTGTGTGTGTGTGTGTGTGTGTGTGTGTGTGTACATGTGTGCCATGGTGTGGGTTTGGGGATAAGAGGACAGCTTGCAGGAGGTGATTCTCTCTTTCCACCACATGAGTTTTGAGGATCAAGCTCAGGCTGTTAGGCTTGGAGACAACCCCTTTGTCTGATGAGCCATCTCACTGTCCCCCACCCAACTTTTGTTTTTCCTTCAGAACTGAGGATAGAACCCAAGGCTTTGGACTTGCTAGGCGAGGACTCTACCACTCCACTAAGTTAAATCCCAAACTCTCCACCTAACTTCTTAATGAAGGTATCGAAACTTATATTGGAACTGAAATTACCGGGCATGACAATGGATCACGAGGCATACAGTGGAGCCCACTTTGAGTTTTATTGGGGCGAGAGAGAAAGACACATTCTCAGGCCTGGAGACACTCGTGCGAGAAGAGAATGTGGGGCAGGTGTGTCTAGCTTTTAAAGGCTGCCTAGCCATATGCAAAGGGGCTTACACAGCTGCCGTGTGTAGGTCACATGATCATGCAGCACATATATCACGTAGGGCTTGAGGACCCTGGTTGGCTATGCAAATTGCCTGAATGTTTGTTGGCACATGTGCAGCCCTGGATCCGGAAGTGCTAGCACTTGGGGTGCCTAGACATTTTGCCAAAGCACTGAGTGATGGAAATGATAACAGGAATATTTTTTTTCCAAAACGGGTGCAGGGAAAATTGTATACACATATTTAATAGATTAAAACTAGGTACACATCTCTCACTTGGTAGAAAAAAATCAACTCAAAATGCATCAGTGATTTTAATGTGAGACCCGAAGTTGGAAATACGAGAGAAGAACATACAGGCGTAGGCAATGACTCTTTTAAAAAGGATTATATCAGCAATAGAAACGAATCCAAACGTTAACAAATGGTATTGCACGAAATCTAAGAGCTGCAGCATGACAGCGAAGCGATAGAATGAAAAGGCAGCCTGCTGTCATTTAGCCTGTTTCCAGCGCTTCTGGCTATGGACTCCAAGGTTTCTCAGTCCGCTCGCTGCAGAGACACTTGGACATCACGTTTATTGCTGCACTGTTAACCTTTGTCAAGCAGTCCAAGGGTTCACGGTGTATGAATGGGTAAAGAAAACAAAGCTCATACACACATGGACTTTTGCTAATCTCCAGTGAAGAATGCAGGGCTTACTTGGTTCCCAGCTGCAGGGTGCAGTACCTTCTCTCAGAGACATCATGTGGCGGGAGCTCCAGGCAGCTGGTCACATTGGTTACATTGCAGTTACAGGTTTAGCTGTCTTTCTTATTTCTTCTGGGATTTCAGATTATATAATTATGCCACCCACAGTCACCGGGTTGTCTTAGTCAGTGTTCTCTTGCTGTGAAGAGACACCATGGCCAATTCTTGCAAAATAACACAGGGTTGTCTTAGTCACTGTTCTCTTGCTGTGAAGAGACACCATGGCAAATTCTTACAAAATAAAGTATTTCATTGGCGCTTGCTCAGAGGTTTAGTTCATTATTGTCACAACAGGTACCATGGCAGCACACAGGCAGACATGGGATTTGAGAAGTAGCTGAGAGCCCTATTTCTGGATCTGCAGGGGTCAGGAAGAGAGAGTCACTGGGCCTGGCTTTGGCTTTTGAAAACTTCAAAGCCTATCCTCAGTGATGCACTTCCTCCAACAAGGTCACACCTCCTAATCTTTTCAAACAGTGTTACTCCCTAGGGACGAAACCTGAGCCTCTGGGGCCATTCTCTTTCACACCTCTGTAGTGGGTTTGCCAGCATCAATTAACTCTGAGTAGAAAATCCCTCACAGACGTGCTTAACACCTCATCTTCTTGGTGATTCTAGATCCTGTTAATATTGATATTTTCAATATTAGCCATCACAGTGGCACATAATGACAAAATATCATTTTATAAATAAACACACACACATACAAGGATGAAACCAATTACTTTGCGTGAAAACTGAAAATTGATAATAAAAGCAGTAAACTAGTTCTATGAATATATATTTTAAACAAAAAGAGATACATAGAGTCATTCATGTAAAGTTGTGGCATAAACATGAATATGGAATAAATATAGAAGAAGATAAGCTATGTGTGAGTCACTTCTCCTTGCCTGTCAATAAGTTCCTCCAAGATGGAGTTGTTGGAAGGATGATAGGAAGCAGGAGAAGAGTCAGAATCTGGTGGGCACCCCCAGTAATGAAGCTTGCCTTACACCTACCCTGGTGTAAACATCAGTGTGTGGCCCAGACAATTCGGAGATCCAAATACGGAGGCGTCCTTTGCCCTACTTGGTGGTGGGTAACTTGGGAAGTAGCAAATAACCAGAGTTCTTCCTGCCGTTGTAAGTTAGACTCATGGAAATGGTAGCACCAGCATTTAGTGCCAAAGAAGACATACCTAAAGTAGATTTATAGGGATTCCGTGTGATTAGCCTTGTCCGTAATCAAAGATGGTAGAAGGCTTGAGTGATGGAGATGCTATAGTAGCTCCTAGGTGATGCCTAAGACCCGGGGCCAGATGAGTCAGAGTGTATCTCACAGGGAGGGGTTAATGACCAATGGTAAAACAGCATGTAGCTCAGCAGATATGTATGGAAGAAGTCATCACCTAGGTTAGGAACTGCCATGAGCTCCGTGGATCCTGACTGTGTCTTTCCACTTAGGGAAGTGGATTTCAGGAGCAAATGCAAGAACTTGTCAGGACTTTGGTTATGAACAAGAAACCCGCTCTAACACAAGCAGAGAAGGAGAGGAGAATCAAGGAGCTTAGAGAGAGGGCGGGACTCCTTCAGCCAAAACCACAGCACAGGAAGCATCTGGTTAGATGCCAGTGACACCGCTATTGGCACCACTACAGTCAGAAGTAGACAGAGGACAGCAGTGCGGTCAACTTCCACCATTCCCAGAATAGCACTCTGGATGCGACTGCCACTGCTGCTGCCAGAGTAAATTCTCAAGGGCTCCTCGCTTCCTCCTCACGATGGACTGCGTCTTCTGGGTAAGTGTCCTTGCCCAACGCTATAGCACGCATCCCCTTTTTCCTATTTGAAAACAAGTAAGAAACCTACATTTGGCTTTAGCTTTTAGGTCCAGACCCTTCTAGTTTTAACTGTGACATCCATCAACATCCAAAGAAGGCTAAGTCTCACTCATATAGTCGAAAGGGACAGTGTCCAGCACTCTTGACTGAGAATTTCTTGAAGCCATCTGATCTACCTGGAACAGGTAGTATTCAATTCTGCCACTGTAAGGAACAAGTAGGAGTTTCAGGTGTCATCTGGATGTTGCCACAAAGGATAAACTTCATTTTCACACACTCAAAATTTGGCCAGAGAAGAATTCATAAGTGCTTCATTCATGAGAATAAGTAACACCTTACCCATAAGTATGAATGTCAAAGTTCACCATCATAGCCACCCCGGAATGCAGTACATCTCCAAACTAGGAAGCTCACAACGGAGGAAGATGGAATTATTACACAGCTATCTGGCAAGGATTAAACCATGAAGCT
Organism: Dicrostonyx torquatus; assembly: GCA_028555095.1. Lineage (NCBI taxonomy): Eukaryota > Metazoa > Chordata > Mammalia > Rodentia > Cricetidae > Dicrostonyx > Dicrostonyx torquatus. The sequence continues at coordinate 2,105,137 of JAQHUG010000249.1, read as the reverse complement.
TTGTTTCCAAATTCTGAACACTATTGCACTGTGATTTATTCTTTAGGTTCTAGGGCCAGATGGCTCTGAAATCAGTCTTCTGGGTCTGATTTGAGAAGCATCTCTTAAGTTGGTGCTATTATTTCCTCCTCTCACGAGAAAGGGTCATGCACAGGTTTGGAGGGCTGCATCCCTTTTCCCAACACAGTGACGACATTTAGTGAACCCAGTAGAACTCATCTTGGGTCATAGTCTATCAGAGAAACTGAATGAGCCAGAAATAAAGGTGCTCTTTGCCTAACTGCCACATTTTATGATACTAACTCACCACGCTCCATCTTTCTCTATGAACCTCCTGAGAATCACAGTAAGGATGAGAAGAGAAAGACTTTTCCTAGGTAGTCCAGTCTGCTGTGTTCCCCCTGAGTTTTTTTTTTCTTCTTTGAGTCAGGGTTTCTTTTTAGCTTTGGAGACTGTCCTGGAACTAGCTCTTGTAGACCAGGCTGGTCTCGAACTCACAAAGATCCACCTGCCTCTGCCTCCCGAGTGCTGGGATTAAAGGTGTGTGCCATCATTGCCTGGCTGGTTCCCCTGTCTTTACTCTGCAACATCATGAGCTTTCATCTCCTTAGCTGAGCAGGGAACATGGGAGGCTGGAAATGTTAAGATCAGAACGGTGGTAGATGTAAGGAAGAAACATACCTGTTTTCCATTAAGTAGATTAACTTCTTTGCTGGGGTTGCTGTTATAGGACAAGGTCAAGGGGCTGCTTGGGGCTGCTGGCTCATTTCTGATGGGGAGGGCCCTGCCCCTCCCATCTCCTCTCTTGAAGCAGGTGGTCTGTCCTTGCAAATCTCTTTTCCTGATGGAGCCAGATTGGCCAGATGCTTCCAGTGGAGATACAATGGGGAAGTAATGGAGAGTCCTTGTTCTCAGACCATCAGAAAGTAGAAAGGAGTGTTGTGCCCAAGCATTTTGCAGATGTTCATGGAGGTCTGCCCATGCCAAATTACACCAAACACACCGTATGGGAAAAGTATAATGCCAAATGTATTTTTGTGCATAACATATTTATTTCTTACTTAGGTTGGTCCAACTCTATAGAGTCCCACATAGGGTGACCATGAAGTGATGTAAGGTGTGAAAATTCTGAAGACAAAATAGATGCAAACTCGATAACACAGATTTACAGCAAATGATAAGAATGCAGGGAAGACGTCTGACAGAGTCTTCGGACAAAGGCAGCCATTCCAACCGCTAAGCCCCTCCCTCCTTCCATCTTTCCATCTCTTGTGTTTGTAGATTATAAGCAAACAGAAGCACATGGAAATTCTTGTGAACACCATTCATCTATTACCTATCTGCAGTAACCATCTAGTTTCTTACTGCACACCCATGCATCTATTACCTATCTGCAGTAACCATCCACTTTCTTACTGTACATCCATGCATCTATTACCTATCTGCAGTAACCATCCACTTTCTTACTGCACAACCATGCATCTATGCCTATCTGCAGTAACCATCTAGTTTCTTACTGCACACCCGTGCATCTATTACCTATCTGCAGTAACCATCTACTTTCTTACTGTACACCCATGCATCTATATCTATCTGCAGTAACTACTCACTTTCTTACTGCACACCGTGCATCTATTACCTATCTGCAGTAACCATCCACTTTCTTACTGCATCATTCTTAACTCTCATTTCATTACACATTTTAAAGGCATCTTTACTTCATTTGTTACTACTGTATATTAACTGCATATAAACATAGGTTCATTGCAAGATCCCTATTCACGCCTATGCTGTGCCTAACTCACTCCCTTAATCTGCTCTTATTTACCCTCCCTCTCCTGCTGGTCCATTTTCTCCTCTCAAATGGTCTGGTGTAGGAATTTAAAGAAAAATGTAGACATTGTATAATTATACCCATGATTATTTTAATAGATATCCTAGCTGGAAGAGTACTCTAAAAAGTGCCTATATGCATGGAAACACTTTTACTCCTTACATACTATCAATTCAGAACACCAATGCTCAACATGGTTTGGCTTTATGTCTTCCAAGCCTCTTGTAAGGTTTTGTTTTTCATAAATGTGAATTTGTGACTCTGGATTCACACTTTCCTACTCTGTTAGAGATGTCCTCTCCAGTAGTTTCCCCTCTGAAGTCCAGACGTTAAGTGGAGAAGTTGCACACCCATGAAGACACTGAACAGTGTCTTCACTGTTAACGAGAACTTAGAGTTCAGCTAACAATAGAGACGATGAGGAAGATAAACATTTCTATTGGATTTAGCGATCTGACTGCCCCAAGGAGCTCATGGCAGTCGTGGGTATTCCTACAACACTGCACATCCAGCAGGATAAAATCAGTTTCATTGTCCTGCTTAATGTCCCACTCATATTGGGCAGTGAGGTCTCCAGTCTTCTTCTTTCCAGGGTTCTATATTTTTGATTATTTTCCTTCATCTTCTGTATTCCACCAATTCCAAATCTAGCTAATTTCCTGCAATCATCTGTTTTTCTCCAGGAAGGCAACCTTCAGGAACGAAGTACAAATAACCCATGTTAAAATTCGTATGGGCCAGGCTTTCTCTGGTGCAAACTGAGGTAATGCTAGCAGTGATGAGGGCTCGGGATCCAGGATTTTATCAGGAAAGGCTTCCTTTCCATGAGTGAATCCAAGGATAAAGACACGTAAATAGACTGAACCCAAGACATGAGTAGAAAATGGCATGCTTATGTTGGGTGGGTGTGGCAAGTAGGAAATGGGCCAAGGAGGAGAAGTTGGGTGGGGCTAGGAATGGAGAAAGACAAAGAACCAGGTAAGGAATGGCAGTAGTGATCCATGCAGAATACCAGCTGGAAGCAAGGAATCAGTGTTTGGTCATCAACTTTGCTTAATAGCTTCCTTGCTGTGTAACAAAGGGCTACACATAAAACCCATTTATTTCTTCAAATCCTATAGGTCAGAAAAATCCAGGCAACTTGGAAAGTTTCTCCACTCAGGTTCTCCAAAAGCTAATAGTGGGTCTTTGTAAGCTAGGGCTCGTAATTAGATGATGGTGGAATCCGTCATCATTCCCAGTACTTCTTTAGGTCGCCAGATAGAGAAAAAGACTCTCAAATTGTGGGAATGGTTTCTACTCCTTCTGTGGATTGTTCCACCATGACTCCACATGAACAAAAAACATGACCTTCCTATCTGTTTCATAAGGTTCTTGTCTCCTTCTTAATATAAGTATCCATGCACCATGCTCATTAAAATAATAAACACACATAGAATCTTTCTTAGGTTTGCAAAGGTTAATGCTTTGTAAGTATGTTTTTATTTAAATTAAATTCCTGTGACTTCATGACCTCACCCGATTGAAAATTGAGATGCTAAAGCCTGTTGCCTTTTCCCATTGACCTCAGGGCCATCTGGAATATTTAATATGCTTAACACATGATCACTTCAACCATTAACCTTCTAGATGATTTTTCAGAATGTTTTGCTTACATTACAAAATTATTGAAAGCAATCTTACTTTTTGAGTTATGATACACATCTCTCTCCAGTTTCCTAAAAATATTCATGATTTTGCTAATTGGAGGGCAACATTTGAAGATGACTTTAGGCTTAACAAGCCAAGTGATTAGACTAGAATTGTGGTCAGATATTCAAAACATACTGCTGAGAAGAAAATAACCTGCAATTTTCTTTTAAACTAGTGAAGACATTGCTTTATTTTCTTAATATAGATCAGCATTGATTTCTTTCTTAAATTTTTCAGTATAAATCTTCCCTCAGCTTCATTTAGGGGATCCAAAGTTTTGCTAATATAAATGGTATTTTAAAAACTTTACATATACTAGAAACTAAAATCTAATCCATATACCTTAAAAATGCATGCCAATCTTAAATATGTATAGGTCTTATAAAAGTAAAGCAGTTTTACAGGAATTTTCTTGAGACAGGGTTTTACTGTGCAGCCCAGACTAGTCTCAGACTCAGTGATCCTCCTGCCTCAGTCTTGCAGGTACTAGGATTACTGCTATTCCTAACCCCTTCTGAGGACCTTTGTGGTATTCACAGAAACAAATATTAATTAAATGTTTATTTTTATTTGTGATTCTGGAATTAGAGATCCAATGAACTGAACAGATGAAGTTGGCTGTGTTGTCAGAAAAGGAGAGTCAGAGTACAGAACTTTCAGTGTGCAGCAGCCCCTGGTTGTTGTAGAAGCTAAAACAGGGCCACTCCACTATCTTGCTGGCTGAAGTCCACCCTGTTTCATTCTTAGTCAGATATGCAGTTTAGCTAGCAGTTGTTTGTATAGAATTTCGGTGTGGGAAGTTCCTCCTTGTTTTGACTTGTGGGGCCTCATGTAGGAGTGCTGGCCACACTAGGAGCCTTTGTCTTAGTTGGGGTTTTTATGGCTGTGAAGAGACACCATGACCACAGCAAGCCTTACAAATTGAAAACATTTAATTGAGGGAAGGCTTGCGTACAGTTTCGGATGTTAAGTTCGTTATGATCACGAAGGGGAAGGAACATGGCAGCGTGCAGGCTGACGTGCTTACAGGCAGCAGGAAGTTGACTGGCTGGCACACCGAAGGAAGCTTGAGCAAAAGAGACCCCAAACACAGCCCCAGAGTGACACAATTCCTCCAACAAGGCCATATCTCCTAATAGTCTCACTCCCACTGTGTGGGAGCCATTTTCTCTTAAACCACCATAGGCTTTAAAACATTTTATGTAGTAATGTTCTTTTTAAAGAAGATTTCATTCTACTTATATACATGTCAGCGGGTGGATATGAGCCATGAGTGCAGGTTCTCATAGACCAGAAGATGGCACTGAGTGCCCTGAAGCTGAAACTGCAGAAGGCTGTCGGCTGCCTGACATGGGTGGCAGGAACTAATCTCAGTTCCTCTGGAAGAGCAGCAAGTGCTGTCAACCACCGAGCCATCTCTCCAGCCAGGTAGTATTCTAATCCAACCAAGTGAGACAAGATGGTGAAAGTTCATAGTTTCAGGTTAGCCTTTCCAGTTAGAAACCCTAAAGAAAATTATCTACTCCCAAAGTCATTCCAAAAACAATACAAAACAAACAAACAAACAAACAAACAAAAAACCTTAAAATTCATCTTAAAATTCAGGATCTGATTTATCTAGTACTTGAGTTGTCTGCAAAGGGGTTTGGGATTGCCTTGTGGATGAGTTTCCAAGAGTCCTCTTTTCTCCTTCCCCTGAGTGCCTCCAGGTAGGAATGAGGGAGTGGGTGTCAGGATGCCTGGCCTGTATGGGCTCTCTGCAAGCCAGTGAAGAGTGCGTGGGCGAGCACACAGGCAGGGAGGCTGGATTATTGGGAGAGTTTGGCATTTGGCTGCACTGAAGCAGCAGGTGACTTTCAGTAACGGGGAGGAGAGAGTAGAGCAGCTGCTTCCTGTCACCTTCCTCCAAACCCCAGCGGTGCCTGTGGCTGTGACCTCAGTCCCGCTGGCACTGGGTACACAGGAAGGACGTGCAGGTTCAGAAATCTAGCGAAATTAAGTCAAGGAAATTTACAGGATGCTTGCAGAGCAGGGGGTACCAAAAAGACCAAATGGGAGTTTATATAGTGACTGTACCAGCAAAACCGTCCCCTGGTGACTGGCCACGAAGTCCCGAATTTGGCGGCCAGTGTCATCAGGAGTGAAACATGTTATTGATGGCACTGCTTCTTGGAATCGAGCCGAAGCTTGTTGCCCTTCTTCTCCTCGTCCTCTCCCATCCTCTCTTCCTTCCCTGGAGGTGGAACACAGGTATGAAGAACACAACTCCATTAGGGTCTGAGCCCACGCAGGGAAAGCTCCGCTGGTGACAGGCACGTTGATGAACTCGGACTTGTATTCCAAGAACATCTAAAGGTGACTCAGCGACAGCGTGAGGCACTTTGAGTGTTTTTGGAATTTTCTGAGCTACCAGGGAGGGGGACAGAAAGGTGGAAATGAATCACTTCAAGTAAATACAGCTTCAGTAGTACTTTTCTGGAAAAAACAGAAAAAGTGCATCATAGAAATGACGGTCTCCCTGCCAAGAAGGAAGTGAGCAGAGGGTTGAATACCTGGTCACCTCCGGGAGCCATCTGATCTTGCCCAGGGTGGAAAATAAGAGATTATTCAGGCAAGGGAAGTAAGAGAACCTCGTATGTAGGCAACTGAGAACCTGATCAAGGTTTGTTAGAAAGAACAGTAAAGCTCCCAGGCAAGAGGCTTAAGGAGTTGCTTCCTCTTAGAACTTTAAGCGGAGGAGGCTCAGGAATTATTGCTGCTATTACAATTGTTATTGCTGCTGTCTTCAGAAGAACCTTGCAATGGTTTGGATTTCTTTTCATCTTTTTTTTTTTTTACTGTGTTGAAGCTTAATTAGTTTATTTCCAATACCCAAGTTGTATTTGAATGAATAATTTAAGGGCTATTTTGACATGTTTAAATATAACAAGACACTAGAGGCCTAGTGGGGAATCTAATGTCCTCAAAACTGTGCCCCTCACCCAGTGGCAATGTGGCTGCTCGGCTACACCCTCTGTGAGCTCAGTCGGCTGTACACAGCAGAGTCTCCAAACCACTGGGCTTTATTTCCCTGTGACTCTATGAAATTCAAGTAAGTCAAACACATCTCCCCACAGCACTGGAGGGTACCCCACCCTGTGATCCTACAAAGCCTGCCTTCACAGCCCCAGCTGTTTAGTCTGTTGTCAAGGGCAGTTCCTGTATGGCCACCCACAGCATGTGGTGTCTTCTTAGGACATTAGGAACATAGGAAACTGATAAATTGTTGCCACTTTCCCCTGTGCTCTGTGATGTCTATGCTCTACCACCTGGTGATTTTGAGAATGGTGGTTTCTTCCCCACAAGCAGAGTGAGCAAGAGGTTATTGGCAATGCGAGTGTACCGATACCAGGGAAAGTCAGAGCTTGGCTCCCCTAATGGCCAAACACATCTTTAAGTTTCTGGGAACACTCCCTGTTGGCATAGGTGAAGAGCCAGTCATGAAAAAGGCACCAAAAGATGCAAAACTGACCTTCTCCCCTCGTGTTAGGAGCACAGCTCAGGATCAAGGCCCAGGCAAGCATCACCTTATCCAACAGAAAGCTAGCCCCATGTGAGTCTGTCTCACGCCGCAGCAGAGCACACTCTTAGATGTACGGAGTTTTCTGACCAGCTGCCTAGTCTATGGAATATGTCTGCTCTTCTGGCTGCAATGCTTGAGACACATTTGACACAGAAACACAAGCCTGGAAGAGGGCTGAGAAATGTCAGCAAGGCTAAATGAATTCAGAAGCAGGGCGTCAGCTGGAGCGTTTCAGTGCAGCTACAGCATCCGTGTCAGCAAGCAGAGGCTAAGGTTTGACTCTGCTGCGCTCAGGGTCAAAGAATACTTGCTTTTCTCTTTGTCATCAACAGCTTCAAGAACATCATCATGGAATAATTTTTAAAGCAACAAATTTGGTAGAATTATCTACTTGATGTAAAGAAGGGGGAGGGAGATATTTTTTTTTATCTTGAAAAATTAGACATACAAGTTGGATTGTGGGACCATGAAGTCATTGAAAAATAATTCCACAGCAAAACTGCTATTTTTGGCTTTTAGTGTCTGCCAGTTTGCCAACTTGTTGCAAATGATACTTATCATGGGTCCATACACTTTCCCCGTCTTGTTTCATCCCGAGCCCTCAAATGCTAACAGAGACCATGCATAGTATATGATTTAATTAGGTAGTGAGGCTGTTGCTTGTTCTCTCTACCAACTCAAAAGGTCTCTAAAAATAAGCTTCCCTTGGTTCCAGCTTTTAAGTGACCGAAAATGTATTCACAGGAGAGAAAAGCATTACTTAAGTTATCTGTAATAATCTGTTTATATCTCTAACTGAAATGAATTATCACACAGTCTCGTTTATGTTATGAAGGGAGGGCTCTCTAATAAGTTAGCAGGAGCTGTAGCATTCCTTTGAGATGCCTCTTAATGGGAAACCTCAGGAGCATTTAAAATGTACAAAAATGATTTTTCATCGAAAGCGATTTTAGTTTACACACTCCCCGTGAAATCAGAGGCGTTGAAGTCAAACATCTGTAATAAAGCACGTAGGTGCCACTGCTCCTTGCCTTTAAAAAGGAGGTATTTAGTGAATATTAGCTTAGCCATGGAAATTAAACAATCTCAACCTATTGTATACAAAGACAGACTCCTTCCAAACAAAGGGTAGATTGATGTAAAGATAGTTGCTTAATAGTTAAGAGTCTTTATCAGCCAGAATTCAAAGGAAACAGTTGCTGAATTCATATGCAGAGTTCCATGGAGTATGTGGCAGATGGAATTTCAAGAAGGCCTCAAGTGCTCCCCATTGCCTGACTGGTGTTGCGGGTACATGGTGTATGGCTATGCAATTGTTGGGTCTGTGCACTTGGTGGGTTTCAATCTGGCTGAGTTATGCTCCATGGCAAAACTGATGCTAAGGTAGGGAGAGAAGCCTACACAGCAGAGAAGGTCAGGGATTTTCAGCAGAAACACTCTACACTCTTTTATAACTTTAGAGACCAAGGTTAAGTAGGAAAGAATGAAAACTGTGAACAGTGTCCAGGAGCTGGGAGAAGATGCTGGCTGTAAGGAAGTGGGGCTCTTATCATCACAAAGAACTAAATTCTATTAGTGACTAGGCCAGACTTTCCCCTAGAGTCTGCAGTTAAAAACTCAGTCCAGATAGTATTTTGATGATCTTGCTCACATAATGTCCCAAGCAAAGAGCTCAGCTACACCACACAGTCTTCTGGCCAATACATGGATAAACTAATAAATCCATAATGTCTTAGTCTGCTAACCACGTGATGACTTGTTACAGAGGAATACAAGACAGAGATAAACCATACACTTAGGTTTTATAAGAAACACACCAAATGGGGACTTGTGGTTCTAATTCTGTAGCATTCTTCATATGGCAGTAAGAAGGAAGGCATGGGAAGATTTAGACTGTGATAAATAATCTTGAACTTTCTGTGGAGAAGCATGAACTCTGCTCATTTTCAATCTATTACCAACTGATAGCTTTTTCAAAGTCTGTTGAAACCAGCATGAGAGCAAAGTCCCAAGATAAAAGCATTCAGCATCACTTCCAAACTCATTGTTAGATGGCACAGGTGTGGGGCTACTTCATCAGGTTGCAGTAATGCTAAGAGGGGCTAACTCTCCACACCATATTTTCATACATCGCTAGCAACCATGGGCCAGCTCTGCTCCACAAAGAGTAATGCTGATTTCAGCAGCAACGAAATTGGAATCTCTTCAAAATGAAAGGCATAACCTGTTTTGACTCTAGAAAGTTAAATGTTGAGGCATTCCTGTGTTTTTCTCTGAATTGATATCATAACACTGAGGAAACTGATGTTTGGGCCTCTCAACTACTTTGCTGTTGAAGCACTAATTTCTGGAAGTAAAAAATGTGTTTTTATAGGAGATGCAGAAATGGAGTAAAAAGGTTGTCAGAAGTTGGGTATGTCTTAAGAGCTCAACATTAGCACTATTTTGCCAAGCCTTCTAAACAAGTGGACAGTCTGCCTGTTGACCACTTCATAGAGTGATCACTGTCCAGAGCTATTGCTTAATTAACCTTTTTTTCACTTTTTAAAGATCTCGTATATATAAGGTGCACAGTTTAATGATCTTACATCTTTATGCCCATGAGTAACCACTCTAATCAATCTATTTAACATAAATGTATCAACACATATGGTTCCCTTTTTTTGTTTTTCTGTATGTGAGCCAGACAAACTGTCTTAATGTATTTCCAGTAAACCTTACAACATTGTGGCCTGCAGTCTTCATGTTATGTGTCTTCACCATGTTCAACTTGACCACTGCATCCCCTATCAACATCTCTCCAATGTTCAACTGGACCACTGCATCCCCTATCAACATCTCTCCAATGTTCAACTGGACCACTGCATNATCTCTCCAATGTTCAACTGGACCACTGCATCCCCTATCAACATCTCTCCAATGTTCAACTGGACCACTGCATCCCCTATCAACATCTCTCCAATATTCAACTGGACCACTGCATCCCCTATCGACATCTCTCCATTTGCCCTCACCTCTATACCCAGAAATCACCATTTTGTTTTCTGTTTGTTTGAGTTTAATTATTTAAGATTCCAAATACATCACCATCATACAGGCAATTGTCTTTCTGTACCTGCCATACTTGCTTAGTGTAATGTCCTCTAGGTCTATCCCTTTTGTCACAGGCAGCAGAATTTTCCTTTTAAGATGGAATAAAATTCTATGGCATCTAAATATCATATTTTCTTTGGTTCCATCCATTTACTGGCATTCCTTTGGATAATGTGAAAAATGCTGCCAGTAAAAAAGTATAAGCATCTCTCACAGACTTTAATCAGTCCCTTAGACTATTTGTGGAAAATTGGGATTGCTAGATTTCTTGTATTTTTTTCTTTTCTTTTTTGGTTTTCCGAGACAGGGTTTCTCTGTGTAGCTTTGGTGCCTGTCCTGGAACTCTCTCTGTAGACCAGGCTGGCCTCGAACTCACAGAGATCCACCTGCCTCTGCCTCCCAAGATGATTCATTGTAGTTCTAATTTTAAGTTCTTGAAAAACTTCTACTGCCTTCCATAATTGATGTATCCATTTCCAATTCCAGCAATGATGTGCCAAGTGTCCCATTGTACCCTGGCCAAGACTTGCTAACTTGTTTTGACTTCATTTTTTCCCAGACAATTTCTAGTATTAAGTGCCATCTGAAGAACTTACTGGCTATTTGTAAATCTTCTTTGGAAAACTATCTGGAGACATTTTTGCTTATTTTGAAATCAATGTTTTTGTTGCTACTGCAGTGTATGAATTCCTTATATTTTATTCACCAATTCCTTGAGTCAGTTGGGTGAAAAATGTTTTTTACTTGTTGTGATAGGTTCATCCTTTTTCATATGATTCCCCCTCCTCCTCCTCCTCCTCCTCTTCCTCCTCCTCCTCCTCCTCTTCCTCCTCCTCCTCCTCCTCCTCCTCCTCCTCCTCCTCGTCTTCATCCAGGGCCTTGCTCATGTTAGGCAAGCACTCAACCACTGACCTACATCCTTAATCTGGTTTCTATACAGGAGAAATGCCTATCTTAAAATGGATTAAACATATTATGTTGGATCAGCTACATATCGGAACACCGTGCCCTTTTTGGTTAAGGCTGAGAATGACTGGATAAATTCACTCAGAGTTCCTTTAATTGAATTTAGATAAACAAATGCAAAGATAGTGCACAATTGATTAAAACTAAAAGACGGGGAAATCAAGTGTAAGCCGATTCTGGTCAGTTCTTGGCTCCCCCCTCACTCTATTAGAGTTTACTCGTAGATAAGTGAGATCATTAAATGTGTAGGTGACTGAGTTGGTTAAAACCTTCTGTGACAGTGTTAGCAATACAAACACACTCACTGTTCTGTCTCAAGTACAAACACAGTCTAGGGAACAATAAAATGAAAGGCTCGCTGCAAATGCGTTGAAGCTGCAGGCAACACATTTTTGCCAAATACTCAGAAAGTACACAGCAACATTAAGTAGTTGGCCGTGGACTGAAGGCTTCTTTAAAATGAGTTCAGCTCAGTGTGTTAGGACCGACATTACATGTGTAGAGAGTATGTGCTGTGCATCCAAAGTTCCTAACAGAGATGCTTTAATGATGCATGCCTTTAAAAGCATGCTTAGAATTAAACTTGAGACAAAACGTCTGGATGGAAATCTCATCTGCTCTTGAATGAAACAAGAAGTCAATCTATTCATTAGCTGCCTCAGGTCAGGGATCCAGTGGCTCCTGAGCATTGGGTAAAAACCAAGGAAGCAAGAAAGACAACACAAATGCACTCCAAGAAGGTTTTATGGCACAGACTGTGTGACCTGCTGATTCAAACTGTTTGCAATTTCAGCAAGGCTTTAAGATGAATGACAGGTGATTCCCGAAATGGTGGGCAGGTGAGTGTTGTGGTTCCTTTCCCCAATCAGACAACTTATCTACAGAGACTTGTTAAAAGTAAACATTAGCGGCTTTGGAAATGCGCTCGAAGAATAACCACTTAACTGTGTCTCAGTAAGAACAGCAGAAGTCAGTGACAGAAGCGATACGATCTTCTCTTCTTTCTGGTGGTCAGTTTAGCAGGATGAAATCTCTACTCTAAGATGTACAACCAAGACTCCCTCTGTCTCTACTCATCAACTGAGGCTACAGCTCTCCCTAGAAGATGTAGGGCATTGTTAGGAGTTCTCAGCTCTTCTCTGAACTCCTTGTTGAAGAGGTTTTATAGCCAGAAAGAGTGGCTAACACCTGAAGGGTTTACCTCACCATTCAAACCTACCCTGATGCATAGGGTAAAGTTATATCTCAGGCCCAGGAGTTCACAAATACTGGGGATTTGACTGTCATTTTATGATCTTATTTATAGAGAAAATGGAATATATTGGGAGAGGTGGGCTGTAAAGAACATTGGTGGTTCTTCTAGCTTAGTATCCTGCTCAAAATCAGGTATGTAATCTGGAGGAGGCAAGGAATTGTCCAGACCTCTCGTTAGTAGCTGTGCTCACTACTGCATAGTGAGAGAAAACCCTGGGAACAGAGTTCTAAGCGCTACAATAGGAACTGATCCCATTTGAAACAGAGTGTAGGGAAGGTAATGGGTAGATTTAAAACTCTATAACAATAATGGCGCAAGGAGGACGAGGCATAGAAGCATGCCAGAAATGCCTTAAGGTATTACCAGGGTTTACTGAACATCATATGGAGTGCATTCCCCTAAGTCTGAGTGTATAGTCCTAGAAAAATATCAAGAAAAAAGCAGTAAGTAAGAAAAACAATACTATAAAAGTTAGTGTTAAAATCAATGAATGTAAAATGTTGGCTTACTTGCTATGAAAAAAACAGAAAAAATTGAAGAGTAAAAAATGATGTAATAAATGACAAAGAAAGTTAAAACATGAAGACAGAAACTGACCCACAATGGCATTAAATATGAAAGAACTAAGTGGGCTGAGAAAGTTGAGATTGTCGTATTCTATTAAAAACAAGACAAAACAACAGTATATATACATGAGATATGCAATAAATTTAAATATATAAAATGTTTTAATAACAAAAGGATGTAAAAAGATGAGCCATTCAAACCATAACCATTACATGGTATATCTGTGTCACTATTAGGCAAAATAGACTTTAAAACAAACAGGCAAACAAGATTACTGGAGATACCAAGCGACATTTCACAATGAAGATAAAAACCCAGCAGGAAGATATCTCTCCCACAGACAAAACACATTGGGCAAAATCTGGCAGAATAAAAGAAAGAAATAAAAGAAAAAAATATTTGAATACTCTACAATACCACTCTTAACACTACATAGAATAAAAACTGGTTGAAATTGTAGAGCAATGAGAGAAAAACACTCAGATATAAAGGATGTGTTCTTTACTTGTAGACATGGAACATTCTTCAGGAGAGACTTACACAAGACTACAAATCAAGACTCACTAAATCTGAAAGTATTACAACATATATTCTCAGACCATGTGGAATGAAATTAGAAGTAAAAAATGAAGAAAATTGTAGAATTAAAAATAGTATATAATATGTTATAAATATATTTAAATTGATTAGTAGTGTCCTAAATGATGATTCAAAACAGAATCTTAAGTTGGAAAATACTTTTTTTTTTAAAAAAAATTCTTCTCTTATATATTACATCCTAATGGAAGTTTCCCCTCCCTCCACTCCTCCTAGCCCTGCCCCCTCAATTAATTCCTCTGTTTCCCTTCAGAAAAGAGCAGGGCTCTCAGGGATATCAATCAGACATGGCATATCAAATTGCAATAAGAATAGTCACCTTCCCTCATATTACGGTTGGATAAGGCAACCCAGTAGGAGGAAAAGGGTCCCAAAAGCAGGCTAAAGAGTCAGAGACACCCTGCTCTCACACTGTTAGGATCCCACAAGATCAAGTTACACAGCCATAATATATATACCAGAGACCTAGGTCAGACTCGTGCAGGCTCCCTAATTGTTGGCCCAGTCTCTGTGAATCCCTATGAGCTCAGGTTAGTAGAGTCTGTGAGGTATGTTCTTGGGATGTCCTTGACCCCCCTGACTTCTACAATCCTTCCTCTCTCTCTTCCACAGGATTCTCCAAGATCTCCTAAACTTTGACTGTAAGTCTCTGCATCTGTTCTCATCAATTGTTGAATGAAACCTCTCTGATGATCACAACTTTACTAACCCAGCACAATCTAACATTTTAAACCAGTGGTTCTCAACCTTCCTCATGTTGTGGTGACCCCAGCCACAAAGTTATTTTGTTGCTACTTTATAATTAATTTTGCTACTGTTGTGAATCATGATGTAAATATCTGATATGCAGGATGATATCTGATATGCAACCCCTGTGTATGTGTTGTTTAATATCAAATTTGTCCTTATATTCATAAGTAAGTAAGTTCTCACACCTCATCAATGAAATTTCTCTTTGCAACCTACAGAGACCATTACAGAAAACTGTAGCTGATCAAAATGCAAAGCTGTGGAGCCCAGTTCCAACTGATAAATCAGCAACACAACTTTCGTAGCTAAGGCTCAGGGATTACTGTGGAAGAAGGGCAGAAAAATTACAAGAGCCAGAAGTTTGCTATGAGATTATGTCTCCGAGAAATGTCAGAGAAGGTGCACTGCACCCATGAAACCTCATGAACATGGTTACCTAAACATGACCTGAACAAAGAGTACACCTATAGACATGTAACAGGACATGGGGAACACTCACCAAGGTCTCAGCTGTTTTTAAAGAATCACAGACTACTAACTCTGAGAGTGGGAGAAATAGCACTTATTCCCTGGGAAGTGCATGCCAGTTGGTTACCCAATGCAAAATGGTCTTTCCCTAAATTGTGTACATGCAAGCATAATTATATATAGACTGAGCAGATTCTGTGTGTATTTTCAGGTGTGTGTGTGTGTGTGTGTGTGTGTGTGTAAATACTGATATGCATATGGTACAATACATATATGCAGACAAAACTCTCATATGCGCTAAACAAGAATAAGAAATAAATCTTGAAAATGAATTATTATAAAGAATTCTATAACCAACTGTGTGCCAAGTTTTAGAAATTAATAGAACCTGAAAAGTCTTATAATTAAAATCACAAGTGAAGTCAGATAAACTGAACTTCTTTAAAACTTTATTTTCAGTTTCCAAGGTAGCCATAATGGTTGTGAAAATACAGTCATTAGGATAGGTGAAAATCCTTTCAAATTCCCTTTGCATAGCAGTCCATGTATAGAACACTTGGGACACTTTAAAAGCTCAATAATAAAATAACCCCAAATAATCCAGTTAAAAGAATCAAAGGATCTTAATAAATACTTTTGAAAGGGTATCTACAAATGACCAATAAGCCCATGATAAAATGCTCAACACTATTAGCCATCAGAGAACCAACTGCAGTGAGATACCTCTGATGACAGTGACCACAAAGAGATAATGGCAAGAGGTAGCGTGGTTATAGAAACCTGGGACATTCAGACATTGCATGTGGGAATGTAAATGCTGAATCCACTTTAGAAAATGGATATATTCCATTGTCTATGGATTTTTCATTTTACATTCCAATGTAAACACCGTATCCAGTAAAATACACTATTAGTCCCTCAAAAGCAGAAATACAGAGTTGGTGTGGAAAGTTCTTCTGTACATGTGTTGCTTTTATTGATTAAAGAATAAAGAAGCTGCTTTTGGCTAATGGTTTAATAGCATATAGCCAGGATGGAAGAAATATATATAGAGAGAGTGAGTAGGCAGAGTCGGGGAGAAGCTATGTAGCCACTGCCAGAGACAGATGCTGGACGGAACATGCCACAGCCATGTGGTGAACACAGATTAATAGAAATGAGTTAATTTAAGGTGTAATAGCTAGCCAAGCAGTTATTTATTCATTATTTATTCCTAGCTAGAGCTAATAGGCCAAGCAGGTTTTTTTTTAATTAATACAGTTTCTGTGTGGTTATTTTGGTTGTGGGCATCTGGGAACAAACGAGCAACCTCACCCAATACAGAGTGACTATCACATCCAGCAATTTCATTCACATCCATGAACTCTCATTTAGATTCAGCAGTATATGGATATGCCAGAGAGATACAAAGTGTCGAAGAACACAAAATTGATATGGTAATGTTCATAACAGTATTATTCATAATAATAACTAAAATACTCACCAACTGATTCAACAGAAAATAATTAAAATAATCACCAACAGATGAGAAGGTAAAAATGTCTGCTTGTACATAGAAAAATTTGGCTATAAACCAAATGACACACTGATAAATATTACAGTACAGACAGTCCTTTTAAAATTTTGGCGAGTTAAAGAAGCCAGTTATGAAGCACATACATCTTTACTATTTCACCCATGAAATATCCAAGATAAGCAAATTTATTGACACTGAATGTATATTAGAGATATCATAGAACCAGAGTTTGGGAGGAAGGACAGAGAATAACATACTGGTGTGGTTAGTTTCCAGTGTCCGCCTGACTAGGCTTAGACTCTCCATGGAAACACCCTTTGGTCATGTCTATGAGGATGTTTGGAGGGTCTACTCCAAGTGGAGGCAGCACCATCCCATGGATTTCGGTTCCTGACTGTGACTATGATGTGACCAGCCACCACCTGCTTCAGCTTTGTGCTGTCTCTGCTGTGATGGGCTGAACCCTTGCAAGCTGTTTCTGCCAATGCTTTATCACTGCGGTGTGGAAAGAGACACAGCGTCTATGATGGTCTTTAGGTAGGGATGATATACAAGCTCTAAAATGGTGATAATGGTTTCACTCTGAGGCTGAATTAAACACCATTGAGTTGTAAACTTCCAAAAGGTGAATGGAATAATATGTAAGTCCATATCAAGGTTTTTCAAAAGTAGATAAAAATCTTTATTTTAAGTCACCTTGCAATTTTGGTGGTGAGTCAGTTAGCTTTTAACAGTTTAGCTACCTCTCTCACCCATTGACTGAACAATCCTCAGTGGAAGCATTAGTCTGGGGAAAGGGAAAGGTGTGTGCCAGTTGAAAAGGCAGATGGATATCCATAGACTGGCCTGGTCACACTTCAACAGTGCTAAGTTAAAGAGAAATGTTCATTCATTGATTCAATCTTTTAATATTTATTTATTACTCAGCTGGTATCTAGTATTTGTTAAGAAATTGCCATGTCCTAAAACAAATAATTCAGTCAGGAGGCTGCACCCAATGCAACCCTCCCTGGCACTTTCAGACCGGGACTAACCAAATTGTAGAATTTTGTTTCTAGAAGCACTTTTGGGCTTCATTGCTACCAAACCCCTCAATTCACAGCTGGTTATATCCTACAAATGGATACTTAAAAGGCCCTTGTGATGGAGCAAAGTTTTCTGGCTTCATCTTGAGGAGTGATACATTTTATTTTGCCTCCTTATACGTACCTCTACTCCATGGTTACATTTGTGTACATGGAAACACAAGCCTGTAGTGGATGCTGGACAGAGCGAGCTTGCGTGTCTTCCTCTAGTGCTTTCTACAATGTTGAGACAAGGGCTATCATTGAACTGAGAACTACAGTTTTTTTTTTCCCACCACATTAGTGGCCAGCAAGCCTCAGAGAGCCCCCTGCCCACCTCCACTTTAGCAGGAGGATTGCAGGTGCATAGGTCATGCCTGGCTGGCTTTCTAACGTGATTGCTAGGAATTCGAGCTTGGGTGTTCCTGCTTGTCCAGCAAGTGCCCTACATGATGAGCCATCTCCTCAGCCTGAAATAAAATACTTTGATTTACCATTGACAAATAGCCTGCACTTTGGGCAAACGGAGTCATAGGGAAAACACCAGGTGAGTGGACAAATGGGCTTGTTACTCTGGGGCCACCTCTGTTCATGACAATTAGTTACTCCACCTGAACGTAGGGATGGAAGTGCTACTCCTGACATTTGCATAAGTGTGCATATGTGAATGTGTGTGTGTGTGTGTGTGTGTGTGCACGTGCGCTCATGCGTGTGTAGCGAAAGAGAGGGTATTAGCTACAGTCAACAGAAAAGGAAGAAGATGAAAATTAGTGTAAAATTCACAACTGCATCTCACTTTCTCACTTTCCAAATAGTAGCTGTGGTTAAGCACGCAGGGATGAACAAAACCATGGGCATTTGTTGCTATAGTCGATTGAAGCCACATGTCTCCTGCACTTATGTATTGAATTGCTTCGCTGAAAATAGATTCTTCTCATTTATTTTGGCTCTTCATTCTCTCCGGTTCAGTGTTTAAATCCTTAGTTAAAGGTCAAGGGAATATTTAGTTCTCCATCCTCCGTGTGCTGGGGAGAACAAAGGCTGTCTTTACTGTAGAAGCTGGAAATGCCAGTGCTTTGCTTTTCCAACCTTCTTTACAGCCACACAACATATCAGCCACGAGCACCTACATCCGAATTTGATCTGTGAGCCAGTACTGAAGAAATAAAAAAACAGTAGCTTTCTTTTTGTAACTGGAGAGCTAGTCTTTTAAACTCATTTCTTCCACAGGCTGGATTCTAGATGAGGTAGTTTGCATAGCTCTCAGTCTTCTGTTGATTCTGAAGTTCTTGACAATATCTTAATTAATTTCTTCTCACTGCTTAACCAGAATTTGCCCCTGTCGTTTGCAGCTACAGGCTCTGTCTGACAGAAACTCAACTCCTATCTAGTTAGACCAGGGCTCAACAGAGTTGCTGCAAGCTGAAGATGACTGTTAAGGTATGAACAGGGAACAGGATGAAAATGGTCACTATCCTTCAGACGTATTTTGTTGTGGAATATTTGCACACTGTGTGAAGGTGTGTTGCTGTGGTTGGTGTAATAAAAAGCTGAATGGCCAATAGGTAGGCAGGAGAGACAGGCAAGACTTCTGGGAAAAAGGAAGAAACTCGGGACGATTCTAGGCTCTTGAGAGAGACATGGAGGGAGTTGAATACAAAATTAAAGAAAGGTAAAAAGCCATGAGGCGAAATGTAGACTAATCTGAAAGGGTTGATTTAGGTTGTAGGAGCTAGTGGCACAAGCCTAAGCTAAGGTTGAGCGTTCCTAATTAGTAATAGGTCTCCATGACATCGTTTGTGAACTGGCCGCCCAAAGAAAAATCTGTCTACAATATTTGACAATAGAAACTCTTTCAATAAACTAACTTGAAATTAAATAATTTAAATGAATTGTACACACAAACCTGCATCAGTTTGTCTCTCATCGGGAAGATTAAAAAGTCACAGCAAAATGAAGCTCTTTAAATGAATAGGGATAAGAATTTTGGGGCCAGGTTAAAAACCCAGTGCAAGAGAATCTCCCAGGAATCTACAAGGATGACCCCAGCTAAGAGTCCTAGCGAGAGAGGAAAAGGTAAAAATCAAGTTAGAAACAGAGGATGGAGATTTTCTATGAGGTATATGGATGCTAGAAAGTTGAATACATCCAGATCTCCTACATCCACACACCCTGTGAAGTTACTGGAGACACTCCTTTGTTCATCATGACTCAAACCTCACGAGGCTGGGACAGCCACTGCAACCCCAACACACAGAGGGCCAGGAAGTTTCGTCCTGTCGTGTGCTTAGAGCATGAAGAGCCATGACATTTGTTTAGAAACATGAGCAGGCAACACTAAGAGCATGGGGCAAAAAGATAGTAGGTATTTCAGAATTGTTTAGATTTATATAAAAATGAAGGGAGACCTTACTTTCTCTGGGGAATGGATGGAAGGTGGGATGGGGGAGGTGGGAGAAGATGAGAGAAGGGGAGAGAGAGAGAACTGGGGTTAGTTTGTAAAATGAAAAGAAAATAAATAAAAATCCTAATTATAGCATGGCAATATGTTTTTGAATGTGCACTTATAACAAGTTCAAGGAGACATTAGGAAAGGGAAAAAAAGAGAATACCTTGTCTAAATCCTGTGTTTGCTTACAGTGGTTTTATGCTGTTGCTTCCTGCCAAACCATGCTTCAAATAGCGGAAGTTAATGCTGGGCTCTCTTTGATAATCTGAAGCTCTGCTAATAACTGCTTATCCCATCCTGAAAAAATGGGAAGAAAAATGATATCACACTGGCCAAAGACTAAGTATAACTGGGGCCGTTCAGAGTCACAGTTTGTGTGGCTCCAGAATCCAGAGAACTGACTTAATTCCCGGAAGTCGATGGGAGAGAGCTGTTGCAGCAACTCATAGATCAGTGGGTCTGGAGGAACTTTGGGGACCCCACGGTCCCCACATGCAACTCAGGGAAGATGCAGGTTGTGTTTCAAAGAGTGACCTGATGAGCAGGATTTACACTAGCTGGCACTTATCACACTTTTACTATAAAAATGTATCTTTGTGGGGCCGGAAGGACGGCCCAGTCAGTACCTGTCTTGCAACCATAACGAGCTTGCGTTTGATTCCAGGGCCCATATAAAAGACGCTGGTCATGGTGGGCCACACTTGGAAACCTAGTGCTGGGGAGGTGGAGCCAGGAGACACCTGGGGCTGACAGGCCAACCAAGCTAGCCCTTAGGTGAGTGCCAGGCCAATGAGACACTTGGTCTCAAAAACCAAAGAAATAAAACAAAGAGATGTAGTTAACTGGGGAATGACAAGCAAAGATTTTCTGAGTGCTTCTCTCTCCTTTAGAGAACAAAAACCTGCTTCTATTTAATAGGCGTGTTCGAATGCTGCTTCTGCCATCTGTCCAAGCCTATGCAATGAAAATGAGTACCGGCAGTCTGGCAGGGCGGACGAGTGGTAAATCAAGAATTTAATAATTTATTTTCTGTCATTAGAAGGTCAGGATCAGACCGAAGGCAAATCACACAGTTGGTTCCAAAAGCCTGACAATTGCAGAGTGGAAAGTGGAAAACAGGACAAAGTCTGCAGTTCAGAATCCAGACGACAAAGGTACACAGACACGCAGAGATGGCAGCCCCACCACAGGCAAGACCTGAAATAGACGCCTGCTCCGAGGTCGGAGTAGAAGAGCGTGATACAATGGACCATCCCGTCAGCAAACGCGGTAACGGAGTATGCTGCACGAGTTCATTTTATGCTCTCATCATACTCTACTTGCCAAAATACCGTGTAATTAAGTGGAATTTGACCACTGAAGTAACTAGGTCATTAGGATGAGCATATAATTTATCATTCGAATAATAGGACATTTTTGATAGCAGGCCACAGTTAGTATGCCATGTCCACCTAAGTCAGAGGTGTGTGGAGTCCCATCCTGGCTATCCTACATCTGGAGTCATACAGTTCTCTTTGTGTCCCAAGTCCTGAATGCTTTCCTAGTTATGATATTTTTCCAGTTGCTCAAGGTTTCTGTGGAGCCTACTAGCATGAAAAATGTCTCTGCAACCAATGTCATCTTAATTTCAAATTTTCTAAAATGTCTCTGCAACCAATGTCATCTTAATTTCAGATTTTCTTTTTTCATCAGCCCCAAATATTTATATGATCCAGCCTCAGTCAGGGTTGTTCTGGGGAGCGTTTTTAGTGTGTGTCTCTGTGTGTGTAGTATAGTGTGTGTTGTATGTACATGTGTTATACTAATGTGTGCCTGTTGTGTATATGCTTGTCCAAGAGCACAGATCTTTGTGTAGAGATCAGAACAGGCCACCAGGGGACTTCTGCCACTTTCTGTCTTAATTCCTTGAGGCAGAATATCTCACTAAACAGATGTTTGACATTTTGGTCTCATAGGCCAATGAACTCTATATATCTCCACCCCATAATGTTGGGGTTTGGGTTACAATGCTTGCTTGCAGCCATGCCAGACTTTTATGTGGATGCTTAGAATATGAGCTCAGGCCTTTGTGCTTGCAAAGTTAAGTGTTCTTACCCATGGAACAATCTTCCCAGCCCCTGACATGTATTTTTGAGTTGCATTTAAAATCTTAAGAGTTTGAACCTTTACTAATGGATGAGAAGTACTATATATCACCATTAGCCTTATATTTTCTTTTAGTATTTAGGAGTTCATTAGAAAAAATGGAATTTCATTTAAAATTTTATTTTTTGAAATATTAGATTTTGGATCAGTGCTTCAAGAAACAAAATATCTGAGGTAAAACCTTTTTGAAAATTAGAATCCCTGAGGCATTTTATTTATGCACTGGAGATAGAAAATCGTTTTTCTTTGGATAAACCGAAGTTCCAGCTTGAAATTTTATCATTAATATTGATTAGAGTCTCATTTATTATTAATTTTTTTGAAAATTTGTATGGTCAGTTTACTGAACTGCATGGTGACCAGAAGGGGTTCCCTTATTCCAGCTTTCTAATAGTCTTGTACCTTGTATGGCCCCTCACCCCCGCCTTTCCTTTCTGCTTGCCCTCATTTTATTGTCATGAAATTTAGAGTCATTCACTTAGAGAGCCACTTCCGGGTCGCTGCAATC
>JAQHUG010000249.1:2041668-2081006 GCA_028555095.1 Dicrostonyx torquatus | reverse complement strand
AGTAGTCCCAGGCACATTGTTCACTTGAAGAGCCAGCAGATATTTTGGAAAGAAGAGGTGTAAGTTGTGAGCTTTCTTTGAGTGATGGTCTGTCAGCCCAGGGGACAGCACGCTGGAAAGCACCTTCTTTAACTGTGAGACTGGCACACTTTGCAGATTCCCTCCTGGTCTTTACTCACTGCTATAGTTTCCCACAGGGCTGCGGGGTTCTGGAAGGAGAACGGGGAAAGCCCTTCAGTATGTCACAGGATGTGGGTCACATAACAGTGCTCTTGGGGTGAGGGCCAGGATGACAAGGGAGGGAGTTAAAAAAAAAACCTGACCATTTTGGAAATTGTTATAGAAAATTTCATATTTATCATTGACCCTGAATTTTTATTTTTTCTCTAGAGTATAGTGACCAATATCAGGGATGATAGACATGGAACCTTGGGAAAGGTGACGTCAACCTGTACTTGGGAAAGCCTACAACACAAACACAGAAAATCTGGGCCCTGGGGTCCTCTAGAGAGGGAGGAGTGCGTGCTTTGCCAAGGCTTGCAAACCGAGACTGAATTTCAGCTGGCTTTCCAGGATATTCGAGCCAAGTCATCAAGAGACCTGGGCTGTGGGTCAGGTAGGAGGCATGAGAAGATATTTTAATGCAAGATTAGCCATTTGATCCAAAACTGTGAAAACTGGGCAACCTAGAACATATGAATTCATGGGAAACCCTCCCAAACAAACTCTTCTGGTCCCTGCTTTGCTGAAGTAGGCAGTTGTGGGGCGTTCCTGGTAGAGACAAGCAAGGCCAGCAAGTTTCACCAATGGTATAGAGAAAAGTGATATACTTTTCTTGTAATGTTTGCTAGTGAAGAAATATTAACTTTATCACTGAATTAGCTACTAGGAAGTGAAGATGAGACAGAAGTCCTTTCTAGGTAGCTTTCTGAAAAAGAGAACTCTCTAATTCCCTGTTTTCTGGAAACTGAGGGGTGAATAAATGGTCACCATTGGGAAGAAACTTTAGTATTTTTATTCTTAGAAAATTATACTTCTGTTTTGCTAAGCCATTAAATTGTCATATTTATTTAAATGCTTTACAAATATATACATGTGTGTTTTGTGTACATGCTTATGCAGGTGTGTTTGTGTGCACATGGGAGGGTAGAGAGACCAACCTCAGATATTATTTAGGTTCGTTTAAAAGACAAGGTCTTTTCTTCTTCTTTTGAGACAAGGTCTTTCATTGGTCTAGAACTTACCAAGCAGTCTAAGCTGTCTGATATCACCAGGCTTCAATAACATACCTATCTCTACCTCCCCAGCACTGGGATTGTAAGCACATGCTAGTATGTCTTCTTTTAAAAATTATTAGTTCTTTGAGAATTTTACACATTGCATTTTGATCATGTCCTTCCCCATGTCCTCCCAAAGCCACCCTCTCCCATTCTGTACTTTGTGTCTTTAGGTTTTCAAGGCTCACTGAGCCCTATTAGTGCTGCTTAAGCACTCGGGTATGTGGCCGTCCACTGGAGCATGTTAGACCTACCGGATACCATATTCTTAAAGGAAGAAAGCTAACTCTCCCTCTCCCCTCACCTGTCAGTTACAAATACCTCCTCGACTGTGGGTGGGGCCTTATGATCCCTAATCTACCCCCTTCATGCTGAGCATTTTGAAGGGATTGAGCTTACACAGGTCAGCACACTGGGCTCACGTTTTCAATTGCCCTGTTGTCTCCAAGGAACATTGCTTCTTGTAGTTGCTCACTGCCTCTGGGCTTTCACTGTCTGCATCTTGGAAGGGGTGCTTCTACTTCCCCACATTTGCTGCACCACTAGGGAACGTGTTTCGTTCAATGAATTGTGAAAACCCTGCATGTACACCAACCACCACCCCACATAAACAGAATATGAAAATTTGTTATCATCTCCAGTGGTTCTTTGTGACTCTTCCAATCACTACTCTTTGATTTAAAAACCATGGGTCTGATTCTACCACTATTAGATGGTTTGAATGTAGAATTCCTCTCAACAGGTTCACACCTCTAGACGGTGGCACTGTTTGGAAAGTTTGTGGAGCTCTTAGGAGGTGAAGCCTTGGTAGAGGAGACAGGTCATGGGACGTGGACTTTTAGGACCCACTTCCTGCTTGCTTTCATTTTCTGACAGTCAAAGCACCGTGACCTCTTCCCGCTTCCATGCCGTCCCATTATTAAGGAATGTATACCCTGATGCAGCAACAGGTGCTTTCAAACATTGCTTCTGTTGGGAATTTTGTCAAGGAAACAAGCAACTAATGCATGTACAGATTTTATTCTTTATTTCAGTCAGGAATTTCAAAATTCACTGGGACAGGGCTCCCCCCAATCTGTTAACATCTGCATTGTGTCTAGTTCTGGTTTTCTGTGATGGTCTTTATTTCTTTGATGAGGGGTGGTAGCTAACTTATCTATGGGTGTGAGGATAAGAGTTCCTATTATTATTTTATGACTATTATTTGAGACAAGGTGTCTCTGTGTAGCCCTGGCTGTCCTGGGGATTGCTCTGTAGATCAGGCTGGTCTTGACCTCAGAGATCTGCCTGCCTCTGCTTCTGAATGCTGGAATTAAAGCCATGGGCCACAACAGCTGGCATAGGATAATATTTGGAATGTAGCTAGGAATTAAGTTGGTCTAGCAAAGTAGCAGTAGTAAATTCCTTTCTAAGATCCATGACCTCTCTAGCTTTGGGAAGTTGGCTAGGTTTCTAGGACCAGGCATGATTTGTGTCCTATCGAGTGGGTCATATGTTGGCTGCCTCTCACATGCGAATACCACTTGTTGCACCTTTACAGCTATCTTGTCATGGTAGTCCTGTTGTGGTTCATAGGTATCACAACTGAGTAGGTCTATTAATTACTTCTGCTTCTGTGGTTCAGGGAACATTATGGAAGAGGAGGAAAATTGTTAGAGCCAGAGGACCGGGAACTGTGCTGTGAAAGTTTCTCCTAGAAATGGCTACATGTCCATGATGAGAATAAGAGCGTTGTCAATAGACATGACAGGATGGGAGGAAGAAAAGCCCATGAGGTCCCTCACCTAGACAAAGAAGTTCGAGCGACAGTTGACTACTGAGAGAGGGGAGGTAGCCTTCTCAGAGATAATCCCCCTAATTTGCTATTCAATAAAACTTGTCAGACCTGAAACCATCTACACACCACTAATAAAAGCAGACTCAGCAGGTTGTATTTATATATTTGTTCATTCTTCTACAAACACTAGTGGGGATATAGTGCCAGGCAGGTCATTATTATCATTAACAAGACTTGTATGTCCGGGTGCAATGTCTAGATTCATCTTTATTAGCTGTATATTCATGGCCAACTTTCTGAAGTTCTCTAAACCTCAATTTTCTTGTTGAAAGTTAGATAAAAATACTTAGACTCTACAGGATTGGGGCAAGGGTCACTTGAAATAGGTGTAACCATGTGACCACATTGCCAGATTACCAGTGTTTCTATCCTCACCATCAATCCTTCGGGCCATTTATTTTTTGTTCAAGTCAAAAATTTCAGGATCTGTTAGATAACATTTTCAAGCAGCAAAATATAATTTCTTAAGTTCCATGGAAAGAAAAATCAGATTGATAACATTTTTATAAAACCCAGAGTTGAAAAACTTGCTACAGTCTTTGTGTAAGTTCTTTGCTGTGTTTCTCTCGTAAGTCACAGAGGGCCAGCGTCCAAAAGGAAAGTATGCTGCACTTATTCTGCTGAATGAGCATAGAAACCAAAGAGCTCCCGATGACATATCACTGTGCCATCGATGGGTGCATCCCTCAACTCCCATTGCAGGAGCAACTCCTTACAGTACATGGAGACCCTCGGGGGGGACAATGGGCAGAGTCAGAGACTCTGGAGCACTCAGCTCTGAATGGGATGTCTTCACCACACTCCTTCTCTCAAAGCTCAGGGGTCTACAGGTAAGAGGAGGTAGAAAGATTCTGTGAGCCAGAGGTGGTAGATGTATCTTCCAAACCAAACAGGGATGATTTTCATAAGAACTCATAGGGATTGAGACAGCTTAGAGAAGACCTGTACAGGCTCAAACCAGGAAAAAAACCAGCACTGAAAAAGGGAAGTGAACACAAAGTCCCAGCCCTAACCAGCTGTGTTATAGGCTATTCACAATTGATAGCTTCTAGGAGAGGGAAACGTTATCTTTCTCTAATGGAGTGAACTGTGTAGTGCCAGGCCGCTTGTTCATTTCCCAGCTGCTCAGACTCTTGAAATAACCACACAGAAACTATATTATTTGCAATACTGTTTGACCAATAGCTTAAACATATTTCTAGCTTGCTCTTAGATACTAAGCTAACCCATCTTTATTAATCTGTGCATCACCATGAGGTCATGGCCTACTGGCAAAGTTTCAGTGGGTCTCTGGAGGAGGCGTCTATCCCTGGAGGCAGTTACATGACTTCTCGTTGACTCTGCCTTCTTTTTCTCAGCATTCAGTTTAGTTTTCCTGCCTAGCTCTATTCTGCTAAGCCACTGGCTGAAACAGGTTTGTTCATTAACCAATAAAAGTAACACATAGACCGAAGACCTTCTCACACCATCACTGGGTATATCAACATCCCTCAGGGCAGTGGCATGCTCAGCTGTAGTTGGCACATACAAAATGGACTCTGTGGTTGATAGTTATCTTTGCTTTTTTGTAGTTTTGGTTTTTGCATCTTAAAAAAGAAAAAGAGCATGATGTTGGGTGAGTAGGGGGAAGGTCTAGGTAGAATTGGGTAAAGGAACTAATATGATAAAAATATGTTGTTTAAAAAATTAAAAAGAAAAAATATCTCTGTATAATGAGAATGCACACTATTGTTGCTGATTTCCTGATGTTCCTATTATAATCAGTTATGAGCTTGATTTTATATTTATAAATAAGAAAATTTTATAATTTGAATGAGTAAAAATATGATTCAATACTTTCCTTTTATAGTTGAAGAAATTGAAACCTATTTGGTTGATGATATAGCTGGGAATAAATACCCAAATACCTTGAATTAAATAATCGATGTCATGCTGCTCTTGGACCTGACATTTTATCAGTCTTCCAAGGGTTACTGTAATGGTAGTTTCAATTTGTTTCTTTTACAAGAATTCTCATGAAGTACAAAGCACAGAAATGCAAACCAATAACAACCAATGAAAATACCCAAGAAGAGTTGATATCAAAATATTCACTGAATCTTGCAATATTTTATTTTATTATTCAGTTGGTTCATTTGTCTGAGCATTACCTAAATTCAAGTCTTTTTCATGTTAAATTGGCATTCTGTGTAAACTCATATTTTCCAAATGTTATAAATGAATCTTCTTTTCCACAGCATGATTTACACGAGCTATTCTCTTGTGCATGCCCAAAATTCTGGGTGCATCACTGATATTAATGCTCTCTCAAAAATACTTGCAAATAACTAATTACACCAAATTATGCTACTTAGGGATTTGGACTATTATTTAAAATTACATGCCACCCCCTTCTCTCCCTCCCTCTCCTTTTAAAACTCTTCCTTCCTTCTACCTTCCTCCCTAGGATATTTATTCAGCATTTACAACATCAGGTGACGTTCCAGATGTTGAAATAGTGTGCTGAACAGAAACAAGGAACCTGACCTCATAGAGAGAAGCACCCTGCCGTGAGGAAAGGTGTCAAGTACACAAATACAGTAAAACGGATCAGGGTTTTAAGTGGGGGACAGGAACAGTCCAGCTTTTCAGGGGGATATTGCAATTCTTGATTTTCAGAAACAACAGCCACAAAGAGACGTTTAGCAGAACGCCTGAAAGTAGCACGGTCGACGGTTTGCATTTTCTCCTCCTGTTTCTGACCTTAGACACCATCATGGTGGTCTGTGTGATCCTTGTTAGCCTCCCTCTTTTTTTCCTTCCTTCAACACGGTTCTATGCTGTCACTTGGCCTCATTGAAGTCGCTTTTATTTTTCTTCAGCATTTCGGGTTGCTTACTGGCATTTTACTGCATAGAATGTTGCTGGTTTTTTGTTTGTTTGTTTTAAATAAAAAGTAGCTATAAATTTAGTTAAGGGAGAATATTTGTACCTCAAAAATCAATCAAAACACATATGCTAACAGTTTGGTTTTGTACTCCATTACGTTACTAATTTGTGCAAGCTAACCTACATCCTTCTAGAGGAAAAAGATGCTGCAAGCTTTACCCATCATTAGCAAATGAGCGGTGTGCTTTATCTCAGTAAACACTGTTTGCAGGCCCGTGTTTTTCTGCTCCCACTTGGTACCTGAAAACGTCGTTTCTACAAGTGAATGGATTCTTGGTTGTTAATTTATGTTTCTTTAGAAGAGCAGTGGGTTCTGAACTAGATTCACAGAAAGTCATTAGCAAGACAAAAAACCACTCAGTTGAAATCATCAGGTACTTGACATCTTAGTGTTCTGTTGCCAGGTCACCTCCACTCGGGAGTCCTGCCTTCCTATGAATATTCTCGAGGTCTCCTCACATGCATGACCTTTGCAGGACTAGCAAGTCTCCGTTTACCTGTGCCCTAGCATGTCCCATCCACTAGCCTTGCCTATCCCTGTGTACAAAGCACTTCTTTTGGCTCCTTTCCCCTCCTGCTGCATTTGGGCATTGGCCAGCTTCCCCTTCTCTTAATTCCATCCTTTACATGAGTAAGGGTCTCAAAAACATCCACTCCAGGCTGTACTTTCACGGGGAAGGTGGTGTTTTCATTGAATAGGTATTGAAAAGCAAACTTAAGTTTGGTCATTATGTAGAGTCGTATGATTCTGAGTTCTTATATTTCCTTTCCCTTTGCTCTTTGGCTAGTTCAAGGCTCATTGAAAAAATATGTATACATAGTTGCTACTTTATAATTTGGCAGTGTGTATAAGCTAGACTAAAGATGTAGCCAGGCAGGGCACCAAGGAAGAAAGAAGTATCACTCTTCTGCACAAGAACATTAGGTAAATAATTGTTCTGATTCTCATATTCAGTTCCTGCTCGATCGTCCTGGAAAAGTATTTTCTTCTGTGTGTCTTGGTAAATCTGAACAGCGCAGATGAGTTGCTGTTTCCAATTCTGCAAGACTTAAAGAATAATCAGTGCTTTTGCCCCCTGCACTTACAAACAGCAGCAAGTGGCTGGTCTTTCTAAATGTTCCCTTGTAAAGAGGGCCATGCACATTCAACTTCAAAGTCAGAGTGTCATCCCTAGGTTTACTGACATTGCTCTTGAATTTCTTGGTCAATCAATAAGTAGCTGCCAAAGAGAACCTGACTTAGAACAGACTCTATTTGCTAATCCTAACCACTGACCCTTAGAAGTTTTTTTAAAGAAAGAGGCTTTCTTTCCCTGCATCTGAATCGCAGAAGGCAGATTAGCTCTTCTGGGCTTTAGTTGGGTGTGTCTTGTGAGCAAGTGATAGTAGGACGAGTGACAATCACTTTACTTGAATCTATGTTGCATTGTGGCCAGTCCTTCAGTCGATTGTCCCAACAAATTCAGTGTTCCTCACAGCTGGACTGTCATAGGTACTACAGGCAATTGGAAAGAACTGGTGGGTAACTGGAATTTAAAAACAGAAAACTATGAAAGTGAATTTGGGTGCTAAAAGTCAGACATGCACAGTGGACAGTGGTTTGGGTATTCAGGTTGAGTTTGGAATACTATGGAATTGAATTGCCCAATGATGATCCCTAAATATAGCCTAGGGAAATGGTGTGTTTTCTGTTAAAGTGATAGTCAGGAAACTACTGACCTTACAAGGGCAAGGTCAGAACCATGTGTTGAAGAGAGCTAGGCACACAATGTGTCTTCAGCCTTTCTCCCATAATAGCCCCTATAGATTATTGCATAGACCTAGAAATGTCCTGAAGAAACTTGCCTGAGAAGATATCCAGGTTTCTTCTCTATTATGTGTAGACTATCCTAAAGTCATCGGGTCAAAAGATTTCTAATTCCAAATCAAGAGTGTTCTGAGTTTCATGGTTGACAGAGAATGTAACTTAGGACTTGTGGCCTAACTTTCCCCTTCCTTCCTTTTTCCTCTGTGAACGGCACACAGAAATCCTGCATACGATTGAGCAAAATTGCAGTATCGCGATATTACAAGTACATCCCAAATCTTACCAGTAGAATTTCTCTCAATTAAAATGGACAGCAGCATAATAGCTATAGGATACCTTAGTATCCTACAGTTTAGTTTGTTATGGAATGAATTGTGTTACAAATGCCTGTACCTTACAAGTATATAAAATAAAATTCTACTTTTTCTAATAATAACGAGTCTATGTAAAGTTTGCCATTACTAAGACATGAAGATATTGTATGCATATGTGATCTGGACTCTCTCAGCCAAGGACTGGGAAATATCATTAGTGATTAAGTGAAAATGGATCTTACCTTGGGAATGAAAGAAGTAAGTGTGTTTGGAAAAAGATTCAACATTTATACATGGGTTTGGGCAAGACAGCCTTTATTTCGTAATCCTCTAAAAAGGCTCCAACTGAAGTAGATAATTCATTTGTCCTGCAAGAGCCTTCTTGAGTTACTCTATTGTGTGAAAGATAGTTCCAAAGCTCTCCAGAGCTTCGACATGCTCATCACCCAAGTGGGGTTGAGTTAAATGGGATGGGGGGTGAGGCTAAATGGAAGAGATTTGTGTTTGAGGGCAGCTTCTGCTTCTAGGAGAGTTAATTAGGAAGAGAAAACTGAAGCAGTTGACCATGTTCATTGTTGGCTACTGGAGCATGGTGACAAATAGCCCTGAAAGGTCTTCGCTTTCTTTTATAAACAGAAAGGTAAGGAATTTGCACAAAAATGCACCAGTGAAGATCTGCTTTCCATCAGGGGCTAACCACACAGTAAACAACAGAAATAAGTTGTTTTAATAAAGCATGGTGTTGAAACACTTATCAGCAGGTCCTTCCTACAGGCTTCAGGAGGTATATTTGGATAAGAGAAACCTTTGCCCAAAACAACACAGTTTGAAATTTTCTTCATGTCAAGGTCAAGAGACTTGAAGGAAAAGTGGATATATATAATCACACATTTATCTCTCATTAGGCTGAGCAAGTATAACTAAGTATTCTCTCTTCTTACTTGGAGGTAGATGTAGTTGGGGGGAGATTATTCTGGAAAATGTCTTATCTGGAATAGTTGGAAAAATTCTGTTGTTTTAAGGACCTATTTCTGCTTCTTCTGGGCAAGACTGTACTGGTTCCATAGAAATTCCTTCAAATTGCAAAAATGTATGGTATGCTGAGACACGGTGACAAGAAGGGGAGAGAAGTCTAGCGTTGGAGCACTGGCTTGGTGAGTAAGGTGCTTGCCACACAAGAGTGATGGCCAGAGAGCAGGTCCCCTTACCTAGGCTTTGTTTCTTTTGACTATTTGCCATGATCAATGGATGGGATAGGTAAGAAGGAAAGAAGATATTTGAAAAAGAACCTGTGACCTTTTCTAAAGAAGGATAGCTCTCTTTAGTTTTTTTTTTTTTGTATATTGTATTAGCATTTTAAATGGAATGAGGAAGTACCACAGAAAAGGGTAGGTACTTGAGAATTATTCCTCTTTGAAGTTTCATGTCCTCATGCCAAAGTTGACTTCTTGATGGGCCCCTTCTCCCTAACCCCCAAACCTAGCCTTGGGATGACTTCTGCTGCATCACATTTGAGAAGGAAGGGCAAGACTAACTATAAATCTGTGACTTTACTGCATGTCTCAAATTTTTCTCACTCTCTTTGTATGACAGTTAGTATGTGAAACCCACCCTTCCCTACATCAGCTCAAGGAAGAAATAGAAGGACATTGCAGAAGAGAATCGAGAGATCAAGATTTTTTTTTTAAAAAAAAATAAAATTAGACTCATAGAGTTTTGAAAAAAATATTGACCTTTCAATGACTATTGAATTTCACAAAGGATAGACTTTGAAACCAAAAAAAAAAGTCTGTCTTTCTATATATTTACCTACCTACCATCTATCTTTACTGTAGGAATTCCTTGTAAGTTTGTTATGATGAGCTATTATGGTTGATTTTCATTGTGAATTTACTTTTGTTACCTCAACAATATATACATTCTTTGGTTCTGGAGCAACCTAAGAAGCATACTATTTCTGTAATATTTCTGTAATATTCAATAGTTGATATGACTAGGTTGTTAATAAAGAGGTAATATGTGTAAAGGGATTAGAGGGGACAAGGTGAAAATAAGGCTGGCTCTAAAGCCTTTGGATAGGTATTGTGTAATATCTAGGTGTGTTATTTTGCAAATATTGTATAAGGAGAGAAGAGTAGTTATGTTTCATTTAGAATGGAACCCAACAAACACTAAGCTATCTTAAGGAAGGGATCTTTAGGATATTAGGTACTCAAAGGTTTTCCCTGCCATCATCATAATTCACTATGGCTCTAACAAGATTTAACTACTAGTAAAAGCAATTGATTATCTAGCTTTTCACCTTCTGTTTTTCCTTTCAACAACGATGAATATAAGAAATCAAAGGATCATACTGTAGGAACAGTGACAAACTTGTGGTTTCCATTTTGACAATATGATTCATTTCTTCAGAGCCAAATATACAATTTTATTTCTTTGATAAACTTAAAACTCACAACTTTAACTTTTTGTTTGTTTACAAAAGAGAAATGTCACTGGAAATAGAATAAGTTGAACCTAGTGTAATGGTGTAGGAGGGTCCTTCTGTATTTGGGTTGCTTTCATTGGTTGAATAAAGAAACTGCCTTGGCCATTTGATAGGGCAGCCCTTAGATGGGCAGAGTAGACAGAACGGAAGGCTGTGAGAGAGAAGGTACTGGAGCGGATGACATGTTTCACAGCCCAAGATGGACTTTGTTTAGAATCTTCCCGGTAAGCCATGACCACGTGGTGATACACAAATTTCTTGATATGGATTAGACTAATATGTATAAGAAGTTAAAACTAATGGGCCCAGCAGTATTTAAATGAATACAGTTTGTGTGTAATTATTCTGGGTATAAGCTAGCCAGGGCCAAAAGCAGGCCCGTGGCTGGGAACCAGGCAGGACAAAACAAAAGAGTCTGTGTGCCTCTCAGGTGTGGGAATACAGTCCGCACCTCTTACTGCAGTGTAATATTATGGACTCTAATCTCTACTTGGAGTTCTTCTTCATACTTATGTTTGTCTTATTCCCAATGGATGAAAAATAAGATTCCTGAAATAGATTTTATTAAGCATTGTTTTATAATGTATAAGTACCTTCCTGATTTCCTATATGATTCCTCTGAATATGTTTTGCTATTTAATATTGACTCACATCAATTTCTGAATGTATCTACTTATAGATTTTATATTTTATATAAATTTTGGATGAATCATGATTCAGTATTTTACTTAATCATCCTGCACACTCAGGATTCTTCAAACTATGGCTATGTTATAATTTTTATAAAAATTATATGCATGCATATATATAGATATATCATATATCAAGCTGATCCTTTTCTCTGCAACCCAAGCTGCCTAACACTCTGTACCCTTTTCTAACTTCCATCAGACTTTAGGGGCCAAGAGAAGGGGAACAAATCCAACTTGTTTTGTTAACCAGCCAATTAACTATCAGTCCGCCAACAGCCCTTCAGTTCCTCACCCATGTGAATGACTAGTTGAAGTGATTGGATGGAGAACACAGGTCAAGCTATTGCAGAAGTATAAATCCCCTGCTTCTCTTTCAAGCCGTCTACGTACCTTAAAAACGAATGTTAGATCTACATTCTGGAGAGAATGGAACTTTTCTCCAATTTTAATGGATTCCAAAATATCTAGAGAATTTCATAGAGTTAGTGAACTTGAACTTTGAGGCCAGCCTCATCTACAATAGCCTGATTACATCTATAACTGGTATTGTTTTAAAGTGTGGGAAAGAAGCTTCTCCTGCTTCAGAAACATTGGCAATGCCCTGAAGTGATATGTGGACCATCTGTGTGCCTCAGCCCTAGAAAATACAGAATTTCTCTTAAAGAATCAGGTATGTATCTGTCTCTTTAAATGTCTGTGAAACAATGCATGTACTGCATATGAAAAGACAGAGTGAGCAGTTTAAATATCTGGTTATTTACTTCAAAGCCCCATTCTTTGTGTCAACATGAGCAAACTATATGAACTCAGGTGGTTATAGAGTCAGGCTGTTTCTTACAATAAAGAGGGCAAATAGATCACATCCTGGGAAATTCTTTCTGCTCTCATTTGCTTTTCTGCTGAACATTTCTGTGGGATACTAGTCATTGCAGTCGGGAGGAAAATGCCTGCCCATTACAGAACCTCTTTTCCTCCCAATGGTTGTAGGGTTTGTGTCTCAGGAAAGAACCAGTCCCACTGAGTTTCTTTTCTCGTGCTCTGATAAAACACCCCAGCAAAAGAAACTCACAAGAGAAAAGATTTATCTCAGCTCACAATTCACAGGTGTCATCCTTCCTGGCAGGGAGTCAAGGCAGGGGCTTGAAGCAGTTGGTCCTGTCGCATCCACACCCAGAAAGCACACTTTCGATTTCTTACACAGCACAGGATAACCTGGTCAGGAAATGATGCCATCCACTGTGGACAGATCTTCCTACCTCAAGTCACTTAAGGGGGATAATTCTCCAAAGGCGCGACTAAAGTCTGTCTCCTCAGCTTGACGACTGAGGTCAACCAGCACATGAAATAAATCCCTGTCGTCTTTGGTCCTCCAGCTTTGCTCCTTTAGCCGCCTTGAATGCTAACCTTGCCTTCTTGCAAAGGAGGTTCCCTTTCAGTTGCTGGAATGAGTCCAGATCTTTCTCCATCTAGAATGTCCCCTTTGCTGTTCCCAATTTTTGACACACTCTTTGCTAGGCTAGTCTTTAGAACTCAACTTAAGTGTCCCTGCAGGGACCATTTGTCCTTTGGCTTGTCTGAAATCCAGTGTATTTTTCCTCAAAGAGCTTCCAACAGATGGACTTTTGAAGTCTGGCAAAAGCAGAATTATTCCCAAATATGATCAAAACCAACAGATAGCTGTCAATTTATTGTTGGTTTAAGAAAACAACTTTGTGTTTTGTAATAATATTGAACACAATATTGCTTTTTTTCCTTAAATAATAGTTCCTTATTTCCTATATTGAATTTCTTATGTTATTCTGACTTCTATTTAACTTTCCTATAATCTTTATACTTTTTGTTTTAAAATGCATTTTCATTTATATTTTTGTCTTGTTTATTTTCATGTGTGTGCACGCATGCATGTGCCAGGGTGTACATAAGGAAGCCAGAAGACAAATTGTAGGAGCCCTTTCTCTTTTTTGACTGTATGGGTCCCAGGGTCAGGGACTTAGGCCGTCGGACTTGGTGGCAGATACCTTTACCTGTGGAGCCATTTCACTGGCCCTGTATTATTATTTAACTATTTCCTCATTTTTTATTATATACTCATATATAATTTAAGTAACACATATAAATTTAAATTTACTATATACTTATATATAATTTAAATATATACTAAAATATATATGAAATATGCAGCTACAGTTTACCAGCTCATTTTGAACAAGCATCTAAGTACCCACAAGCCACTTTTTAGGTAACCAATATCCAGGTATGTTAAAAGAAAAGTGCTTTTTTTTTGCTATCTGTTTAATCTGTTTATACATACTTAAATTATATAGTTTAGCTTTACTTATTCTTAAAATTTATGTGTGCAACTAAGACTGCGTATTTTTTATGCTACTTGTTTCTTCATTCAATATTATGCTTATTGGCATAATAGATTTTGGGTAGAGTTGTAAATCATTTGCAAATTTATTTACTCATTCTATATTAATTTAATAAAAATGAGTAACCAGCAAGTGCATAGCTTGAGGTATATATTCTGCTAGATGTACAGATGGTTCTTGTTGGATACAACTGCCCTTAATTTTCTTGAATCCTGTATAGTCGTATCTTCTTGTTTGGTGGCTAATGACAAACTCATTATAGAACACTTCCTCTGACAATATAGTGTAAATTTTCATTTCATTTTGCTGGTGTTTGGTGCTGCTAAACTTTCACCTTTTGCCTGTCTATAGATGTGAAGTGTGGCTTTGACTTACATCCCTTTGATTGCCAAAAGTTTTATGACTTTTATATGTTTGATCATGCATATATGTTCTCTTGGACTATTTGCTTGATCTGCATGACATCTCCACACTACAAGTGTTGTGTATCATCATTCAGAATCCTGGTCTCTTCACAACCATGAGATCTCTCATTTCTCAGGGTCTTGGGTCTTCCATCAGATCCCTGTGTGAAAGCAGCCAATGACTGAAGAAAGATGAGATGATAGACTGGGAGGGTCAAGGGGAAAGCATGAGTCTGGTCTGCAAGTGCTACCTGTCAGTCATTTCCACATACTTTCCATGGCCAGATGTCCCTGGAAATGTGTCCTAATGTTCTTACAGTGAAAAGAGTGTTGGAGTCAGCAAACATAAGGCCATACATGCCATAGTCATGATTACATTCTCTGCTATTATTGTGTTAAATATAGATTCTCATTTTATACTTAAACATTTAAATCAATTTGGAGTTAGTTTTGTGTACGGTTTCAAGTAGGCTTCCAATTTCGGTAGGAATATTATATGCCTAATTGTTCTAGTATCATCTTGAAAAATTTGCCCTTTTCTTCACCTACATATTTCTTGTCATAGGTCCACAGTGAGTTAGTCTATTTCTGGGTGCTCACTTTTTTTCAGTGGCTGTCTATTGGCAGAGACTGCTCATTTGTTCCTGGGTGCCCTGACTTGAAATAACCACACAGAAACTGTATCAATTGCTATAATTGATACAATTAAGCCAATAGCTTAAACCTATTTCTGTTTAACTCTCATATCTTAAATTAACCCATTTCTATTAATCTGTGTATTGCCATGTGGCTGTGGCTTACAGGACAAAGTTCCAGCGTCTGACTGCTCCTGTGGCTACATGGCATCTCTGATTCTGCCTTCTTTCTCCCAGCATTCAGTTTAGTTTTCCTGCCTAGCTCTGCTCTTCCCTACCACAGGCCGAAGAAACTTCCTTATTCACTAACCAATAAAAGCAACACATATACAGAAGGACTTCCCACATCACTCTGTGTTTCTCAGAAGGTCAGTACCACATGCCATGATATATGAACATACATGTTCCTTAAGGACAAAATGCTGGGAGAAACATTTAACCACTGCTTAGCTCATGTTCTATAAATAGGCAGAATAATAGACTAATATGGAGCCTGATGGGCTGACATTAATTTACAAAAATACTGTTTTGAAACTTTTTATTACACTTATTATTTATGTATATATTTATTTATTCACTCATTCATATGTGTGCATGTTTGTGTGTGTGCACAAAGGCATGCCAGGGGACAACTTTCCGGAGTCAGTTCTTGATTTCTGCCTTGTGGATCTCAGGGTTTGATTCAGGGTTTAGCTTAGATGCAAGCACCTTTACCGGCTGGACCATCTCACAAACACTGAAAGGTAGCATTACATTAAATAAAGTGCACAGTATTGGAACCTAGAGAGTATCTGTATGTTAAGTGATTATTTACATTTTTTCTTTTGAATCATAAAGAACTTTACTATTTTACTATGTAACAATTTTAGAATGTCCGACTTGTGATAATCACTTCTTTTTTTTCCTTTATTGTTAAAAGAAAAATTTACATTTACTCCCCTTGCAATAATCACTTCTTAATCTCTTTCTGCTACCTTAGTGAGAGAATTCTCTTGGACAAATTATTTGATGTTTAAAAATAACAATTTAACTTGTAAATGTTTAATAAAAGTTCTTTCATGAGAGGTTTCCCTTTGCTTATTTTCTTATTTGCCTTAAGTCTTTTACTGCTGTCTGATTTCTGAAGGTCTTAATTTCTCCTAAGACTTTGAGCAGCATCCATATACGCAGCCAGTCGTCTTTTGCACTGTTCTCTGAAAGCCCCATCCCATTTGGTGTTCAACTGTTTTCCCTGTTGGTTTCTTTTCCTTTCTCCACTTAATGGAAAAAGGGAGGGTGTCTCTTTCCTTCCACAGCTTTAAACAATCCCCTGTGAATCCAAAGGATCTGTTCCCTAATGTTTCAATTTTTCCTTCTTTCTTGACACTGTAGTGTAATTTGACTTCTTGTGGCTCCAGCTCTCGACACTCACGCGTTTTATTGATTTTATTGCTTCCTCTCCCTCCTCCTGACCCCCTACCTGTCCTATCATGAGCCATGAGTGGCTCACAAAGCTATTTCAGGTGGCCTATAAGCTGCCTGTCAGCTCAGTGCTGCTACCCTCACACAGAGTGTGGGTCACCAAAGAGGCTTTCCTAAGCGTCTTAACCACTGGTAGGACCAATGCCGTCTTGTTTCAAAGTTTTTCAGCCTGTCGTGAGACTATGTCTTCTTCCAAGTTCCTGGCTCATGTGAGTGGGAACCTCAGAGAAACTTGACTGGGGAGAATATCTTCCTGAGCGGACATACTGCACCAACAGGAATTTCACATTTCCTTAAGACTAATAAACCGCGTGTGGTTTTTATAGTTACAAGTTCGGGTACACAGGGGGGAAAAGTGGTTTTATTGATCTACAACTGGATTCAGTCTAGATTAAAATCATCTTCATTTGATAGTGGACAACTATTTTACTAGATTAAAATCATCTCATTTGATAGTGGACAACTATTTTACTAGATTAAAATCATCTTCATTTGATAGTGGACAACTATTTTAGTTCCAGGCATGAGTTTCCCTAACTTATAGTCCCAGTCACTTATTAAGGAGGGAGTAGATATTAATTATTCAAATGCACATTCTCTCTAGATTACTCTCTTGTCTTTCGTCCTTAAGGGAAGCCTATCACATCCAGCACAGATGTGGTGCATGGGGAGTTTGGCATGGGTCTTTGGTTGGTCTTTTTGATGCTTATGCCTATCAGTAGTTCATCCCCTCAGGCCTGAGCCTTTGTGACTCCTGTTGCTGTGTTCTGTCCTGGCACTCTGCCCTCCCACCAAACCAGAGGCCCTTCTGATCTATCTTGGGTGGACCATCTTTTCCAGATACTTATTTGTGTGATTGGGGTGGTGCTGAGGAGTAATCCTCTTGTACACTGTAAAGATTTGCCTTTCAAATTGGTTTGATCTAATGCTGATTGGCCGGAAGCCAGGTAGGAAGTATAGGTGGGGCAATCAAACTAAGGATGATGGGAAGAAGAAGGGTGGAGTCAGTGGAGATGCCAGCCAACCACTGAGGAAGCAGGATGTGTACAAAATGAGG
This sequence comes from Dicrostonyx torquatus, assembly GCA_028555095.1. NCBI lineage: Eukaryota > Metazoa > Chordata > Mammalia > Rodentia > Cricetidae > Dicrostonyx > Dicrostonyx torquatus. Next base: position 2,063,734 of record JAQHUG010000249.1, on the reverse strand, counting down.
AAACAAGCCGTAAGAAATATGGATTAATTTAAGTGTAAAAGTTAGCTAGTAAGAAGCCTGAGCTATGGGTGAAGCATTTATAAGGACTATGAAGTCTCAGTGTGTTTATTTGGGAGTTGCTGGTGCCTACAGGGTAGAGTGTGAGAAGCTGTGTCTGGAAGCTTTCTCATTAGCACATGTAGATCTTCAGTGCTCCATGAAGCTTTTGAAAGACCTGTCTTCCCAGACACATTTTTCTGTCTCTGCTTGCTTATGATTTAAGACCAGTGTGTCTGTGGTAGAAAATTTGATATTGCTAGCATCACAAAGTTGCCCACTTGTCCTGTAACACTTCTTTACTAACTGGTGGGGTGTGGTGACTTTCTGAGCTGGGATTCTGAGAGAATCTTCCTTATTGGCTTGCATTCTTCCAGCTTGTGGTCTGGAAGGTGATCCAGAAGTCACCTGCTCTGCTGAGACATTTCTTAGACTTCCCAGAGCATCCTGTTATCAAGGATATCTTGTTATCTTCTGGGTTGAGCCAGGTTATAAGCAAGTATCATCAGGGAGGGAGTGGGTACTGCTTCTTTCTATCCCAGAATGACAGGGCCCTCTTCTCCTTTCCACTGGTGATGACATTACATCGCCTGCCATTCATCTCTACTTCATGGTATAAATGATGTGTTCTGGGTCCCCCGGGGTTTTGACCGTGATGCCAAAACCAACGTCTTGAATTTTAAGAAAATCCTCCCTTTCTGTTGCTTGACTCTTGTGACAGAGGAAGCAATAGACAACTCTGTTCTCTGTGTACAAAATTCTGCTTCAGAACTCCACCACCGTTTCTGTCTAGTGTCCCATCTTTAAGGAACTATATATTTACTTCTGCCTGAGTTTAGGGCATAAGTAGACAGCAGAGCCACTCAATTTGGTATGCAGATATTACCTCCATAATTTTTCTTTCTTCATACAAAGCATTTGGAAATCACTTAGTAAGGCTTCTCTCCCTGCTTCTCTTCACCCTCCCTTCCCCTCATCTCTTCTCTCTCTCTTCCTTCTTCCCTTCCGTTCTCTTTCCCTCCTATTTGTCAGTCTCTTTGGTGGTTATCCTACTGTAAAGCTTGTGACTTGTAAGTACACCAGAACACGAAACCATTACAGTTAGCCTTTGAAATGGAGATATAATATTTATATGCATCTAAGATATTTGAAAGCGTCAGCTCACTCATGATTTTAATTATTATAGTACAAGGATTTTAGTGGAGATGTTCACAGACCATCTTGTCCTTAGGTAAATATTTAAATCTTGGGTTTGGATATAGCTGTGCAACCCTGCATAAGGTTCATGAAACCTACTGAGGTTTTGTTTCCCCTTCTGTAATACTGGGACACCATCTTTGCAGTGCGGTCCAGAGAAATGCTAAGTGAGAAGAAAACAATTAAAAAAAATCCATCTCTGGGTGATGGTGGCACACACCTTTAATCCCAGCACTTGGGAGGCAGAGGCAGGTGGATCTCTGTGAGTTCGAGGCCAGCCTGGTCTACAAGAGCTAGTTCCAGGACAGGCTCCAAAGCCACAGGGAAACTCTATCTCAAAAAACAAAACAAAACAAAAAATCCATCAGCTAAAGGTACTATGTGGTCAAGAAAAAGCACCACTTCATTAATGTCAGTACTACAATGATTCCCACAGCCTCTATTTACCTAATTCTGTTTCTGAATATGTAGGAAAGGAATACTATACAGGTATTCTCAACTCCAAGCAACAGAAATCCTTATAACACCATCAAAATAGAAAAGATACGTACTGGGAGGAAGGGCAATGGGTTCCTAGAAATGCCAGGGAGCCTAGAGAGCAGGTTTGAGGAAAGGAAAGAAGCAAATGGAGCTGGGAGACTCCAGGACCACATGTGTGGACCAAGTCATCTAGGAAGCACAGCCCTCCTGTGTCCCTTGGGGTGGAGTGTTCTTGCACTCCTGCCTCAGCCTGTAAGATGCTCAGGAGTGTCTCTTCAGAAGTCATCTTCTGCATCCCAGTGGAGGGGCTCTGGAAGCCCATTTTTATTGTAGCAGCTCTTTGCTTTTTATTTTTCTCTCCTCCCTCCTTGTCTCATTAGCTCCTAATCTATCATCTGGAGATCTGTAGGACAATGGGTCTTTAATCCTCACACCCTGTCATGAGTGGGTAGAACTGATAGTGAAAATGACTGTCATATCAAAAGCGCTTTGTAGATTCGGCACAATCCCAAGAAAAATCCCATGATATATTTTTCACAGAAATAGGAAAATAAAATCCAAAAATTCAAATGGAAGCACAAAAGACCCTGGAAAAACAAAGCAGCCCTTAGCAAAAGAACAGTGCTGGAAGCATTATGGTACCTGATTTCAAGCTCTATTACATGGTTATAGTAATAAAACCAGCATGACACTTGTCCCTAACCAGACATGTTGGTGAATGAGTCGACAGAGAAGACTCAGACATGAGCACACAGTATAGTGCTTTATTACATCTGATATTTGACACAAAGATGGCAAAAAGACACACTGGAGGAATAGACAACCTTACCTGGCAAAAGAGATGTAACAGGTGTGCTTAAGGACTAGTATCCTGATTTTCTAGATATGCCAAATATAATCACAGAGGTCCCTGTACAAGGGAAATATGGAGTTAGTCAGCAGTAAGAGCTGCAATAGCAGAGTAAGACCCCGGAGTCCTCTGAGGTAGTGACCATGAGGGGAAGGCACCGTGATTAGTGATTATTTTCCCTTGATTAGTGCCCTCTGTTCTCCCAGTCGCCTTCTCTTTCTCTTCCCCTTCCAGCTGTTATTAATTAGAACTGATCTGAGTAACTTATGTTACCTTCACATTGCTAAGCATCCGACTCCTACCTCAACATATACAACAACAGAAACGCAGGTATGCCATTTGGCAAAGTAGCTCTTAAGTTGGTGGGTGGGGACAAGTCTGAGACGTAACTGGAGGGTGCTTCTCTCCTTAGACTCTCTCTCCAGAGTACCCATCATCAAAGCCTACTTTCTGTCACAGCTTTATCAGTTCATTCAAGCCTCTACAGGTATTTAAATGTCTCCAGATTACGCAGGCCCTCTGTGACTATCTCTGTAGAAAGTGGATGCATTCATTAAAAACATGCAAGTAAATTTGATTGCTGGGCTTTGGCATAAAATACTGGGAGAGGCTGGCTTTTGACCTGATATCCAAGTGTTCGTTTGAATTTTGCTTACATTGTGGGGGTTTTTTTGTTTTTTGTTTTTGTTTTTTTTTTTTTTTTTGGTTTTTTGAGACAGGGTTTCTCTGTAGCTTTGGAGCCTATCCTGGAACTAGCTCTTTAGCCCAGGCTGGTCTCGAACTCACAGAGATCTGCCTGCCTCTGCCTCCCAAGTGCTGGGATTAAAGGCTTGCGCCACCACCACCTGGCCTTATTGTGGGGGTTTTGTAAGTGCAGTTTTAAGAGAAGGAATGGGTGGTAAGGATCACGTTATTTCTGTTGTTTGCTAGACTATGGCCATGCCTCATGGAACATATCCATCAGGCCTGGTCTTGGACCATCTGGTTTCCAAGTCCTCGGTGAAAACCCTCCAGGAACGAAGTGTAGGTAAACTTTAATCAGCTTTATAATTACTGCAGCCCTTGCAGAAATTATTTAACTTGATATTGCAGCTGCTTCCACATGAGGCCCGGAGGTCTCATTGGGCTTTTTATTGCCACTTTCAAGGAGTGGTGTGAGGATCGTTACGGTGCCCTAGGTGCAGATGCCACTGTTTCTGTGCTAGGCTTTGGTGCTGGGTCATCAGGAGATCACACGAGGATAGAGAAAGGTCAAAGGGACGTTTTCCCCAAGTGGTTCTGTCAAGTATAAAAATTAACCACACTTTGAGCTGGGTTTTAGGTATTGGTTGTGTTTGTTTATGTTAGCGTTTCTGTCAAAACAGGGATTAAAGATAAATGTATCTAATTAAAAGAACATTTTCTTAGCACTCCTGGTAATAGATACCTCTTTGTGAGGTATGGGGATATGGCTTTCTTTAAGAGCGGGTGCAGTTATGTGATTGACTCTGAAGAGGAGAAATGGCTTCAGTGGCAGAACTATCCAGTGTGAGATGTAAGGAAATAACCCCGGTCATGGTTAGATAAAGTTTGCTTACGTTGGGAGCTATATGGATTGTACACGTCTAACCCACGGCTGACCTTGCCTGTCACCAAGTTATGTTTTCCCACAGTGTATTTGAAGCAAATTCACTCTTTCAGAAAGTGATACCTCTCAGCTGCGACTGGAGGACCCATATTCTTCAAATAGAACCTGCTCAGAAAGGAGAAAGAAGGCTCCCAGAGTGCAGTCAGGCGACTGTCAGCTTCCTCACTGACTGGGTTCTAGAGGAGGCTGGTCTATGGCCATTAAGGAATATGTTCCCCGCATCTGTGTTTTCTTGTTTTCCTGTAGTGTGAGGCTGGATAAATCAACATGTGGTTATTCTTGATTCATCAATGACAGAAGCGAATTTGACTTATTGTCCAAAAGACAGATTTCTAGGAAATGGAAGAGGCTTACCATGTACTTCAATAAACCATTGCACCTTATAAGATACATGCTTAAATTGAGTGTTGCAAGAAAATAGTTTACCTTATAACAAAGAGATTTAGATGCTGGGTGCAGAGTGTGGTGGCCACTTTCTCAAATGAGCTACAGTGCTTGAAAAGTACGTTTGAGGTAGGCAACTTCTCTTAGAGTAATTCTAACCTGAGGTTCAGTTTGACGTGACATAGGACACACTATGGTATGGATAAATACTCATTAGCTTCGAAACCTTGCTCCTATCACATCCTAGAATGACATAAAGTAAACACTTATACTCATTTTAAAGAAAGACCCATTCGAGGATTAAAAGTTGCCAAGCTTCTGGACACGACATGTGTGGGGTTTTGCCCCTGATCAGCAAGACTTGTATTGTGGAATTTCATTGTGAGTGTAGTCATTCTACCACCAGAGGGCTCCATGACTTTTTTGTTTGTTTGTTTTCATTTGTTTGGTTTTTTTCCTCTTGAAGGCAGTCAGGACATTTTATTCTTTTCTTATTCTCTATGCCCAAGCCATACAAACACAACTTATAGGCAAAAATATAGCTGTCAATTAATACATTCCTAGTTTAGAAAGCACATAGGAAAAATTCTGCTTGTTTTGGAATTTATTTCCTTTGCAAAGATAAACAAACAAACAACAAACATCTTTCGAGGTTCCTAACATCTTGTGCATATCAAGTTAGGATTCTTATTTCTTTGAAAATCTTGTGGTCTCCTTGGAATGAAGAGGCTGGAGAAGCTGTTTTGGGTGAAGTTGGCCACTGTCTCGGGTGTTCTGGTCAACCACTGTAGGAGTAAGCAGCTGCGCTGATCATGGAATGGTGGCTCTGTGTGGAAGGAAAGCTTTGGGGCTCTCAAGAACTTATTGGGGGCATTGTGCTCAGCAGCAGGCTGCAAGGAGGGCAAGGAGGGCAGCCACCCATGTGTATTTGGAGTTTTCATTCTGAACCAGGCGATGGAATTCCTGTACACATAGCAAGGATGATCACGGAGTCAGGAAGTAGATGGCATTGAGAACAAAGGGACTGCCATCAATTCATCTTTGCGTATGAGTAGCAATGACATGTTACCTTCCAGTCGGTTCTACGACAAGGTAGAGTTGTAGTTTTACTTTTATGCAGTTCAAAATATTTTCTAAATATACTTGATTTTTCTCTTTGATCCAAGAATTATTATGAATAGTATTATTTAATTTTCATTAATTTGGGAGTTTCCAAATTTGTTTTTGTAGATTATTCATAATTTGTTATGGAAAAGCCTATTTTGAATGATTTCAAACATTTAAGTTAATTAAGACTGAATTTATGTCCTAGCATATGAACTGCACTTTTACAAATACATGTAGTTTTCTATCGTTGGGTTGAGCAAAAATTTTATAAAAATTATATAATACCCTATATACATAAAATCAAATAATAATTTCTATCTTATTATCGAAATAGCAATATAGAATTTTTGAATTTTTCTTTTTAAACTTTTTAAAATTGTTACCTCAAAATTATACCTGAATATACATCTTTAATATTTCTTCAGAGTGCATGAAATATTTTTTAAATATCTCTCAGGTTTTAGAAACATTTTATACTATGGACCAGCTTTCTTACATTGTTGTTTTCATGACATATATTTTTCAATCTATTTGTTCCTTTCAATAAAAGGGGTCTCAATTCTCATCTTAATTCATCATATTCTACTTCTTACTAATATTGACTTAATTTTCCCAAACTACAGTATCTGCTCTCCAATTGCTGCTGTTAATTATTCTCTTACCTTTTAGCTCATATCATGAATATTGTAAGTATAGACCAAGAAAATTTGTGACATACTTATTACTTTATGCAATCTTACCTAAAACATAAGAGCAGAAGGAAGCATGGTCTTTTACACTTACCACACCAAGGTAGGTCCTCCCTTCAGACATTTTAGAGGTACCTTACAGTGCTTTCCTGCAGGCAGGAATACCTCGTCGTCCTTCAGATAGGCCTCCAAAAATATTGCTCTAGGTTTTATCTCATATGAGAAGCCTTAATCATAAATTTTGGTGGACTCAGAACTCGGACGGTGGTCATATCGTTGCTTTGGCTATGTCGTCACTGCCCTTGTCCTGATGGCAGACTTCTGACTCGTCACGCTGCTTTCCACCCTTGACGAATCTTCTCTCTGGATGGTTTCAAGATTGTTTTCCCTGTCTTCCTGTAGAATAGTGGTTAAATTATAATGTGTGTGTGTGTAACTTTTTGAGTTTGCCTGTCTTATGTTCATTGAACTTGCTTCTCCTCAAAATTAAGAGGGTTGGGAGCCATTATTTCTCCAATGTACCCCCTGTTTCAGAACTCCATTATACGTGGATTTGTATATTGGACCCTGTCCACAGGTCTCTAAAGTCTATTATTTTTTTTTAATCTTTTTTTTCTCCTTGTCTTCAGACTGTGTCAGGAGGATTTTTTTCTGCCACCTCATATCCGCTGTTGAGCTCATCTAATGAAAATTTTCTTTCTTTCTCCTTCCTTCCTTCCTTCCTTCCTTCCTTCCTTCCTTCCTTCCTTCCTTCCTTCAAGTTCTTGTCTTTGCAACCATAGACTTTTCATTTGGTTTTGAAATAGTCTCTGTTTTTCTAATATGATGACTTATTTATAGAGTAATTATCATCATATTTTCCTTTCATTCTTTAGCCATAGTTTTCCTTTAATTTTTTGAACATATTTTTAATAGCTACTTTGAAGTCTTTGTTAAATCTAACATCTGGGCCCAATCAGAGTCTGTTTCTAGTGACTGAGTTTTTCCCCTCTTAGAATGGGTCATGTTTTCTTGGTGTTTGCTCTCTCTCTTTTTCTCTCTCTCCTCTCTTGTTGAAAATTTGACATTTTGTGCATTTTATCCAGAGATTATGGATTCTGACTTTCTATTCTTAATATTATTACTGTTTCTGAGAAACACTCCTGGGCTTGATTGCAGGACCTGTCTCTTTCACAATTTACAGACACAGATGCTTCTGTTGTTTCAAAATCCTCTTTCTGGGGTCAGAGAGGAGGCTCAGAGTTTAAGAGCACTTCTGCTCTTTCAGAGGACCCATGCTTAGTGTATAGCACTCACATTGGCTGACTCACAGCTGTCTGGAACTCCAGCTCCAGAGGATCCTATGTTCTCTTTTGGCCTCCACAGACACTTGCACAAATGTAGCATATACTAATGCAGATGCACGCTTGCCTGCCACACACATACACACACAAACTCACACAGACAGACATAGAGACACACAGACATACTGACACACAGACACACACACACATGCAAGTTGCTTCTGTATGTGAGCTGTAGGTTATTGGCCTGGTGATCAAAGGGCAGGGGCTTCCCTCAAGCAGCAGGGCTCATGTGACACACGCTCCCTGGTGGTTTATTTGTGTTTATGTTAAGAAGCACATTGAATAAAGTATCAGCAATTTTTAGTTCTGCTTCATATTTTCCTTTCTGTCACACTTCTTAGATAACTGTCACCAATTGTGATGGTTAGTCTTTTTTTCAAGCAAAATTTTTATTGGTTTTTTTGGCATTTCATTTCCTGCACCCCAATTCCACTCATTTCCCAGTCCTTCCATATCTGCCATTCACCCTTGTAGCATCCTTCCACTAAAGGAAATTTTAAAAAGAAATAAAAATAAAGTAAAAAATAAAATAAATAAAAATATTAATTAAAAAACAAAAAGAAGTTCGGCCCTTTCCAGACCTGAGCTGTCAGAGGACACAGACGACTTCCCTAAGACTTTTTGGTCCCCACCTGACACCTTGCTGCCATCATACCGAGTGCTGCCTGAGGATTCTAGGCCTGGACGCACAAGAGAAGAAAAGCAACAGCTTTGCACCATCCCTTGTGGCTGGGTCAGGCAGGACTCAACCAAGTACCACCTGTGACCCAACGCAGAGCTGTGGCACCAGGTGGTCTGGCACTATTATGGTGAGCGAGTACAGGGTGGAGAAGGGGAAGAGAAAGAGAGTCATGGGTTCGTGGGCTGCGGAGAGAGGCGGATCTGAAGAGGTGAGGGTGGGGAAGAACCTGCTGATATGAATAGACTCTTAACCTAAAGACGCAAGACAATCTTACACCAGTTTGATTAAAAAGCGGTATTTTATTGGAGGGGATAAAACTTACAGATCAATGTCCCAAACCACAGTCCTCTGGTCATAAACAGGAAACAGAGTCTAGCAGTCAGCACGGACGCCGGAAGCAAGAGAGAGCTGCTGTGGCTTTTATAAATTAAAACCACGCCCCAGTGGGCTGGTATCACAAAAGCCATTGGCTGAAGGCAGAGAGAGAAAGCTCCTGCAGCATTAACCACCAGCGTCTAAGGTCGTGTTTGCTAAGGCCAGGTCTTCATCAGAGGCCCTGAAGCAGCTGAGGGGGTTTGTATTGATGTCTGTGGCTCCTGCTGCCCCTGAGAGCCGTGTGGAGGCCTGTGTTCTCCGTAGCCATGTTGGTATCTGAGGGCCATGTTGCCATGGGGCTGATGCCAACCTGGGTGGCCTGCATTGCCGCCTTCGGCCATGGTAACTTCCTCCTTAGCGCTGCTGCCAAGGACCATGTCTGGGTCGGTGGTCCTGCCATAACCAGAGTCTGATTTGATGTCCCTGGCCCATGAAGCCACTGGGGGGCCATTCAGATGCCCAGGGTCTAGGCTGCAACCTGTGACCATGGTAGTGTCTGAGGGCTATGCTGCCCGGCCTAAGCCAATTTGAGTGGTCAGTGCTCTCATTGGGTTTGGTATGGTCCAGACCAGGGCTACTGCTAAGGGCCATGTCTGGGTCCATGGCCCTTTGGCAGTCAGGGTCTGAGTTGATGTCCGTGGCCCATATTACCACCAAGGGCCATGCAAATGACTGAACTCTGGTCAGTTACTTCAGACCGTGTTGGTCTCCAAGGGCCATGCTGCCTCTGAAACCATGCTGAGCTGGGTGGGCCATGCTGCCACTGGGACCACGTGACATCCAGGCTTGAGCTGCTTCTGAGGGCCGTGTCTGGGTCTGTGGTCCTACCGCAACTGGGGTCCGTGATAATGTCCATGGCCTGTATTAGCACAGGGGTCACCGAGAACTTGCTGTTCTTAGCCAGGCCTGCTCCTCACTGGACACTGGCACAGAAGAGCTGGCCCCGTCCTCAGGGAAGAACTGCCCTCTGCATTTAGGAATGACGGCCCCACTACTCACCACAGATGTGTACCTCACCTGGGCAGCGCACTAGAGCTGACTCTGTGGTCATGAGAACAGGAGAGCTGACCCTATTCCCCCTCATCTGTCCATGAGCCCTCTGTTCTGAGGCCCCCAGTTTCTTGGGTTGAGCAGTTATCAAGTTCTCTGGCTGTCTACCACGCAGATGATCATGACTGAACTATCCAGAACTATCCATGTAATCCAAGCTAATAAACCCATACAAACATGTGTTTACTTCAATCACATATTGGATCAGACAACAATCAAGTAGGTAACAGTGGGAATCTCCTCAGCAGTGGCAATGTTAAAAGATTAAAAACTGTGCATCCTAGAACTGATAAAATAATTTGTCTAACAGTTAGGGCTTCTATTTCTATGAAAGGTACCTTGACCAAAAGCAATTTGAAGAGGAAAGGGTTCATTTCACTTACACTCCAAGGCAATACTCCACCACCAAGGCAAGTCATGGTGGGAAATCAAGGCAGGAACCTGGAGGCAGGAAGTGATGGAGAGAGTTTGGAAGAATGCTGCATACTGGCTTCCTCGGCCTGTGTTCTTACAGCCCTCCAGAACCACCTGCTGCCCAAAGTACTACTCACAAGGATCTGTGTTCTTGTACATTTATTGGTAATTAAGAAAATACACTGCAGGCAAATCTTACGGAGGCATTTATCCCAGTTGAGAATGCATCTTCTCATATGACTCCAGCTTCTGTTAACATAAAAGTAGCCAGGGACTAGTTTAATATTAACAAGTTAGTTCATAGAAAAATAAAGGTTTAGATGAGTTTTATTTATCTAAGTACCAGAGACTGAGATAAACAAAAGGTCTCTACATTTGAAGGAATTGTATACCCAGCATCATTGTTCAGAATGAGATTAAGAAATGAAAATGCAGGGAAATATGGTCTATTTCCTTTCTGAAGCCCATTTTATTAAGGCTATGATTTCATTTGAAAAAAATCAATAAAAATATTTCACTATAATTATGCCAAAGAAAAGATAAAATGTTGTAAGCTGAATTGGAGTCCTGTATGTGGTGAACCTTCAGATTAAATGCTGGCTTCATACTACGGGATTAATCTAGTTGGTGAGTATTAATACTTTTATTTTCTATTTATTCTTCATATATTACATCCTGACCATAGTTTCCCCTCCACCCCGTCCTCTCATTCCCTCTCAGCCGTCTTCCTTCTCCCCCAGATCAAGTCCTCTATTTTCCTTCAGAAAACAGCAGGCTTCCCAGGGATATCAACTGAACAGGGCATAACAAGTATCAGTAAGAGTAGGTAATACCCACATCAAGGCTGAAGGAGGCAACCCAGCAGGAGGAAAAGGGTCCTAAAAGCAAATGAGAGTCAGAGCCAGCCCTGCTCCCACTGTTAGGAGTCCCACAAGGACACCAACCTACACAACCATAGCATAAAGTGCAGAAGACCTAGCTCAGATCCATACAGGCTTTCCTGATTGTTGCTTCAGTCTCTGTGAGCCTCTATAAACCCTGGTTAGTTGATTCTTGAGGTGTCATTGACCTTCCTGGCTCCATAACCCTTCCTCTCCATCTTCCTTGGAGTTCCCTGAGTTCTACCTAATGTTTCATTATGGGGCTCTGCATCTGCTCCCACCAGTTGAAAGATGAAGCCTCTCTGATGAAGACTGGTCTAGGTTCCAGTCTATAAGTATGTTTTTCTGACCTGAGTATTAACACTTCTTAGAATTATTCATTCAAAGAACTTAAGGAAGGCTCCTCACATTTTTCTCAATTATGTACTTAGGAAGCAAAACCATTATTTAAATAAAACAAGTAGCAGAGGAAACACAGTGTGAGGAATGGATGTTTTTGTCCACACCACTCCTTTACCCACATTGAGACATAGCCCTGTGCCTGCCAGGCCTTCCTGGTGCATCTATTTGAGCCTCAGCATGTCTGCTTATTAAGAGACAAGAGGGATAATGAATGCCTGAGAGTTCTGACCTTCACTATTATGAATCAATAATTTTGTTATTACTTAACCAATCTACATATTACTATGGTATATGGTATATTATGACATTTTCAAGCAAAACTGCTTCTGTTGATTCTTCTCTCTTCCCCTGCTTTCTCAACTCCCTTGTGTTATCTTTCCCCAATATCAGCTTCCTTTCCACTCCTGTGCCATTTGTATCCTATTGTGGTCCCCTCCTACTTCCCAGAGTCTCCTTTCTAGTTTCTGTAGCTTATAGGCTGGAAGGATTTAAAGAGATTATGTATTTGGTGGCACAAATACATAAGGCTGCAGAGCTCAGGGAAGTAAAAGAAATGCCTAAAATAGGTCTTTTTCCTTCTTGAAACACACCGTTCTCTCAGCAAATCTCTCTTCCTGAACCGTGGTTTGTGGTATGCATACGGAGAACTATTTCTTTGAGGACGACAGTAGACTAAGTAAAATGATATATGCCCAAGATCAGGAAACTTGGTTCATTCTTAAATCCAGTCTACTTCTTGTTCTTAACCAATGAAGCTTTAACTGTGTTTTTGAATTGAAAATACGATTGTGTATATTTAGAGTGCAGAACATGTTATCGAGTATGTATGTGAATGACTAAGTCTAGCTGTGTAAAAATGTATTTCTTCTCACAGTCACCATTTTAGGGTGGCAGCGCCTAGCATTCAGGGATTTGCAATCTTCAAGCATGTAGCAGATTGCCATTACCATGCCTGTACTCTATTTTTCTATATTTTTTTTAAAGAGAGGACCTTAGTCTATAATCTAGGTTGGTCTAGAACTCACTAAACATCCCAGGGTGGCTTTGAACTTAGGGATTATCCTCTTACCGCAGCCTCCCAAGTGCTGGGAACATGGGTGTGAGCCACTACGATGGTTGATATTGTCAGCAACTTCTAGGCACACCCTGTGAGGGACGCATAGTCTCTGGAAATGCATCTTAAGATCATGTTGATTAGGTCAATTGAGTGAGGAAGATCTATCCTAACAGTGGGTGACGCCCTTCCCTGGGATTGAGACCTGGACCTTGTAGAAAAAAAAAAGCACCTGTTTTCTCTGCTCCCTGCTTCTCAATAATGAATTCGAAGTGACTACCTACCACAAGCCCTGGCTGCTGTGACTTTCCCACCATGATGGGCTGAACCCCCAAAACTATGAGTCAGAATATACCTGTCCCCCATGATGTTGCTTTTGTCATGAAATTTTATCACAGGAAGAGAAAGACAAACCCAACAATCATAGCCACCTGCCACACTGCTTGCACTATGTATCTCCTATATGTATTCTTTGTATCTTACCATGATTATCTATCATCCAAGAACCAAAGTCTTCCCCACTACCTATCTCTTCCCATCCCATTCTTCCAGATAACTTCCCCTCTGGTAACAATTCAGCTTTTTTACTTTCATGAGATGAATTTCATTACACTTCACAAATAAATGAGATCTTTTACTACTTGCCTCTCTGTGTCTGACTTACAAGATTCATCCCATCCATCTCTTTTCTTTTTCTTTTGCTTTTTTTTCAAGACAGGGTTTCTCTGTGTAAAAGCTCTGGTGTCCTGGAACACATTTTGTAGACCAGGCTGGCCTTGAACTCACAGAGATCCATCTGCCTTTGCCTCCCGAGTGCTGGGATTAAAAGTGTGTGCCACCACCACTGCCCAGCCCATTTCTTTTTCAAATGAGAAGATTTCTTGCTTCTACTATTGTTGGATAGTATTCATTGTACATAGCACTCAATTGTTGAATGGTATTTAGGTTGAGTATATTGTAATACCTATTATGAACAGTGTTGCAGCAACACGGTAGTGGAACAAGTTCCTTAACACACTGATTCCATTTCCCTTGGATATATACAAATCACTGTGATTGCTGGATCATGAGGCAATTCTGTCTATAACATTTTTAGGAACCTCCACATTGATTTTTATAACGACTATACTAATTCACTGTTCCCATAAATAGTGTGTCAGAATTCCGTTTTCTCCACATCTGCCAACATTAAAAAAATCTTTTCATTAGTGCATTCTCATAAAAGTGAGAGGACATCTAATTGTGACTTGGTTTTGATATCTTGGGGGATACGTAGCGTTCAACAGTTTTCCTTAGACACAGCCATTTCTTGATAAATGTCGATTCTTGCCTTTTGCATATTTCTGATTAAGCTATTTGTTTCCTGATGTTGAGTTGAGTTCTTTATATATGTATGAAACTAACCCCTTTTCACATATATAGTTTATTAATATATAGATTCTATAGGTGGCTTTACTCTGTTGTTCCTTTTTTCTAAGCCAATGTATTTTAGTAAGAGGTAATCTCATTGGCTTATTTTTATTTCACTGTGAATATGGATGCTAAAAAGTAATCCCATAATAGTTCAGTTGAGTATAATAAAGGGTTACTTATTTAGGGGTAGACTCAGATCACAGTCCTCTGCATGAATGGGAAATAGGAACCTAATTCAGTAGCTGGGAGAGAGAGTGTGTGTGCAAGCTCTATGGCTGCACTTATGGTATAGGAGACCACGCCCAAATAGGCTGGTATCTTAAAAGCTACTGACTGAAGGAGTTCCCACAGCATCTCCTCCTTGTGTCTAAATAAGAGAGTTCTAAGCCTAATACAAAACTATATACAATAGGAACAAATATTGAGTATAGAAATTAGAATTACAATCTGCACAAACAATATAAAAAACATATGCTAAATGTTTCAATAATTATTCTGTCCTAAGGAGTGGTATGGGATTTTATTGGTTAATGAATAAGGAAAACTGGCTTGGCCTATAGCATGGGAGGAGGAAGGCAGAGTAAGAGAGAAGCCATGGAGCCACCGAAGATAGATGCTGGAAATTTAGCTGGTAAGCCACAGCTTTGTGGCAAAACACAGATTACTAGAAATGGGTTAAACTAAGATGTAAGAATTAGCCAGTAAGAAGCTAGAGCTAATGGGTCAAGCAGTTATTTAATTAATACAGTTTCTGTGTTATTATTTTGGGTCTAAGCTATCCAGGTGGCCAGGAACCAACAAGTGCCCCCTCCTACAACAAAGGAGTCTAAAACTTGTATTAGAAATAGCTTGGCCAAGTCATGAGAGGAAAGTAACTACAGCTATCTAGTCTTCAACCCCATCAAAGATCTGAGAAGGGAAATAATATTACTTGAGTAAACAGGAAGTGCAATCAAGCAGTTTCCAAAATGTGCAATAAATGACAGAGACAACTGGCTACCTGAACCATCAACCAAAGCCTCATTTGCAACGTTGGAGCAACCAACTTTGGCTAAGACCTGGAGTAACTGACAGACCATTTTCAGAGGCAGGAAAGTTTTTAGAACTGTCTCACCCTGTCCTGCTTTTCCTGTCTTATATCCTGCTTGTCCTGTCTGGATATGGTGCATTTTGTCAGTGGTCGAGGCATGGAAGTTCCTTGTCCAAAGGCCAGTTTTGCGAAGAAGAAAACAAGCTCCAAGTGGAGTGTCTTTGGTGCAATATTCTCTTGGGAATAGAATAATAGTCATAACTCACTTAAAAATCAAAGCTGGCTTTAGTTGGACAATGGCTATCTTTTTCTAAATCCAAGCATGTTGTTAAAAGAAAAATTTAGAATTTCTGTCTCTTCAGTAGCTATTCTTTCTGCCCCAGATCTAGGATTGCAGTGGGTATGTGTCAACATTAAGCAATTTGTAGCATGCTATCCACAGACCCCATTTAAGTGCTTGGGCTCCAGAAAGAGTCATAGTTCATGCTGGCAGCACAAACCATGGAACTGCCATTTCAAAACCACACTTTTTTTTTTGCTGCTAATGCTGAGTCAAGATGACCTCTCTTAAAGGAGGTCTTTAAGCATGCCCGCTCACCACCAGCAGGCAGAGCCCATCTGGGAAAAAGTGCTATCAAGAAGTCGCGCTTAACTCTGTCCTTTTCTGTCTAGAATTCCTTTCCAAGCTTTCTCAGGTTTTACATGGATTTAGTCAGCCCCACATTGGGTGCCAATATGTAGGTGGAGACTGCTCATTTGTTTCCTGGATGCTCAGACCTTAAATAACCACAGAAACTGTATTAATTTAAACACTGCCAATGTCTCTAACATATTCTTAGCAAGCTCTTTCATATTAAATTACCCATTCCTATTACTTTATATTTTACTATGAGGCTCATGGCCTACTGACCAGGTTCTGACTGGCAGCTCATGTCTTTCTTCTCTGGTGGCTATATGGCGCCTCACTGACCCTGTCTTCTTTCTCCTAGCATTCAGTTTAAATTTCCTGCCTAGCTTTTTTCTACCCTGTCATGGGCCCAAGCAGCTTCTTTCATTATAAATAAGAATAAAAGCAACACATGTACAGAAATACTTCCCACACCACTGTGCTGTAGTTTGAATGTAATTGGCTCCATAATAGGGAGTGGCACTATTAGGAGGTGTGGCTTTGTTGGAGTGGGTATGACCCTATTGGAGGAAGTGTGTCACTGTGGGAGTGGGCTTTGGAGTTTCCTATGCTTGGAATACCCAGTGTCTCAGTCAGCTTCCTGCTGCCTGTACAATATAGTATGTTCAACTACTCCTCCAGTACCATGCCTGCCATAATGGACTGAATCTCTGAAACTGTAAGTGAGCCTCCTCAATGAGCTGTTTTCTTTATAAGAGCTGCTGAGGTCATGGTGTCTCTTTACAGCAATAAAACCTCCAACTAAGACATATGTCAGGGAACCCCACAGAAGAGGAAGCAGAAAGAACATGAAAAGCCAGAAAGGATGGAGGACACCAGGAAAACAAGGTCCACTAAATCAACTAATCAAGCTATATATGAATCCCAGAGACTGAAGTAGCACACACAGGGTTGACACAGATCTGCACCAAGTCATCTGTGTATATATTATATCTCAGTATTTTTATGGCACTCGTGAGTATAAGAATGAGTGGCTGTTTGACTCTTGTGCTTGCTCTTGGGATTCTTCTTCTCTTGTTAGATTGCCTTGTTCAAATTTGATATGACAGTTTTTGCATTGTCCCATTATATTTCATGCTGTCATGTTTGGTTGTTATCTCTTAGAAGCTTGTTCTTTTCTAATGAGAAACAGAAAGAGAATGGACCCAGAGGGAAAAGGAGATGCAAGGAGCTGGGAGAAGAGGAAAGAGAAGCTATAGTCAGGATATATTTTATGTGAAAAGAATTCATTTTCAATGAAAGGGAAAAAAAGAAATCAGATTAGAAGGCAGTTTCTAAGGCAAAGCAATTATTATTCAGGTGATGGATTTTTGAAAAATAAGTTATGCTAAATATATCTTCCCTGGCCCCTCTATACCTGAGGCAGGTGGAAAAGCTGTCCTTGAGGTAATAAGAGCAGGAGAGCTGCTCCCGCCCCTCATCATCTGCAGCACTCAGGGCAGCACTTGGGAGAGAGCAGGCTCTGCACCTAGCCTGGGCAGCACAATAGAGCCAACCCCATTGGCGGAGGTGTGGGTGAGCCAGCCCTGAAGCTGTGAGTCTGGGAGAGCTGTCTGTCATACAGCAGTGTGGGCAGGGTAGAGATACCTCCCCCTTCTTACTCCTTGCCCCTGTGCGGATGAGGGAGCTGACCCTCCCCTTTACCGGCTGCAGCACTCAGGAAATCGGCCCCTCCTCCTTGCCTGGGCAGCACAGTAGAGCTGGCCCTGAAGGCGCAGGTGTGGCAGAGCCAACCCTGAGGATGTTAAAGCGGAAGACCCAGTCTCTCCCTTTGCTTTGTGCTGCAAGGGGTGAACTAGTCAGGTCAATGCAGGAGAGTTCACCCTGGTAGCATGATGTGAGAGTCCCCTCTGTATGCTGTGAAAACCACTGGTTAATAAAGGAACTGGCTTGATCTATAGCAAGGTAGAACTTAGTCAGGTGGGGAAAACTAGGCTGAGTGCTGGGAGAAAGAAGGTAGGGTCAGAGAGAAGCCATGTAGCCCAGCCAGATGCTGGAACTTTAGCCGGTAAGCCACAGCCATGTGGCAATACACAGATTCATAGAAATGGGTTAAATTAATATGTAAGAGTTAGCCAATAAGAAGCTAGAGCTAATGGGCCAACCAGTGATTTAAATAATACAGTTTCTGTGTGATTATTTCAGGTCTGAGCTGCCAGGAACCAACAAGAAGTCCCCCTTACAACAGTAGTGAGAATGGGGAAAAGCTGGCAGACTGACCACCCCACAACTACCCAGGCCCAGAACCAGGATTACGAGTTGGCCCACCCCAACATCCACCCCGTCTACGATCTGCCAGAGCATGTGAAGAGGTCAGTCTTGCAGACACAAAGCTGCAGGATCTCCACATTGCAGGGCAAGAGCAGGGTAGCCAAGGGGAGCTCCAGTGAGGGCCCAGCATCCACAGTGTAGTAGAAACCAGAAGCCTCAATTCAGACCAATGAACTTTTACAATGGACATGTACACCTAAAGATGTGTGGGTAAAAGAGTTAACTGTGTGACTCACTATGTTACACCACAGCTTCCATGATGAGATTTTTTTCCTTTTTTCTCTTATATTTATTTTATCTTATTTTATTGGAGGTGTGGAGGTTGCAAGGGCAGAGGGCAGATAGGAAGGGACAGGGAAATGAATGGGATCCAGATGCATGATGTGAAAGACACAAAGAATAAATAAAAACTTTAATAAAAAATAAAACACATGTGTACATTCACAACACACATACACACATATATGCAGACAAAGGTGCTCATGGATGCACACACAGAAACATGTACATACACACAAATATACATGTATACACACAAGCACATACATACACATATACACAGAGATACATACATAAACAATCAATACATGAATATGCACAAACATACACAGTAAGCACATACTCAGGCATGTACACACACACCACACACTTTAACTTCAGATACATGCCCACCTGTGTATTCAACAGGAGTATTGAAGCACTCTGCTGAGACCTGGTTTGTTTGCTTTCTTCATCACCGAAGTTCTACCTGGCTTATCATCTTTGTGTCCCCTCCCTAAGGCGTGAACAGTACAGGGAGCTTCTGCCACTCTGTCTGCACACCGTCTGCAATCGGGGAAAGGCCTTCTTAGCACTTACTTTTTGCTGAGCTTAGTTGGAAGCCATCTACTTCTTGAGAATTTATTGAACCAGAAATGATTTCTCGGTGTCAGGCAATCACAAATGTCTGCTGGTGGTGAGCACTATGCTTTTCTATGAGATTTATGATAAAGGATAAGATACAATGATTTCTGTCTAAGAAAGAATGTGTGTGCTTGTAGGTTTGTCTCTGCATATGTGTATATGTGTGTGCATCTGTATCTCTGTGTGTTTGTGTGTGGGTGTACATCTGGGGCTATGTTGGGGGATACATGCGTATGTGTGGATGCCGGAGGACATCCTTAGGTGTCATCCTCAGGAACACCATCTGCTTCTTTGACATAGTGTCTCTCCTTGGCTTGAAGCTCACCAATTGAGTTAGCCTGACTGGCCAGCGGACACCAAGGATCCCGCTGTCTCTGATTCTCCAGAGCTGGAATTCAAAGCTTGCTCCACATATTCCACCAGCTGTGGTGGTGACAGGACTTTATTCTCATGCTTGCTTGTCACTTGCTGTACCAAATGACCCATCCTTCCAGCCCCAGGAATATATTGCTTTGCAACGGAAAACAATGCTTTCTCTTACCGAGTAGCAAGACTTTCAGTTAGTCTGAGACTTTAGGGAAATCTCCAACCCTTCCCTCACCCTCTGCAATTTCATTGTCCTGTAGCTCTTTCATGAGGTGAACTCCATCTGCCTCTTTCTCTCTGTTTCTTGTCTAGGGATTGCATGAAACAGAAGAACAGGCATGCATTTTGTTTTGCTCAATACTATTCTGAGAACCTGCACTTCATCTAACACTCAATAAATATTAGATATTGTTATCTGTATACATACTGAATAAAATGATTTCATGTCAAGTAGAGAAGAAAAAAGAAATTTACATGTAAGGTTAATGGCATCTGCCCTAAAGAAATTCCTTAGCATCCAAAGAATGACATGAATGTTGCCACCCCCACCCTAAAAAAAAAGAATAACATCTTGTAACAAAATCAATGGTATTCCTTAAAGCTGAAAAATCAAAGCAGCTTAACTGGGAAGAGGATGGTCCCTTCCTTCCACTGTCCTATGTTTTGTGTTTTGTAAAGGTGTCTGCACCGAGCGGGAAGGCATATTTTAAAGTGACAGGCAGACACACTAGCTGTCTCCAGTGGTCCTCCCTCTTCCAGATGCAGGGGTTGCCCCCTTTGACCTACTTGGAGACCCAATGAGCAATCCATTTCTAAGGAGAGAATTAAGTTCTCGCTGCCCTACTCCCAGCTGCAAATTCCTAATCCTGTTCTGCCCCTTTCAGTAATGATTTAATAGAAATACATTTAAAATCATAATCATGTCCTCCCTCTATCCTCCCCTTCACAGCTGCAGCTTCTTGCCTTAAATGCAACTGAGCTGGGATTAATACATGCATCTAAAGAAACTGCTTTTTCTTCTTTGCAACTGAGTTTTTCTTACTTTTAGCAATTCTTTGTCTCTTTCTATTGCCCATACTTATTTTAGTTCTAGGCCTCCAGAAGCTTTTTTTTTTTGGTTTTGTTTTTAATACTGGATCTCAGACTGGATAGAAGGCTCAGTGATTAAGTGTACTTGTAGCTCTTGCAGAGGCTCCAGGTTCAGTTCCCAGTACACACATATTAGCTCACAACTCTCTGTAACTCTAGTTCCAAGTGATTTGACTTCACCGTTGACCTCAGTGTGCACACACAAAGGAGCACATGCATGCATAAAGGCACACACAAAGGTGCACATGCATGCAACAGGAACACACAAAGGTGCACATGCATGCATAAAGGCAAAGCCTTCATATACACAAAATAAATCTAAAAAATTTAAACACTAAACCTTGTATATAGGGCATTTCAGAGTTCTAGCCGGGTCTTCAATCTGTGCTTTTATCTTAGATCCAGAAACTTCTTTGAGTAGATTATCTCACATGAGTTAAAGAAAGTCGTGATGACAAACACCTAGTGACCCCACATCTCTTTTTGTCTTAACAAAGACAATTTTCTATCTTGAAACTGATGTGGGACCAAGTGAATCACATGGGCTTTTCTGTGCACAATAGTAAACTGTTGCTCTGGGCATCCCCTCTTACTGTACTAGGTTATGGTAGGAGATTTAGTTGCAGATTTTCTGGGGTCCAATTTTTTTTTAATTAAAGTGAAATCTGTGTAACATAAAACTAACCATTGTGGCGATATAGCTCAATAGCATTTAATACATTGATAGTGTTTTAAAACCATCACATACTTTAGTGTGCTCCAAGCTGGAGACCACTAATCTTCCATCTCCACCTTACAGTCATATAGTTTGGGGTAGCTCTGACAATTATGCTGCTAATTTGAACAAATTTCTAAATGTAATTCATTCCCCAGCTGAGTGATGAAGGTCTCAGAGCCACAAGTATTTGGTGACACAATGGGACCAACACATTGTAGTCTTGTAGAGAATGTCTTATCTAACTATTCATGGAGGCCTGGACTTAGATCTGACAGAGCCCCAATTTTTGGAAACACAGCTTTAATGTACAACAATTTGTACTTTTTAAGAAAGAAAAGCATTCAACCCCACCCAGTCACAAGTGCAAACCTAACAATAACCATCAGGGTTACTTAGATGAGGCCAGTTAGCAACATAGAAGAGGATGCCAGAGTAGAGACTGAGGCAGTTGGGGACAGATGAAACCAGAAACAGCGATTGAATAATAGATCTGTATCTGTGCAAATCGAACCAGAGGGAGGACATGGTTTGTAGGAGGTTCTTCTGTATTTGTGTTGCTTCCATTGGTTAAATAAAGAAACTGACTTGGCCTTTTGATAGGGCAGAACTTAGATAGGCAGGAAGACAGAACTGAATTCTGGGAGAAAGAAGGCAGAAGCCATGAAGCTCCTGCCTGAGACTGACACTGGTTAGAATCTTCCCTGGTAAGCCACCACCTTGTGGTGCTATACAGCTTGGTAGAAATGGGTTAGATCAGGATGTGAGAGTTGGCCAATAAGAGACTAGAGCTAATGGCCAGGCAGTAATTTAATTAATACAATTTCTGTGTGGCTATTTCAGGGGTTAAGCTAGCTGGGTTGCTCACTTCCTTCTACAACAGAGTGGCGCCTCAAAGTGGTTGACTAACTCCATGTAAAACCTGAGAGGGCTTGAAAAGGAATTTTAGACACACAGAAAAAAAAGCAGAATTTAACACAGCTTTTTGCTGTTTGTTGGCAGCGTGCCACAGAGAGA
>JAQHUG010000249.1:2025362-2039635 GCA_028555095.1 Dicrostonyx torquatus | reverse complement strand
GAAAATGGTGTAGTTCCTTTTGTATTTGTGTTTCTTTCATTGTTAAATAAAGAAACTGCCTTGGCCTTTTGATAGGGCAGAGCTTAGATAGGCAGGAAGAGAGAACTGATTTCTGGGAGGAAGAAGGCAGGCAGTGTGGCAGACGCCATGAAGCTCCTGCCTGAGACTAACACTGTTTAGAATCTTTCCTGGTTAGCCACGACCTTGTGGTGTTATACAGTTTGGTAGAAATGGGTTAGATCAGGATGTAAGAGTTGGCCAAGAAGAGGCTAGAGCTAATGGCCAGGCAGTAATTTAATTAATACAATTTCTGTTTAATTCCCCTAGTCTTACTTGTAACTTTGTGCCCTCCTTCTTACTGGTTTTAATTCTAGAAATGCATAAACTATGCTAAGGGTTAGGTCTTTGTTTCTTCAAATATGTTTTCTGGTTGATGTGGATTCCCACTGTATTCCCTAGGACATTAGTTCTTGAAGGACAATAAATGCTATTGAAAAATGCTCACATACTTACTGTGTTCATTTCCACATTCATTTGTCAGCAATCACTTACTGAATTACTCTAACTCACTGAGCACCAAGCGAGGACTCTAGGTACTGAGAAGGAGAACATAACACAACAGAAAGAAGCAGCCATCTTCCTACTGACAGTTTCTCACACAGGCTTGGTTTAATAAGAAAATGTGAATTTTGATGTTGTTTCAAGAGAAGCCTACAAGATTTCCTTTAAGAAAGATGTGACCTTAGGGAGTGTGTGTGTGTGTGTGTGTGTGTGTGTGTGTGTGTGTGCACGCGCACCTGCGCACATATTCATGTATGCATGCAAGTGCATGAAAAAGGGTGTACATGCCCGTGTCTGCATGGATAGGTGGAGGTCAGAGGACAACTAAAGTGTTCTTTTCAGAATCCTGTCCAGCTCCTTTGATACAGGATTTTTTATTGGCCTGGAACTCACTAATTAGGCGAGACCAGCTGGTCAGGGAGCCCCAGAAACCCTCCCATCTCTGCCTCCCCAGAGCTTAGATTACAAGTGTATAACTCCATATGGGTTTTTCACATGGGTTCTGTGATCAAACTCAGATTCTCAAGTTTGGGAGGCAAGCTTTTTGCTTACTGAGCTATCTCCCCAGCCCTGGATTATATATTCTTTTAATGGAATCAAGTAATAATGAAAAACTTATCTTTCCAGATTCGTCTACTGTCACAATGACATAGCGATTACCCACTAAACTCCTTTCATTATATTCTGTAGATTTACTTATTATCCTTTAGAAAGCATAACCTCCCTTTGAGAACATGGTTAGTGATCAACACTAAACCTACCTCTTAAAGATGAGGTTCTTTCCTAGCCTGCAAATAGGACCTGTCTAGAAGACTAATCTTCAGCACATCGGTCTTCAGAGACATTGTAAAACAAACCATAGTTAGCTCAGACTAAGCCTGGCTCCTTGAATAGACCTGGATCTGTTACGCATTTCTTCCCCCTAGGAGTGTAACTTAACTGAGTGTAACTTAACAATTGTTCCTCTGGTGACGTATCAGGAGAGACCACAGACTTTTACTCACCCGCAAAACCGTCAGCTGATTCCAGGAATGTGCAGGAGGCACTGCTGTACTCTGAGTCTCTCCAAAAGATAAAACGCCAGGCTTGGGAAATGATTGAGTCCAGAAAGAACAGGGCTGAGGCAACAGCAGCACCCTCTTTCCTACTGACTTTAAGAGGAGGCTCGTTCCCAACCTGCATAGATTCCTTCATCAACACAACAGCCTTTAAATTAAACAAGGTAACATTAGAGGCCACGAGGAACAGAGTTTTCAGATTATATGTGCTTTAGCAGGGAAATTTCAAAACCTGTGCTTAGACAGCATTGCCGTGGTTTAAATTTGCCAAGTGAAGACAATGAAACATGGATAACACTGTCAGCTCAATTGTCAGCACGAGTAAACACACACACACACACACACACACACGCATACACACATACACACACATACACGCACATATACACACACGCATACACACACATACACACACATACACACGCATACACACACATACACACACATACACACATATACACACACACGCACACACACATACATACTGAATGTCTGCTATAATTAGCATCATGTAGAGACAAAGAAGAAAAAAGTAATTTTAATAGACTTAATCAGATTAAATAAATTTAATATGCTTAATCAAATATACTTAATTTATAAGAATTGAGAGTTGGAGACATACCACATAGGTGCTCACACACAAACATCTATCTTAATGTTCTTTTTTTAATCAAAGGTTTATTAGGATTTAATTTAGGCAGGATGGTTCGGTTCTTGACTTTTAAAAAACTATGTGGCTAGGAAAATTTCAAGGCTGCTTCTGCTTGAGACCTACAAGTTCTGTGATTAATAAGTCGCCCTGGTGTGGTGCTTCTGCCTTTCTTGTGACCCCCCCCCACCCTTAGTGACTACTTTAGGCAGGAGAGAGAGCCATGCTGCATGGGTAAGACTAAATTAGACACACAGAAGTAATCATGACAAAGAGGCCACCCCACTGCTCCACTAGCACATCCTCCTCTTGGCACAAATTTTTATTTTTTCCAGGACACAAACTCATTCATTCAACAAAGCATGTAATTGGCCATATTTAAGGTCTGATGAATGTCCAAGTTCATACAAGTTGCTTCAAGTTAAAAGTTTTGCTCCAGCCTGTAACGTGCCCCAAACCAGCAGGATTTTTTTTCTATAGGAATTATATGAAGAATGTTCAATATTGCACAGGTAGACTTATTTTCCTATGTAAAATATTCAAAAAAACATACAGTGTCTCAAGCATCTCTCTAAACTGTTTCTGTATAATTTTTCACATGCATGGTTCCTTGGTCTCTAATGGTCCTCTGTGGTAAGAGGCTCATTATCATCCACTCCTTCTTACTAACATGAGCTAGAATTTGGTCAGACATTCTCCCATTGCGTTATCACCCATGGCCACTTTACCAGCTAGTTGTTGTTCTGAACCGTGAAATACCAAGAATCAAACTGCGGTTCTCCCTGGACAACTCCCCAAATCCTTTTGCTGTTTGTGTCCTTGGCCATAACATTCTTGAGCTTATTGTCATAGCTATTTAGTGAGGTCTGTGATACATGGACATTTCCTGTGCACGGAATGTGGGCTAAATGACCAGCTGGCTTGGAAGTAAAAGAGCCGAACGTTTCAACTCAACTGAGTGGTGAAAATTATTATCCTTTTGAGTGGGAGATTCTGCTGTGAATGTTTTGTAATAACCCAGCTTCCATGTGGCCAGGATCTTTCTGACCAACCCAACTCTTTAGAAATCATGAATTGTGTAGTAGATACTCAATGAAAAGCAGGTGTAAGTAGGTGCGTGGTGACAATTTGCCTGCCACTCCAGTGAGCTAGCAGGCAAGACAGTGACATAAATGAAGGGACAACAATTAATACGGGATGGAGGGTTTATTTTCATTGGAATGTGTAGAGTCGAGTTGAATCGTCTTAGCCAATGTAGTCATGGGATCATAGGCTTGAGATTCCAAAAGATAAAAAAAAAACTCAAAACTTCTTAAAATACACCAGTACTTTCCATTCTGCAGTTGTGAGATTGCTGAGAGACTGTGCAATGAAACAGAACATTTATACGCCTCTCTCTATGACCAGCCCCTTACCCTGCCTGCTCTGTTACTTGGCCAATAATGCCAACCTTGTGAATCAGTAGCCCTTGTGAGGTCTTTGTGCAGTGCGGGAAATCTAAGCCTCTCCCTGGACTTCTCTTTGTCTCTTTTGAGCAAATGGACAATATTCTAATCCAGGAATAAACAAACACTTTCTGTAAAGAAGCTAAATCGTTTGGGCTGTGTGGACAATGAAGTCTCTATCAGCTGTTGTTGGATTTGTACATAGAGTGGCCATAGAGATATGTTAATAGGTCGGCGGGCTGTTTCTACAAGGCTTCATTTGTGATAGCAAGTGGTGAGCATGTTTTGGCTGGAAGATTGTATTTTGCCCACCTTTGTCCTCCATCAGAAAATACCATAAACTTTATTGTTTTCTGGAGAACTAATTCTCTCTATTTTATCTTTTATCATTTGTCTATCTGATAACTGTGTTTTAGAGATAACCTTACTATGGAGCCCAGGCTGACCAGAAACTCACCATTTAGTTGCCTCAGTTTCCAAAGTGCTGGAGTTACAGATTGGTGAATCCATACCCATTCATTCTTACCATGAACAACTTTTAAAGGAACATTTCTACCTCAGCTGAAATTCAGCTCAATTCATCTTTGCAAGGGAGATCTTCCTTGACATTCCATTTGTTCTTTCTTGCATCGCCTTGGCCTTGTCTGATGTTTTATAGCACCCATTTCTCTTTGAATTCAGTTACTTATGTTGGTTTTCTTAGTTATGTCTCTCTGAGCCACACACTGAATGGAAACTTCCCAAGAGCAGAAGCCTTACCTTTTATTTATTGCTATTTCCCCTGGGCTGAGAAAAATAGCTGGCATATAGTAAGTGCTCAATAAATACCACAGAATTATAGAAAGTTGGACCGCTTCTAGAAATGTTTTCATGAGACTGATAAGAAGAAACTCAATTTAGAGCGGTCAACATGACCAAAAGTTATTTTTAAAGTCAACTTTATGAGTAGTATCTGAGAAAGTGCTGCCAAGATATCACTGCTTCTCACAGTTTCTGAATAAAAAAGTGTAGGATATAATTTATAAAAACCACCAAATGGAATCCCCCCCCCTCCAGAATTCTGATAGCTTCTAGTTGTGGTTTTCACTTGTAGCCAATTGTCCTTTTCTTGATTGGCTAAGAATTTCTGTAAATGGATTTTGGTTTAAAAATTTGAAATTATACCATGATGTTTGATTTCAATTAGTAGCAAGTTTTTCCATATTTACAGAGAAGGTCTTGTAACACTTAAAGACCCTCTGGGACCTAGACCAGGCTAGCTACACAGGACCACCCTTTGGCTCTTACACTACCCTTTCTTACTGTCCCTTCCTGCTTTCTTTCTGTGGTGGCAAAGAAGTAATGACCTAGTTCAAGGGCAACAGGAAGGAAAGAAGCCCAGTCAAAGGACTGCAGAATCAACACCCGGCATAATTTCATTTACCACACCTAGTCCATCAACCTTTTGGGAAATATTTTTATTTATCCCTCTCCCTCTTTTGTCACCAAGGAATTTCACTTCCCTCTTAAGTGGCTTTCCTAAGAAAGGAAGTGGGAAAGTAGGGAAGGGATCCAAGCCACTGCACTTTGTTCTTTTGGAGCCTGCCCTGCCCTCCCCTTTGAAGTTATGTAGGTCGTTCTATTTGTGTCCTTTCTACTTGTACCTGCCCGCCTTAGAGCCGGGCCTTGTAAAGCAGCAGAAGTCTGAGCCTTTAGTAAACATTCCTTTCCTTCTTAAAATGAATTTACTGCTGTGAAAGCCGTTCCAAAGGGGACTCAGAACTAGCCACGCTTCCGAGACAGTCCACACAGGCTACAGACATTGCCAGGTGCTGTATAGAGAACCCACGACCCTTCCATTGCGCCATGCGTTAATCCTCTCGGTTATGAGGCAGTTCTCTTTAGGGCCCAGTGTGGTCTTTATTCACAGCAGACTTATCATGATACATAGGTGACAATACATTGCCTTCTTGGGTTCCGTGGAACCCCGACCCAGCACCCAGACACTAGACACTTTAGCTGGTCTTTTTGGCTTCACCATTTTCTAAGAACACATCAAGAGTTGTAGTGGATGAACAAAAGACAAAACATTGGCATGACCTCATAGCATCCCACTTTCCGTTTTCACTGCCAGCACCCCCCCCCCCCCAAATAAAACCAGTGTGGGGAACTGGAGTTGTGTTAAGTCAGAGAAGAAAGAACAATTTTTGTTTTTTTTTCCACTGATGACCCAAAACACTAAAAGGCAGAAAAGGCAGAATGTGCAGAAGGGGATGGTGGCCCTAATCCTTTAAAATGCAAATGGACACCCGATTAGATCCAGAGAGTTTCAGTGGGTCATTGTTCCAGCACAAATGACACCTTGATGCCTCTGTTACTTTTCTTTCTCAAGGTGGTTTTTTTATCAGTTTGCTTCATTGTGGAACTCATTTATATCCTTGAAATCCAATCACAGTTTAGTTTAAGTTTTATTTATTTTTTATTTTAATCTCTGAACATAGACTCTTCCAGTAACCTCATTAGCAGAGTCAGTTTTGCTAGCCATTACCTGGTTTTCTGTTAAACGACTGAATTGTATACTGTCCATTTGGGTAAAAAGCTAGATATGAAATGCCACCAAGAAGATACTGTTTCTCAAATGCCCGGTGGAATGACACAGTCTCTCTGAAGCCTTGGAAGTTGGAGTTCAGAAGAAAATGGAAGCTAAGGTTTGCTGCTAACTTGCTATTTAGAAGCAACATTTTGACTCTGATCAAGCAGCCAAAATGGAATTTTCTGTTTGTATCGCAACTTTCAGTTCAGCTTATCCCAGGGCATTGTTGCAAGTCAGCAATATCCTTTGGGGTCTCCTTTACCTTGATTACTTTCTACACAATCCTGGTCTTCTATAATTTTAAATTAAAAATCACCCAATAATGAAGTTGAGGATTGTTCAATTAGTCAAGTAGTTGGCCCACATGCATGAGGCCCCAAACTGCATCCCAGAGCCAGTGTTTAAACATAACAAAACAAAACCAAAAATAAATAAACAAACAAGCCAGCTGTGGTTACACACACTTGTAATTCCAGTACTGAATAAGTGAAAACAAGAAGGTTCCCAGGGCTTACTGGTCAACCAGCCTAATTGTTGAGCTAGCAAGAGAAACTATCTCTAAAACAAGGTGGATAACTCCTGAGAAATGATACCTAAGGGTGATCCATGTAGGTGTGCACACATGTGTATACACGTTTGCTCACACTGTACACAAATAATTTACACCACCACCCCATACACAATTACCCGACAATGACCTTGTATGTTTCTGGCTCACCGGCATGCCAATCTTGACTAAAACGCTGAAACTTTCTGGTCATCTGCCAATACCAATGTGACTCAGGTAATCTGTTATTTTATGCAAGATTCCCTACCCTAGTTGAACTTTGGTGAGGGACTAATATAAAATGTCCTTGAATTTCAAGGGGGATTCAACTTCCTTGTTGTGCAGAAGAATTGACTATGACATTTCTTCTAATCTCCCAATTCCACAACCTAAAATACAACATGAAAATATCAGTTATGAGAGATTCAATTTCTGGATCTGTAATTCATATATGATTTGATTTAAAGAATGTTTTACAAGTGTAAATTTCCCTATAGGTTAATAGTTCTTTAAAAGTTGGAACTGCAGTACGGTGTGATCTTGAGAACATCTCTGAACATGTCCATTCACCCTGCTCTTTGCCCTGCCTACTTATTTTATTTACTTTGCTTATTAGGCCCCTCTAGGTGACTTGCAAGCCTCATTCTAAAGGTTATCTCTTCTATAACAAACACCTAATAGCATAAAATTGATAGCTCACTCATCTAAAACCTATCTCTTTCCTGACATGAACATCTGAGCAGTGCTTACAACTTTTTGGCTTTAAGGACATTTCCCCAAACTTCTCATTCATAATAATGTTTATATTCTTATAGCTAGAGAAGAATGTTTCTGGAAAACTGCAAAGGCTAAAAAATTAAAACAGAGGGGATAAGGTGAATAAATCAAAACAGATTTTTAGGCCACAGAGCAAGCATCTATGAAAAGTAAGTACGAATATGTCTAGTGGGCAGAGAAAACAAAAAATTCCATGATTCCAAATAAGAAGAAAAGTGTGTGAGTTCCTTAGGGAAAAAGCCATCTCTAAGAACACTTATGACTGGTGAGCTGTAGAAACAGCCTTCATGTTGACTTTTTTTCCCAACACAGGCACAGTACATAATTTTTAGTTTTCTAGTATTTGGAATCTGACTAGTTTACAAGGATCTTAGCCTCATGAATGTACAAAAGATCTCATCCAACATACAGCCACTAGGTCTCATTTAGCCAGCAGCTCTCTTTGAAGGTTCTTGATTGACCATATAGGAAAACTGAACCAACGTGATGTTTAATCCAAATATCCACTCACTACTCCCTATATTTTCTTAGTGACTGAAGTTGAGTTTTCTTATTCTTTAATCTTATGGTTACTGAGTGGGTTGAACACAAACTCACAGTTCCCTTGATCTATTTATTCATTAGCTTACATGGTTAGTATTTTCCTCACAATTGTGCACATAAATTAACAGAAGGTTGCTCTGGCGGGATGGCATGCAGCCTCTCGAATGTATTGGACTTCGTTCTTGGCTTTATGTGTTTGTATGGGAAGCTACTTGTTGGAGGCATAAAGAGGCCATGGAAAACTGGTGATAGTGGAGATAGTGACAGAATAAAAAGGACAATCACACACTGGCAGACTAATAAGGACAATCATACGCTGGCAGACTAAGAAGGACAATCATACGCTGGCAGACTAATAAGGACAATCACACACTGGCAGACTAGTAAGGACAAATGTTGACTGAGATTTCTGTCCTGCCTAGTCCTGCAGTTGTTCAGTCCCCAAGAAATACACAGAAGTCTACATTAATCATAAACTGTTTGGCCTATTAGCTCAGGGTTCTTATTAATTAATTCTTATATCTTAACCCATAATTCTTGCCTGTGTTAGCCATGAGGCTTGGTACCTTTTATCAGCAAGGCATTCTCATCTGCATCCTCTATGTCTGGGTGACAACTGTAGACCGAATCTTTCCTCTTCCCAGAATTCTCCTGTTCTCTTTGCCCCATCTCTACTTCCTGCCTGGTTGCCCTGCCTCTACTTCTTGTCTGGCTACTGGCCAATCAACATTTTATTTAAACAAGTACAAGAAACAAATCTTTGTAGGGTAAAACCATTGTCCCACAACA
The DNA here is from genome assembly GCA_028555095.1 of Dicrostonyx torquatus. Taxonomy (NCBI): domain Eukaryota; kingdom Metazoa; phylum Chordata; class Mammalia; order Rodentia; family Cricetidae; genus Dicrostonyx; species Dicrostonyx torquatus. The sequence goes on along the minus strand of JAQHUG010000249.1, from coordinate 2,030,694 downwards.
GACATACAGTTTTTTTATTGTCCAGATTTTTTATTTCCCTGGACTGTTTTCAAGATTGTTTATATCCTCATCTGTGAAAGACAAGAAGAATGTGGTTCAGAAGCTGAAGCTGGAAGAAAATCCACAATGCTCTGCTTCTATGTCCCCACTGCTTCCTTCCAGGTCATAGGGACATATTCGGCTCCTATCTCTGTGTCTGTCTTTGCAGCTCCCAGGCATCTACCTTTGCACCCCCTGGCTGTCCCTTGAGTACTTTCTAACCCTGAGATCTGCTCTTGGCTGCTGGTAGGTAGTATTGATGCCAGCTTCATCTCTCTCTCAGGTGGCCCAAGGCCAGAATTTCAACACTGAATTTTTTCAAAACTTCTGTAGGCTGAGTTGCTTGGATGAGAGGAGCCTCCAAGTACACAGAAGTGCTACAGCAGAAGCTTTCTTTGTCCCATGCTGTTATCTCAATGAATTATGGCTTGAGAAGAGGATATTAGGGGAATTCAGTACATTTTCTCTCAGCCCTCTGCTTCAGGCCCCTACCAGTTCAAGTTTCTATTCAGTTGCGGAACAGCTCCACTCAGATATCTATCACACTTCTCTTGAGGAGCTGATCCATGCTATCCACTCCATGAACTGTTAACACTTCAGCCCCATGCTCAAACTATTTGACTGTACTATGTAAAAAAATATGGAAAGTACAGTTGAAGAAATTTTATCATCCTGAATGTCCAATGAATTGAAACCCAGAGAATTAATTTTTCAGTCTTACAGATAAAGATACATGCATTTTCCTAGTTATAATGCCGTGAAAATAATATGGAAGATATATGATTTTTCCTTGTAGTACATATCTACATATGAGGATCTAATGGCTTGAAGCATGTCTTTCTATCGAGTAAAGCCAAGCAGTTGGGTCCATAGACTTTAGGGTTAGAGGGGATGTATAGGAATTCAAGCTGTCATTCATTAGCTGCCAATGCACTTGAATTGGTTGTTTAACTCTCTGGTACTCAGCATGCCCATTGGAGAAATGGACTTATGTCCTTAAAAGATGCCTTGAGGATATTGCTTCACGATTTCTACAGTCAGCTTTAAAATGAATCTGTGCTGTTTGCCTAGTGTGTGTTCTGTGAGGTCATTTGTCACCATCATGGACATGACCTTTATATTAGTTACTTTCACATTTCTGTGATCAAAACTCTTGACACAAACAGCTTAAGGAAGGAAAGGTTCACTCTGGCTCCAGGTTCTCTGTGGTTTCACTGTAGAGAGGGAAGCATTGTCAGAGCAGCTCTTTCTACAGCACGACGGCAGAACACATGACAGAGGCTGTCCACATCACAGTAGACCAGGAAGCATGGAAAGATAGGAAACAGGCTCAATGTCACCATCAAAGGCTCACACTTGGTGACTTCTGGCTCCTGCTACCTATGCCCTACCTCCTGAATGTCTTATAGTCCCTCAAAACAACAACCATGGCTGGGGATCCTAGTGACAGATTTTTTCCCCCAAATTCAAACTGTCCACAATCTTCTCCTGGCCCTAATAGCTTATGCCCACCTCACAATACAAAATTCATTTAGTCCAAGTTCAAGAGTCCCCAAAGTCTCAGTTGAGACTTGAGGGATTCTCTTTTACTGTGAGAAATATATTCCTGTTATTTTCGAGTTCCAAGTTTTTGGTCATTTGTTGTGTAGCAGTTTCCTCTGATTTGAAGCATTCTATCTGGGAATGAGAGAGGTTTTGAGACTTAGGAAATAACTAATCTACTAGGGAGATTCACAGGCTCCTACGCAAGGTTGCAGAAGCAGGAATATAGCATGAATGCGATGTGTTGCTTCACCGTGTCACCCCGACGCTGTCTTGTTCCTCTCCCCACACTGACTGACCTTTATTGTCCTTCCGATGTCCTCCTCTTCACTTGCGTTCGTTTTTGTCGTACAGGTAATGACAGCTTCTGGAACTTCGTGATTATGACGGCCATGCCCTATGAGGAAACAACTTTCACAGTGCTCCCCTGCTCTCCATATCCTCCACTCTTCTTTGATGTTCCTTATGCCTGAGGGAATGATACACGTGTCCCTTGCACTGCTGAGTACACAGTGCACTGTTGAGTCACTCGCTCTCAGGATTTTAACCAGTTATGTGTCTCTGAACTAAACATAACCCATTGCCAAAAGAAACTTCTCTGACCAAGACTGAGAACAGCACTAGTCTATAGGTTTAAACACAAAAACACCTAGAAGGCAGTTAGGACTATATGTCCATTTAGCAAAACATCAATAGTAGATTCTCTCCCAGGGCCTGTAATTTCTCTAGCCATAGTCTATTTTTAATTTTTTTGCAAGTTTTCAGTACAAAGATGTATTATTCATGTATCAGCCTTCATATTCATTGAAAAAATATTTGATTACCCTCCAAACAGCTGCACCACTGTTGTGCCAGTGGACATATCTTGGCTAGTAGGTCATTATTGTAACTTCTAGGTTCACGGCTGGGTAAAACAACCAATGACTTCTTTCTCTTATCATCCCACACTGTGTTCTGGCAATATGAGTTCTAACAGCAGGGGGGAAGCTTCTAGGTCTGTTTCAGCTTCAGCTCCAGCTCTCTATGTCCTGTATTCAAAGTCATACAGTGTCTTCCCCAATAGGATTCTACCACCTAGTTCTGGTGGGCAACTGAGAACAATGGAAACAATCTGTGTTGTTTGGAGTGGGGGGTATGGAGGATGTCTGACCAACAAGAGCAATTTCTTCAAGGTATGATTTGTCATCACTTCTGTTTGATGAGTAACAGAGACACTGAGATACAAAGTCAGTCCTCTGCTGGGCCATCTGTCTTGGACCTAGAGCATAGATGTGCTTAGTGCAGAGAAGGCTGGAACGATCTGAGTATTCCCTTCACTCCCACATGGCTCTTGGGTGCTCAGACAAGACCGTCACACTAGTCTTTTGCTAACCCCCCTTGTGGCTATGGTCCATCCATTCTCTACTCTCCTTCCCTTCTCGTTTATTTCATCAACCCCTTTGCTTCATTTAGGGCACCATTGCCTAACAGGCAGTAAAAATTTTATTGACCCTCTTTCTTGTTGATTCCTTCAAAAATTTTATCTAATGTGGGAACCCTTTTGATTGTCTAAGAACTGAGGAGTTTGTGAACAGGGCCATTAAGAATCCTTTGGCTTTCTTCCTTGCTCCATCTCTCTCCCAAGTCCAAGAATATCATTTGGAGTGGGGGGTATGGAGGATGTCTGACCAACAAGAGCAATTTCTTCAAGGTATGATTTGTCATCACTTCAATAAAATGACAAATTATCCATTATATTTCTAAGAATGTTCTTTTATTACATTAAAATACATTTTGAAAATTAACTCATGATTTTCAACTATTGTTTCCCAGACCCATTCAACACCTCCCAGTCAGGTACATGAGTGTCAGGTAGACTATGTTGATTAAAGACCTGTAGACTGATAAGATTCTAGATATGACTTCTTCAGGGATGGGAGTGGTATTTATCTCAGAAACTCAGAAAAACAATTGGCATATTGTGTTGTGTGATATTTTGGTTGTATTCCGACAAATAAAGTTGGCTTGGAGTCAGAGGGTGGGGCCAGCCACTAGCTGACCATTGAGGTTTGGAGGACTGTAGAGAGAGGAGACAGGCCTGAGAGAGGATCTTGGCCCTTTTGGACAGAGGAACATTAAAGGAAGAAAGCAACTGTTGGCTGCTCCTGGTTCTCTGATCTTTCAGGTTCTTACCGCAGTAATTGGCTCCTGATTTTCATTTTATTAATGAAGATTAATTAGATTAATGTTTTGTATGTTCTTTAAAATACTTTCCAGTGTCTCCAGATTCCCTGGGCCTGCATCCATTGGCCATGAGCCTTTTCAGACAGGGATCTGTCTCCTCTTTTCTTGAAAGATAAATAGTGCTTTGGGGTCAGCCTCAGCATCCTGAGCAGGCTGAGAACGTCAGCAGGAAGTAAAGATGAGCAATACTTGACGCATAACTTCTAAGAAAGGCAAATCTTTGCTGTTGAAATTATCATCTGCTACCAGAACCAATTACTGTCAGCTGACTGTTTCACAATTCCAACAGGAGGCATCTGTCTCTGGGTCTCCAGAAAGTGGCTCTCTTCTACTCCCAGGTGGCAGTCTCTGGCACTTCGAGCATGGAAGCATGACAAACGGTTGCTTGGCCACGCGTCTTTGTGGGCCTGGCTGTGCTTTTCCCAACAGAACAAGGATTCCTCAATGCCCATGTCATCCTAAGTGTTGCCTCATTTTCCCTTCACCATCAAACAGAAAGACTCATTTTATCAGTGTGACTGTGTATGTGTTTGTGTACTTGGATCAACTCCTATCAACCAAGGTTAGCATCTGAGATGGTCACCATTACAAAGTCCACATCTCTTCTCAGTGGGGCCAAGTGAGGACCATTTTCCTTCACAAGCTAAAGTCCTGACCCAGACAACTGGGGCCTGGGCTGAGCACTGCAACTGTGTCTTGGGGTAGAGAAAGGCTGAGGGAACCGCCTTTTACAAGTTCCTCTGAGTGCATCTGCTATTCCAGAGCATGTCATCTTAACCAACAGAGCAAATGCAGGAATGTGGAGCAGAAAACCCCACTTTGGGTGTGTTATGGAGGTCACTATGTCCCAGGTTTACACAGAAAACATTTCACATTTAAACAGGTTCTGGACTTTTCTATAAAAATTCTTTTATTAAAGTAAAAATCAGTGACCTTTCTTTATAAATTGTGTAGACAGGCTTGGGCAGCAGTTGTCTCCCTAATCCTTCTCAGACTTACTTAATCTTCGGGGAGTTTTGCTTCCAGAGATAAATCCAGAAGTTTCTTCCGTTTGATGTCTGACAGGCTTCTGAGAACACAGACAAAAGGAAAATGTCATAGCTTTTCTGTGCCCCTCTTCTGAATCACTAATCCTCCAGTTGCTCTCCTTTCTGTCATAGGCACTCAATTTTATTTCAATTAGTGCTGTATTTTCTCAGTGTAAAATCATTTTATGATCCACCAACCTCAACCTCCTCCACTTAAAATGAAACCATCATTTGTATTAGATAACCAGGGAGCGAGTATGTGCGGTGTGGTGTAGTATATCAACTATCTTATGTTCAAGAAAAAAAAATGTTCTACTTGAAGCCTTTAAAGTCTTCAGCTGCAGGAAAACAGTGCTATGAATCAATGCCACAAAACACGGTTGGATGGGTTATGTGCTAGATGAGGTCACAGTCAGAACTGCCACACGTAATGTGCAGTCTTAGACAGAACCTGATCTCAGCCTGTCACTTCTGCAGGACATTTTCACACAACAGAGCAA
>JAQHUG010000249.1:1991828-2002548 GCA_028555095.1 Dicrostonyx torquatus | reverse complement strand
AGTAATGTTACTCTTGTCCGCACCTGTGTCTATCAAACCCACAATTACAATGCCATTTATACACACTCTTAGCTTTGGTCTTTGATCATTTATAGAAGTCTTCCAGAATATACATTTTCTATTGAAATTTTTGATTTATCCTCCATGCTTATTCCTTCATTTAGAACAGTATGGTCTTTTACAGAAGTCTCTGGATTTTTTAATTTTCCTGGTGAGGCATGTCCTCCACAGTGAGTGGGAATGACCGGACCACTTTTGACTTGGGGGCCAGCGAGAGGCCCCCCCAAGGAATTTCCTAAAGGTATTGGGTTGCTTTGTCTGTATTTTGTTGATCTGCATTTATTGGTCCAATGTCAGCCTTTGCCATACCTTCTACATATATCTGAAGACTGAGTCCTCCTATTCTTGCCATTCCCAGAGGAAATACTATTCCTAGGAATTCCTTGTCTACAATCCCTTTTCAGATGTCCTATTCTACCACAATTAAAGCATTTGGCATTTTGATGTCTCTTCATTTTTTTGGAAATTGCTTCTCCTACCCAAGATTCAGTATTATACTCAAATGTCTCAATGTTCATTGTATGCAGGATCCATTTTTCCATTGGTACTGATCTGACCTTTAAAGGCCCAAAGATCTTTTTGTATTCTAAGTTGACAATTTCAAAAGCCAGAGATTCAATAACTAGTCATCTAACATCTGGGTCTGTTACTCCTATTTGTACAGCCTTAGTTAATCTTTGTAAAAAGTCACTAAAGGGTTCTCTCTGGCCCTGTTTAACCCTAGTACATGATTCAATTCATGTTCCTGGGAGAAGGTAGAAGAGAAAGGGGAGAAAATGAGGGGAGCAGAGAAAAAAATATACAGTTCAATAAGAACAATAAATAAATAAATAGGTAGGTAGGTAGGTAGATTTTTGGGAGAGGCTGCTTGTACTTCCTGGGCTTGTACATGTCCAGACCATGAAATAATCCCTCAGAAGCTATATTATTTGCGATACTGTTTGACCAATAGCTTAAGTGTCTTTCTGGCTTAGTCTTATATCTTCAATTAACCCATTTCTACTAACCCATGTGTCACCATATAGCTGTGGCTTACTGGGTAAAGCTCCATCCAGCGGTGTCTGTCTCCAGCAGGGCTACATGTCTTCTCCCTGACTCTGCCTACTCTCTCTATAGATCTTTTTCCACCTGGCTATACTCTGGTAAGCCATTGTCTGAAAGAAGCTTCTTTATTAACGAATGGCAATAACACATATCCACAGCATCTATCACCTCCCACATCAGTAGATAAATAAATAAACAAATAAAAGCCTTTCTTGAATCACCATCATCTAAATTATGCCACAGAGTCTTGTTATTAGTTATGAATGCTCAGCCTTAGTTTAGGCTTCTCCTAGTAGCTCGTGTAATTTATTTTAACCTGTTTGTCTTCATCAACATTTTGCCTTGGAGCTTTTTACCTTTTATACGGTATATTCTACTTCCCTGCTTCCTCCATGTCTCTCTGATTGGCCTTTGCTTGGCTGACTAGCTTGGGCATCTTCCCCTCTTTGTTCTTCATTCTTTCTCAAGTCCAGATTTCTCCTTCTACTTACTCATTCTGCCTGATAGCCTCATTTATCCCTGTACTGCCTAGTTATTGACCATTCAGGTTTTTATTAGTACAATCAGGTACCTTAGGCAGGCAAGGTGAAAAAAATGCAACACATCTTTACAGGTTAAATAAATGCAGGATAAACAAATGCAACATATTTTTACATAACTAAAAAATTCTATTCCACATAAAACAAATAAATAAATTGACCTGTACAGTGGTAGTCTTCCATGAGGTTTTAAATATAATCCTTCTTTGAATTGGAAATCTCCATTATCTGGATTTCACTAGCCCAAACTCCTACCTATTTAAGACTTTCACTTCCGTATTCTATCATTCTACTTTAATTTTGCTTCTAACATTTTATCTCTTACCCCATACCATGCTCTTCCAAAAGTGCATTTTTAGCTTCCTGTCTTCCATTTGTGCTACAATTTAAACACAAGAACTGTGGAGGAGGATTCACCTGTAATAGATAATATATCACATACAGCAGTGTGGAGGTGGATCCACATGTAATAGATAATATATCACATACAGCAGTTGGAGGTGGATCCACATGTAATAGATAATATATCACATACAGAAGTGTGGAGGTGGATCCACATGTAATAGATAATATATCACAGACAGCAGTGTGGAGGTGGATGTGGATCCACATGTAATAGATAATATATCACATGTAGCAGTGTGGAGAGGATCCACATGTAATAGATAATACATCACATACAGCAGTGGCTGTCAACCTTTTTAGTGCTGCACCCTTTAATACAGTTCCTCAATTTGTTTGACCCCTCAACCATAAAATTACTTTTTTGCTCCTTTATAAATACAATTATGCTACTGTTATGAATTGCAATACAATTATCTGTTTTCCAATGATCTAGGGCAACCCCTGTGAAAGGGTCATTTGACCTGTGAAAGGGGTTGTGCCCCATGGCCTGAGGACCACTGATATATAGTCTTTCTGGGCCTAAATTACCTCACTCAATATATATTTTCTCTAGTTCCATCTATTGCCTTGAAATTTTCATGATTTTGGTTCTCTTAATAGTTCAGTAATATAAAACATGAACTCCAAAGCTATTGCACTAGGGAAGATGCTTTTGAATAGAGCAAGCTTATGTGAATTAAACTTCTCATGGTGTAGAACTTTGACATTTTCAAGAAGTATATCTCTAGTGGATGGCAGTGGTGTGGGTAGAAGGTTGGAGGAGCAGGAGGACGGGAAGGAGAGGGAACTGGGATTGGTATGTAAAATAAGATTGTTTTAAAAAATTAATTAATTAAGAAAATGGAAATATATTTCAATGTAAATGGTTTGGAAATGACTTCAGATTATGGCAGTGCTGTAGTTAATGAGGTTGCTTAAAGCTATTTCTTGTGAGGTAAATATCCAATGTTTATTCTTCATCCAGATCCTTATATATTTTAAAAGGTTTCTAATTAATTAGAAATTTTATATGCAAATGAGAGTTATGCTCCTTATCATATGAACATTCACATAGACTTTAATAACTTCATGATAGGTTATCCTCAAATATAGCCACATTTTAAGAAGCTACAGTGTGATAAAAATCTGCTTAAATCGCACCTATGTAGAAGCTATGAAAAATATACATTTAATGATATTTTAAAATTGACATTTATCTTAAAAGTCATATAATTTTCAGATCTATGCCATGGAGGAGTAATAGATTATTTTGTCTTGTATTACTACCAGAAGCTCGATCACCAGCAAGGGTGAAGCTTCCCGATAAGTCACAGCTTGACTTTCTATGATCTATGACTAAAGTCTTTTATGTCCTTTAGTAACTCACTTATAGAAAGGCAGCTTATTATAGTGTTGATCGGGGAACCCTACGATTGGTTCTCAATCCATCAGCAAATGAATTTCAGTCATTTATTTATTCAGTATCAATTATAGTAAAATAACCTGGAGGCTAGGAGGGCTGTTTACACCACCTCAGTGTGCATGATTATTGTTGTAATTTATATTAGTTCTTTGGGAATTTTGTACAGTGTAATTTGATCACAGTCACCTCAAAAACGCTCCTCCAAAATCCATCTTCCATTCAGTATCCTCCCAAACTTTTGCCCTCTTTTCTATTTTGTTTACACCCACTTAGTCGTTATACCATTGGATGTGTGGGCTTCCCCTGGAGAACACTGATCCTAGCAGGGTTCATGCCCTTCAAATCAAAACTTTTCCTCTTCTAGAAGCTATCAATTTCCAGTAGTTCTTAGGGGTGGTGCTTCATGCTCACCTTTCTCCATGCTTGATCTTTGTTTCACTTGAACTTGGTAAGTATGTGTGTGCATGTTGCCACAACAGTCATGCCTTCCCATGAACTCCGCTGTTTCTAGAAAGCACTGTATTCCTAACTTTCGATCTTTCAAATCATTTCTCAGATATCTCTGAGCATGGGATGAGGGAGTATGATTAAGAAGTCTCTCTTAGGGCTGCACACTGCCGCATCTCTTGTTCTCTGTACCTTGGCCAGTTTGGGAGTATTGTGCTAATTGCTGTCTTCTGATGAGAGGAGGGTCGAGAGGGGCACTGATAATGGTTATAACAGTAAAAGTTTAGAAATCAGCTTAACACTGTGGCCATTTAGTGGAGTCATGGTCTACTCTTCATTAGTAGACTAGACAGACTATAACCTCTCTACTCACAGGTACTTGGAACTGATCCTGGTGTCATATGTGGTTTCATCTCATGGAGAAGTTTTTAAATCAAATCATAAAATGATTTGATACTCTAATGCCATGTATGCTACTATTGCACCAGTGGGCAGGTCTTGCATTTCTGTGATTTCATTTTGGCTTCCTTTGGTTATAAATGAATAAGACTGATGTCATCATTCCTTTTCAAGTAGCAAGTATAGCACCTTCAAACACCAGGAAAGCATGAGCCAGTGTGGTCCCATACACTCCCAAATATTGCAGGCTATTGTTAATACTCTTGGATACCATCTAGAACTTGACCAGAACACCCTATTGCTGCTTCTTATAATATTCCAACCAATTTGTAGACCTCCTAAAATGAAGGGAAAGCTGGAGCCCCTCTAGGAAGAACCTGGCTGTAGTACCACAGGGGATGATGATCCAAAACCCAGAGAAGGAACTTAGGGAGGTCAGATAATTATTGGGATTTTGGTCAGGTATGCTTTACAATTGACTCATGAATCCACTCTGTGGTTATTTATTTATTTATTTATTTTTAGTTCGCAGATATTTGGAATAGCTGTCACAGAGGAGTAGGACTCTACTGATCTGGGAGGGCTCTTAGGAGAGGAATGTCCAAGTCCAAGCTACCAGAAGTGCTTGTATTTGTCAAGATTTTAAATTATAATCAATAATGAATCTCTTAAGTGATTTCAGAGATTAGACTTGAAGGAATTCAGAAGAGGTAACTCTTACATCATCTTACACAACTGATGTATTGGCCTTTAAAGAAAACAGATGGCCTTAAAGAATGGTAAGGGCCTCCATGGCCTGAAAGCTTCAGTACCCTCCGACATACCACCCAAAAGCATATGCTGAAATTCTACCCCCAAGGTGGTAGTGTTAGAAAATGGGGTCTTCAGGAGATAAGTTAAGTCACACAGATGGCACACTCATGGGTGGAGACCCTGGGACCTCCATAGTTTTTGTTCTCCCCACCAGAGTCTAGCAGGAAGCCAGCTGTCTTCACCCAGGAACAGGGATCCCTGAACCCTAGTTATGCTGGCTTTCTGATTCTAGACCTAGGAGAAAGAAACTTGTGTTGATTATAGGCCTCACAGTCCATCACTTGCTCATGTACAGTCAGGTAGCAGCTGCGGTTGCAACTGGTCTTGTGTTCCTTACAGGTCTCAGAGTCTGTAGCTTGCTCATATACAGTCAGGTAGTAACTGTGATTGCAACTGGTCTTCCCAGTATGCTCTTATTTATAAAGCAAATCAAAGCTTAATTCCCTCCTCCCATGCATGTTAACAAGGTCCCCTCCCCCATGCATGTAAGAAATACTACTGGAACCAGTTTGCTTTCAGTTTCCTAGGTCCTGTGATACACTTTCACTGTCCTACCTCGAGGTTACATTGCCTCTCATCCCCTTGTCATGAGGGAGCCCACAAGAAACTTCATTGCCTTTTATATTCCAGAGGACACGATGCTATCCCATTACACAATAATACCAGTGACTGGAAAGTCAAAATTATCCTAGACACGGTGCTAAGAATATAGATACCACACAGAGAGAATTTAAGGGCTTACCACGTCGGTAGAACTTCTAAGATTTCAGTAGTCTGGAGCATATTGAGCTACTCTTTCCTTGGGACACTTATCACAACTGTCATACTCAGCTTCTCCTACTACCAAAAAAGATACACTGCTTATGGCATCTTTCAGATTTGAGAGGTAGCATGTAATTTATATTGACATGATGCCACAACCAATTTTCCATTTTACCTGAAATGCAGCCTGTTTTGATTAGGAGTAGGAACAGAGGGCCAGCTTCATATAAAATGTTCTGCCACCTTGGCTATATGACCTAACATATCCAAAGATGGTTAATGTGTCAGTGTCATAACCAGAAGAGTGATTCTATATAGAACTTCTTCTGGTCCCCAGTAGTCAAATCAACTATGTGTACCTTAGATACTATAGTATTCTGTAGATAACTAGTTTTGTTTTAAGAAAAGCTATTGACTTCTGAGAGGAGTTTACTAGAAAAGGAAATGAACCCTGGGCTACCACATTTGCATGTGATCTGAGGTGACATCATGAGTTTTGTCTACCACTACTCCAGCTGTGGGTGTGAAGAACATCATTGGCACAACTGTTAGGTTAAATCCTTGTAAAATTCATACATAAGTGTGTATATCTTACTGGTCTATTTTATTGAACTATAAATGATACATGACAATATCTCTATACACAAGACCCATGAACTTGGAAACTAGTAGTTTCAGCCTGTTTAAAGTTTAGATTCTACCATAAAGTGACAATGACGTCATTTATGTGGCATAGTTTTAGGATGTCTAGGAGGTCTAACACTTGCCTAAATGCTGCACCATTGGATATAGAAAAATTTTCTTTACTGATACACACGCTAAGTTACTGGAAGTTGTAACTTAAGTTACATAAGATACATAAGATACGTAAGATAGTGGTAAATACAGATGAGTTTTCTTTATTGGCCTGGCAGCTACTGCTATAATATATTTAAGTCAACAGCACACCCTAACTCATATCCCTGGCAATTCGCATACAGCTACTAATCTGATGATACTTTTCCACCATTGTATTATATAGATTCTATCTGTGTCATCTATCTATCTGACTATCTATCTATCTATCTATCTATCTATCTATCTATCTATCTATCATCTATCAATCATATATCTTTTATTGTTTTATCATTTGTTTATTTATCTATCCATCCATCCATCTACTTGTCTATCTATCTATCTATCTATCTATCTATCTATCTATCTATCTATCTATCTATCAATCTATCCATCATCTGTCTGTCCATCTATATATCCATCATCTATCCATCTACCCATCTACTCATCTATCTATCTATCTATCTATCTATCTATCTATCTATCTATCTATCCTCTATCTGTCCATCATCTACTATTTTATCATTTGTCTATCAAATATTTAGGTCATGGAACTATAAAAGCATCTCCCTTTCTAAACTTTTTTTGTGGAGAAACATCATTTTGTAATCAGTTTTGTACTAAGTGAGACATCTACTTTATCCACTCTGAGGCCCTGGGAATATCACTGAAGGGGAAAAAAGAGGAAAAATAACTGCAGAATTGGGAGGAGCATGAATGTCTGGGGCTGCAAGCACCTGCATGATATTTCTCCGAAAGAGAACTATGGAAGTAGGAGAGTAGTTGGGGAGCATGGTCCATGGGTGGGAAAGGTGAAGAGTGAGATGGGGAGGTGGGCATGATGACAGTGCACTGTACGCCAGCAAGAAACTGTCAAAAGAGAAGAGGAAAAGGAAACTGTGACAACCTGAGTAGGAAGGGGCCCCCACAGTATAGTCAGTGTAGGCCTTTCAGAGCAGCAGGGACTTGTTTTAGTAGGAGGTGGAGGCCTTTTTTCCTTGGCTGGATGTCCACTAGTAACAGCTGAGCAGCGGTGCTTTCCTGGGCAGGTACAGTCACCAGGGATGGAAAAAGAAGAATCAGCATTCGGAGTTGTTACTCCCGTACAGTCCAGGACCTGCCTCTTTTATCCTAGCTCTACCCTTTCCCTTCAGTAGGACTTTGACTTTTAACGTTGGTGAGTTTTAAATTTTCTTCTGCCTTTTTCCCCCCCAAATTTGTGAAACTGAGAGAATAGTAATTGCTCTTTAGGGTTGTTGTACAGGCTAGGCACTATAAGAATTAAATAAGTATTTGCTCAGAAACTATAATTATTGCTCCCAAATGTGGCTCTGAGCATGTGAACCGGCCATGGCCTGTCTATGCAGTGGGGGAGAACAGCACTGGGCATGACCCATCTGTGCAGTGGCAGACGGCAGCAGGCTCCATCACTGCTGAACCCTCTTTTAGCCTGGCTTGTGCTGTGTGAAGACCATGAGGCTCTTGCAGCTTGAGTGCTGTGGGTATTTTACAGGTTTTCTTTCAAGAGGTCAGCATGAATTTCTCCCCTGCTCACACAGAAGGGAATGGTGTCTGTCCATTGCTGATTTTTTTTATCACTTTTCTTTCTCTTAGGAATCTTTATTAAATACAGAAGTTTACATAGTGTTAGAAACAAAGAAATCACCAACCTGGGAATCTGAGCAGAGATCACAATATGACTTGTATTATTGCTTTTGCATTTTCCACGTTTACAAAGATTAGTTGAAAATGTTATTTTAATTAAATTTTATTTGGGGGAATGTTAAATAAGACCAGCCCCAGCTGTTTTTAGCATTGGCACTGATTCTGTTCCAACCTGAGCATAAGAATGTTGTGTGCAGCTTGCCATGCATGAGAGCAGTCACTCTGTCTTCCATATCCTGCATCTCTGATTCTTCAAGAGTGGTTTGTGTTCAGTGAGTGCTCTGTTAATATGCTTCAAAGGAGAGAGAGAGAGAGAGAGAGAGAGAGAGAGAGAGAGAGAGAGAGAGAGAGAGAGAGAGAGAGAGAGAGAGAGAGAGAGAGAGAGAGAGAGAGAGAGAGAGAGAGAGAGAGAGAGAGAGAGAGAGAGAATACTTTACTGTTTGTGCAATTCTAAAAGAAATTACAAAACAGAGTATGGGGAGAGGCATATTTGCCAGACACGTGATTAGGGTGATTAGATGCCAGAGGACACTTTGTAAAGTCAGTTCTCTCCATCCAACTTTCACAGGTTTTGAAGATCAAACTCTGATCTCCAGGCTCTCATGGCAAGTGCCTTTGTCCACTGAGCCATCTCACTGACCCTTAATTGTGGTTGTCACGATTATGGTAAAAATTTAAGTGAGATATTTAGTTGCTATGAAAATACAATATGTGTTGCATAGACATAGACACAAATGTTTATTTCTACATCTACACAATTATATATACATATAGATACATGTGCATGAATATATATATCTTATTTATGCCTGCAAATATGTATATGTATACACAAGTATATTACTCTTATCTCCTGTAACCATTATTTTGATGAATATTTATTGAAGATTTACTTATTTCCAAAAATTGGGCTATATATTTTTTTATAGAGACTTCTGTTGGAGTTTGACAAAAATACTTTGAAGACAGTTACTGATATTGTCCTCATTGGTCAGCTGAAGGAATGGGCATGGGGAAATGAGAAATCATAGAATCAAACACAAGGTGGGTCAGAGCAGAGGTGAGGTCTGAGCCTTGCGAGTTTGGCTCTAAGCCATGAGTCAGAGCACAGGGAACTAGTATCATTGCTGCGTTTAATCAACAATCTTCAGACCTTCCTTGCGAGCTGAGCTGGAATCTCCCATGTCCAGGAACCACCTCACCATCTGCAGTGCTTCTTCTGTTGGTTTGTTGGTACCTGTGAATGATACTGTGATTGTTCCCAAAGAGACGTTTTCTACTTAAAAGATTGGTAGGAACCTGTAGTGTATGGGGCCCTTAGAGAGCTAGCAAGAGATTTTCTCTGACCTATTGATGGGCAGAGATAAGACATGAAAGCCAGACCACATTCCCCCAGGAAATAATAGTCCCAGAGAGAAGACAGACAACATTATTGTTAATTAACAATTCTGCTGAGAGGTCTAAGGGAAATCGACTTCTTCACAACAGTTTTCTTTTTGCTTTAGCTTTGATTGAGCAATTGCTTTATGGCAGGCTATGAAAATGCACAAATGAGGTGCATAGTAAGCCACCTGGAGAATTTCATACTTCTGGGAACGAACAAACACAAAAACAGACCCGCAATACAATTTCATCAAAGAGCTTATATGCAGCCCGCTGTGTACAACAGGAAGTGACTTATCAGCCTTTGAATTTCACTTATTTAAAGCAGCTTTTAAAGAATGAGTACCAGTTAGTCAGGGGAAGAAACTAAAGAGCATCAGAAGCAGCAATCACTTCTGCAGTCAGTCGGTCATTCTTAATAAGTGCCCACTAAGCAAGCCCTTAGGCATCAGGTACTCTTTGAGATAATTTCTTCATCACCTTCAGTGTCTAGAAGCTGCACAATCTTATTTTTCATTGTTTTTATTGACCTATATATACTTTCTCTACTCCCCTCCCCTCCCTTTCTCCTCCCTCCTCTTTTACCCTCTCCCTTGATCCTCACACTCCCAATTTACTCAGGAGATCTTCTCTTCTACTTCCCCTGTAGATTAGATCCATGTATGTCTCTCTTAGGGTCCTCTTTGTTTCCTAGGTTCTCTGGGACTGTGAATTGTCGAATGATTTTTTCTTTACTTTTTTGTCTAAAAATCCACTTATGAGTAAATACATATGATAATTGTCTTTCTGGGGCTGGTTACCTTGCTCAATATGATGTTTTCAAGATTTATCCATTTGCCCATAAATTTCAAGATGTCATTTTTTTTCTGCTGTATAGTACTCCATTGTGTAAATGTACCATATCTTCTTTTTGTTCTTATTTTTTTAATTGTTAAAAGAAAAATTTACATTTACTCCCCTTGTTCCC
>JAQHUG010000249.1:1975171-1987785 GCA_028555095.1 Dicrostonyx torquatus | reverse complement strand
ACCCTCCTGCTATTTCCCTTCCTTGCTCTATGCCTTTAGTGTGTGCACTGACTTCATCCTTATTTCTCCAGAATGAAACAACCACAAGCAACCTGTCCTCTTTAAGAAAATATGATTGAAAGCTTACAGATAGTATCTGTGGTTGCAGCACTGGAAAAATATCAGTGACAACAATGTAATGTAACACAGATACCAGATGCGTGAATGCAGGGTGGTTGTCTAGGGGCGCCACTGAGTTTGTTCCATGTGACAAGCAAAGACCTATATGTCCCAGACAGAGGAACCACTCAGAACGGAAAATGAATTGAGAGATGGAGAGAGAGGCACTACTGACAGCCTAGGGCAGATTTGAGTCAAGGACACCGATATGACCCCAGCCATGGACAGGATAATGAAAGTAGAGATTCTTTTAGAGTCTCGTATACAAAATGAAAATTTTCTGGGAGCCCAGAAATGCTATCCACAGAGAGAAAGGAGCAAAATGACAAACTTTATTTGGACAAACATCTCCCATCCAGAGAATGGAAGGGCTCCAGAGGTGGGACGTTTTGTAGACTCCTGGACTCCTACCTCTACTGAGTCCCCTTCCTTTATGGTTGACCCTGCTCTGAGTGTCCCTATTTGGAATAGGCTCTTCATCTTCCATCATTTTGTAAAAACTGTAATACCCTGGGCAGAGTGGACAACTCAGAAGCAAAGAAAAGCCTCTCTCTGGTCCTGCCTCCATCTCTCTTTCTTTCTCTCTCTCTTTTATTCTTGGGTGAGCCAAAGAATTTATTGGGGTCACTAAAAGATCACAAGTGAGGGTTTCTCTTTTTTCATTTCAGAATGCATTATAGCACCTTTATTCTTTTTTATTACTTCTTTTACATCTTGAGATTATAGCATAATTACATCATTTCTCCCTTCCCTTTCCTTCCTCTAAACCCTCCTATAATTTCCTCTTTGCTCTCTTTCAAATTCATGACCTTTTCTCATTGATTGTTGTTCTATGCATATGCGTATGTCATGTGCATATATGTTTGTATATACACATCTTATGCTGTATGCATGTACATATATATTATATAACCAGCTTAGTCTGTATAATCTTACTTGGGTGTGTGTTCTCAGGGCTGACCATTCAGCACTGGATAACCAGTTGGTGTGCTCTTCCCTGGGGAAGACTATGTCTCTGTCTATCAGCCATCCTTAGTTACCTGTGGTCCTTCATGTAGGATTGAAATCTTCTGTCTGCCACCCACACACACTACCTCTGACATTTCAGTGTGTCTAGCAGTGCTATCCTTGTTCAGCTCATGTTTAGTCAGTCATTCTGGTGACGGTTATGAGGTAGCTTCGGACATTACTGAGAGACACAACCTCACAGTAAATGCCCCATCCCCTGTCTCTTACCATCCTTCCACCTCATTTCACTTCTTCTTCAACATTCCCGAGCCTTAGGTGTAGAAGCTGTTTTGTAGTATCTATTGATACTGAGTTCACAACTCTGCATTTTGATTGGTTGTGTTCTTCTGTATGGTCTCTGTCTGTTGTAAAGAGAAGCTTCCTTGACTAGGGCTGAGGACTATACTTATCTGTGGGCATGAGGACAGAATTTTAGAATGCAGTTAGGAATTGTGTTGATTTAGTAAAGCGGCAGAGACAGGTTCTTCTCCAAGATCCGTGACCTCACTAGCCCTGAGCAGCTGGCTAGGTTCCCAGTACCAGGCATGGTTTTCCTCTTGCTGGGTGGATCTTAAATCCAACTAGAGAACTGCTGTTCTCTGCCGAGGTGTGTGTGCCACTGCTGCACCCTGAGAATGTTGTGCCGAGCTAGACATTGTTGTGGTTCATAGGTACGGTAGCTGAGTAAGGCTGTGGTTGTTTCTCTCTTTTGGAAGCTTACATGACCCCTTCTGTTTCCACAGATACCAGTCTTCAGGAAGGAGGCTTTCAGGTCAGTCCCAGGTCAGGGGCCTCTGGGTCCTGCATCTAAAGTAGAAGGTGTCTTCAGCAATAAAGATTTACTTTCCACCTCTGGTGGGCAACCGAGGGCCATAGCAATAGCTTATACTGTTCTGGGAGTCTCTTGGACAACCCTGACCAACAACTCAAAAGAGGGCTCCTCATGCCTGGTGGTGGTGTTTTGTTAGATTTAGTTTTGCTCTTAGAGGGAGCATTGTCAGTCCAGGTGAGAAAATCGCATTTAAACCATATATGTATATTCATACACTGATGTGCATGCATTATAGGGCTTTCTCTATTTCGGATAGTTAATGGTATGATTCCCTGTCATTTTCGGACAACCTTACTAATATTTCATCTTCATTTGTCTTTCTGAATTTATCTCCTCTGTTTCCATGATTAGAGGTCCAGTTTTGTTCCACTTGCCTGATCAGGTCACTTGTACCCTGTTAGTCCCCTCTTTATAAAGCAGCCTTTCTTAAAGGGGCCACTCCCTGTTTTCAGGACAGTCCAAGTTCTCCTGACACCCCTTCAATACCAGAAGTGACTGCTACCTCAAAACATGGGCAAAGTTCTTCTCTAGACGTTTCCTTTGGGCTTATTAGCTGTGACCAACTAGCCTGTTTCAGAGGAGGGCCCGTCTTCCTTTTCTGCCCTCTGTCAGGTTTCTCCTGTCTGTAGTCCAAATGTTCATAACAGCTATATCCCTGCCCCCACTGGAGACTGAATCTATGATCTTATTCATGCTAAACGGGTGTTCTGAGATATTTCCTCTGCCTGGCTCTCTTTTTCACTTTTTGTTTTTTTAAAAAAAAAACTTTGAAGCAGGATCTCACCAAGTTAGTTACTCAGCTGGTTTTAAGCTTACTGTAGCCTATGTAGGCTGTGAGCTGGTGATGCCCATACCGGGATTGCAGGTCTATACTACCAGGGGTAGCTGGCATCCCCACTTCGTGGTCTTGCCATGTTGAACGTTGCATAACTGTTTTCCAGGATGAAGGAGGACACTGAGGTTGTGCTTGATTGATACGTGCTCCCTGGAAAAGGCGCCTGCCATGAAATCCTCTCCTGCCTTTTAAGATGCCATGAGCGACATGCAGCTTGTGTCTTCACAGCTTATACCTTTCAAGAGTACCATTAATTCTATCAGCGAGAACACGACTTCTTGGATTAGATAATGCAAAGAGCACTTCGTGAACAATGACTCATGCGCTTTCGTTCACATATTTGGACACATAAGATATATTAAGCAGTACAAAATTATCTTGGTAGATAGATTTTTTTCACTCCTAGAAGTGAATTCCGTCCTTTGCTCTAATCTTAATTTATTCATGAAGGATAGTCACCACTTTAATTTATACAAGTTAACCTGCTTGATGGACTCAGAGAGATCTGGGCCAGAAGAGAAGACAGTCAGTGGGGCAGTGCAGAAACAGAAATGCTTGAATACAGAGCATAGACTTTACCCTTCGGTAAGCAATCTTCGTTTCCAAAAAAATCAGAGACAAAAGAAATTAAGCCCAATTCTTCAGCATGACTGTAAAGCCCTAAAGTCAGAAGGCCCTTATGGTCAGAAGTCAGTGTTTCTTGGCTATGGTGTTGTGGCCATTGTTTCTGTATTCTTCCAACTTGACTGCTACACACTGGCTGGATGTCCAGGGCTTTTTTTTTTCTTTCCTTTTTGCCTTTTCGGAGAACAAAACCTCATCTGAAAGATGGAAAGTTTTGATTGAATACAACAGGACAAACAGGACAAGTAGGTATTCTTCTCCATGTCAGAGCTGACCAACTCATAGGGATTATCTGGAAAAACCAAAGCCAAAACTAGTTCAGGATAGAACTTACACCTTATTTAAAACCCTGGGGACAAGACACTTATAACACATATTTTTAGAACCTAATCAAAAGATCTCTAAGGCCAGGTGCCTATAAAAGTTTCTAATACATGATATGGAGCAGAACTGCCAATCAGAGTAGACACTCACAATTAAAATCACGGCACAACCATATTGGTGCAGGCAAGGTGAGCTACAACCCGAGTCTGTGCTAACATCCAAAAGCAGCCTTGACAGTTAAGTTCTGAGTAGCCCCTTAAGGCGTTCAAGATGAAGACTTAGGGCAATCAAAAACCATTTGAAAGAGACTGCAGTTTCTACATTTATATGTATTTATTTTTTTTCTATATAGAAAGGTAGAATTTGCCTGTGAAGATACCAGTCTCTTAGTTCGAAAAGTGGCCGTTTAGCTGAGATTGCTGCCTGTAAGTGAAGACAACGAGGTTCTTCTGAGTAGGAAAGACGGGAGGAACTAAAGAGCCAAGAAGTTTGCATGAGTTACAGAACGAGCTGCTGATGCAGTCTTTTCTGATTCCCTGAACGCACTGAAAGGGTCGATGCTATAATTATTTAGCACCTCAGGTATTTAGGGACAAAACAAGCATCAAGTTTTACCTTACTTCATACTCTTAATTAGTTCATTAGCAAGCTGCTGTTTTACAGTGGTGACGATGGGTTCTGGGGTCTCTGAATTAATTGCTGTCTGCTGCAAAAATCATCTCCGATAAGAGTGTAATGGTAAGAACTTAGGGGGTCAGTTTAATACTAGTTCCATGGAGTAGAATAATAGCATTTGGTTCTCTTTTAGATCCATGACTTAGCCAGTCAGAGGGTCTGGGCCAATGTAATGGTAAAAGTTCTGTCTGGTAAATCAAAGCATCAACGGGACACAGTCAGGGTTTACTTTATCTCCTATGTATGTAAAGCTACATAAATAAACAAAACCCACAGCTCCTAACCTAAAGAGCAAACCCTGGTAGGTGAAGCAATTGGCTCCAGCTAGAAGCATTGGTTTGTGTGTCGAGGTGATGACCATTACAATAGCCGTAAAAGGTGCAATTAGAGAATTCAGAACTGCTGAAAGGTGGCCACGTGTTAGTTTCTCATTCTTGGGTTCACAAGGACTAAGAATAATGACAGCCTCGTAACTTGCTGGATAGGTTTAAACATGTTATACAGGGTATAGAACACTTTTGTAAAATACAATATAAACAAATTTGAACATTTATTTTCTACAAGCTGTAAATGTCCCTGCTTAGTTCTTGTTTGTTCTAAATCTCAGAGTCAATAAAGAGTTAACCAGCACCTCCCCTCAGGTCGATGGCAATTAAGGGGACATCTAAAAAGGACTGCTAATTATGAGGGTCTGTTTTTCAGATAAGGAAAGTGTTAAGAAAACCCCTCACAGAAGGAAACTTAGTGTCTGAATTTCCATTAAGTAATCCTAACCCCCATCAAAAACACAGCTGGGTTCGGGTTGCCTGCCTTCACAGGCCCCACTTTCCTAAGTAAGCTTGCTGTTTCTATCATCTCTAAGATTTCTAACACAGGAATGACAGCTCCAAACCGGACAGCTGTTTCTTGAAAAAAAAAAAAAAAGTCGAATGGCAAAAACTATTGCCCTTGCCATCCGAAAGGCAAAGGCATGCGTACTTCTCAACCGAAAGGGGCCGGTCCCCGGTTTCTCAGCTGCTCTGTAGTTTCAGGTCACATTTGCATGATTTTGTTTTTGTTAAAATGCTCAATTTTCCAGTGAAACGTGTTTGGTCTTTGCTGTTTGTCGGGCATGGCAGAATCACAATGTGCTTGAAGTCCCAGCTCACTTAGAACAACCGGGATTCAGCTTTAGAAATTTCCCTGAAGTTCAGAGGGAAACAAGATGCCATAGCCTGGGTGTTTGGAGCAATGCTGGAGCCAGAAAAGAACCTTCATTGGTACTTATTTGTTTCCATAGTAATGTCTGATGTGTTTGAGGAGATGTGGGAACGGGGAAGGAGCCCAGCCAGTGTCCCACTGCCAGAGTAGAGAACACAGGCAGGCAAGGCTCAAAGGCCACATAGTTTTTTTTTAAAAAAAAAGGGAATTTTGGGATTTAAGTTTCTAAAAAAAGGAAAAAGGAAAAAAATAGGATCGTTCTACTTGTCAGACAAGATTAGGACACCTGCAAATCTATTGAAGTGCTGGAATTACCAACTGTCAGAAGTACGTGCCTGGTTTTCCATTTGAGGGAGGGAAAGGATGTCCAGAGAAATAAGATAGAGACTTAGAAAATCTACAGAATGCTACTACTGCAGACCCAAAGAGCCACTGTCCCAGAGGACTGTGAGGAAAGGTTGTCAGTTGAGGCTGTTATTCTAACAAGAATACAGTTACATTTTACACCTACTTATTCTTAGAGTTGTATGTTGAGGGAGCAGTTTGAACCAGCTTTAGTAATTCTCCATTCCAACTTGAAGGTTTTTAAAATTTCCTTTTATTTTGAGATAATAGTATGGTTGGTTCCATTGTCTCTTCCTTCCCTTTGCCCTCACAGATGCCACTCTTTGCTCTATTCCAAACATGGCCCTTTTTCATGAATTGTTGTTATATGCATGTATGTATATGTATACTTATACACATTTCAGTACTGAATGGCTGCCCCTGATGTTTTCAGTTCATTCTGTCTTACAAAGTGCTCCTAATATCTGAAAACAGGAAGATCCTGCAGGGTGGATTCAGGCTGTTATGGAAATGTCTAGTTCTTAAATATGTCAGACGTCAATAAGAAGGCACGAAGAAATAAAACTACATGAGCAATGGTACTTTAGGGATGATATGAGATAAAGTTATTTTATAACGGTGTCTTTACTGTGCAGATAAACATCAGGTGCCAACTGAAAGGACTTAATGGTCTACAAAGATTGTGCTGCATTCCACGAAAAAGTGTGGCTTCTCCAGGCTCACACTTTGCTATTTATAATAAAACTGGGGCTTGCATATACTCCTACAGAATTTCTCAGTGTATCCCACATTCTGCTAAAACATTGTGTTAAATAACTGAGCCAGGTAGCCACCAGTAGATGACAAAGTGACACTTCCCCAAAACTACATTAAAGATATCAATGACCACTGCATGCAGATTCATCTCACACCGCTCTGCTGACTGGGGTTTCTCACACTGGGCCAGAGTTAAAGAGGGGAAAATATATGCTTTCAAGATAGTTTCAATTTTCAAGAACAAATGGAAGAAAATGCATCCACCACTGGAATAGTGCTACCAATTTCTTTTCCCCCTTTTCTCTGGGATCTGGAAGAATAATTTGAGACACTGACAAGAGCAAATGAAGAGTGACTGTCAAATAGCAGGACTCCTAAGTCAGTCCCTGCCTCGTTCATATGCTGCAGCAAAATATCTTTGCAAGAAAACACCAAGATCGCACAAACCTGGCTTCGCTTTTCAATGAGTCCACTCCCAATTAGTTGAAAAGACTTTCTAAATTTAGTACTGAACAGCTATGGGATTCAAAACTTGACATTTTAGCACAATGCAACTCTGCTTTCTCATCAATAAAATAGATTTGGCCCACCTTTACCTCATTTATCTGTTGAAATAATAAAGAAAAATCCACTACTCTGAACATCTTACAACATTTTAAAGGAATATTGTTTAAAAATTGAGTTATAAACCACTTTTTAGTTCATTATCTTTTAATTTTATTAAAAGCACATGCATTGTATGATGAAGCTGTTTCTAAATTGAATCTTGCAAAAGATATGTTAGAAGACATAGTCTCAAATTTTTAATGTCTCCAATAGCATAGATTAAATGCTATAAATGGTAGGAATGATTTTTAAAACCACAGAAACACACACACACACACACACGTATGCTCGCATGTGTGCACACAAACACACACTTCCCATTTAAAAATCTCTTAAATTCCGTAGTAAGAATACACAAGATTACCATCCACCAATCTTAGGAAATCAAGAATCAAGCAAAACCCTAAATGAAATCACTTTACATTAGAAGAAAGTGCTGTGGCAGCCAATGTGTACTGAGATTGGCAGGAAATTGAACTCCCCATAGAGAGAGCTCTTGATAACCATTTTTATTGTTTTTATTTTCAAAACCAGAAGTTTGAGTTTATTCATGGAAAAGCAAATTACAAAATGTTTTCAATTTTCAGGGCTACTGTGTATGAAAAATTACAAATAACTTGCACACATGTGCATGTGTCTATGTATACTTAAGAGTGAACTCTAGACTCCAAAATACTAATTATGAGCAAATATAAAATTTGAGAAGGACCAGTCCTGTCTAGGTCTCAGGTGACTTGCTAATAAAGTGATGTTTCTTCTGTGTATTATAGTCTTTGGGGCATTTTTGGAAACTGTTTATTTAGACTGGTATTGATAATTATTCTAGAGGACAAAAAAGGGATTTAGATTTAGCAAATATGTGGTTAATTCAAACAGTTTAGGCCAAGTGAATAATTCCTTCAGTTCCCAAAGTGATTATCTGGTTTGATTGTCTCCATTTACTTGACACACGTTAGTTAAAACTCGACTTCCTTTGGAGACATGATGCTGATAAGACCATCTAGGTGGGAATATGGGACTCATTAAAATGTGATTGAGTTAGCTTAAAATATTTTCTATTTGGCAGTCTTTATTGTATTAGAGACAGATGCCCTGGGAAATTTTTGTTTATATTTGTTTACATTATGAGGATTTCAATGTTTGGTACCCATAGCTAAGGTAAGTCAGGCTTGATTGAATCCACCTGACATGAGGTCATGGAATCTACCACAACTCATTGGGATGGTAAAAGCTGACAATGAGATTAGTCTAGAGAGAAAAAGCTGGAAACTTATTTTTGTTTACTAATTTTAAATTGTAAAGATAATTCTTTATACGTCTACATTTAATCTGGGATGCATAAAAACACATAAAATGTTATCCTGTATTGTAGGCATCCCACTAATTTGTGTTTTCAATTTCTTCTGTTTTCTCTCTTCCATCTATATACTATCTGAAAGATCTTCACATGAAATGTTGAAAATCGTGCACAAGTACACCTCCGATGGACAAAATTTAATGCCTAGAGGCAACAGACTCTAAACAAAGAGGATGTGAAGTAGTTTCCTCACTGCTCTGCAAGGGACAAATGTCTTTCTACAACGGAATCCATACTTGCGTAACCGTGAAGGACAATGACATTTTGTTTCCTTTGTTTCTATCCCTTCTACTGTGGGGTCTAATTCCTCTACAGTCCTACCTTTTTAAAATTACTTTATTTATTTGTTTTATTACTTAAAAAAATACCAATCCAAATTCCCACTTCCTCCCCTCCTCCTCCCCTCCCACTCCCTCTATACTCCCTCCCCACCCACTCCAATCTTAAGAGAGGGCAAGGCACCCTGCCCTGTGGAAAGTCCAAGGCCCTCCCCACTACATCTAGGTTGAGCAGGGTATACATCCAAAGAGAATAGAATCCCAAAAAGCCAGTACATGCAGTAGAGACAAATCCCAGTGCCCTTGTCATTGGCCACACAGTCTGCCCTAACTGTCAACCACATTCAGAGGGACTAGTTTGATCCCATGCTCGTTCATTCCCAGTCCAGTTGGAGTTGGTGAGCTCCCATTAGATTACGTAAACTGTCTCAGTGAGTGAACCCCTCATGGTCTTGACTTCCTTGCTCATAGTCTCACTCCTTCCACTCTTCGATTGGACCTTGGGCGCTCAGTCCAGTGCTCCAAAGTGGGTCTCTGTCTCTATTTCCATCTGTTGTTGGACGACGGTTCTATGGTAATATTTAAGATAATCATCAGTCTGAACCCAAAGACTGATAATTACTTTATTTATTTTACATCCCGATCAAAGCCTCTCTTCCCTCCTCTCCTCCCACCCTGTTCTTTCTTCTCTCTTCCTTCCCCATCCACCCCTCCTCTGTAATTATTCATAAAGGGGCAGGCCTCCCATGGGCTTCAGCAAAGCATGGCTTACCAAGCTGCGCTAAGACCAAGCACCTCCCCCTGTATTCAGGCTGGGCAAGCCAATCCAACATGAAGAATAGGTTCCCAAGAGCCAGCCAGAGCACTGGGGATGGCCCCTGCTCACATTGTTGGGAGTCCCACATAGAGACCAAGCTATACAACTGTCACACACATGCAGAGGGCCTAGGTCAAACCCGGAAATGCTCCCTTGTTGTTGATGCAGACTCTGTGAGTTCCCATGAGTCAAACTGGTGGTTTCTGTGGGTTTTCCTGTGGTGTCCCTGACCCCCAGTTTCCTATAGTCCCTCTTCCCTCTCCTCAGCAGGGCTCCCCGTGTACCCACTGCTGAAACCCCCAGGTTCCTAGACGTAATCCCTAACCTGTGGTCACACAGACAGGTCTGGTTAAGTGGTCACCAAAAATCCCCAAATGTGTGAGAGAGATTCGTGGGAAGGATGTGGAGGCAAGAGAAGGCTGTATATATCATGTATGTGTACAGAATTTCTAAGAATAATTTTAATTAATACAAATAAATAAATAACTGTTGAATCAAATGCACACTAATAAATATTACACTCTACTATTTATTGATCTAGACCTTAAAATGGTCCATGTCCTCCTGGATGCTGCACAGTGTTATCTTCTAATTAGGTGTGAACTCCAAAGCCGGTTTGCTGGGTCTTAGGATACAGTTCTTTTTTCATCCATTACCAACTTGTCTTTAACATCCAGATAAATAATATAAAGGAAGTTTGGGTAGTAATAAGGAGGGTTTAGTTGTATGGTGTTGTGAATTTCTCTTGAAATATTGGAAAATTTCATTTTTTAATGTTTATTTTGCATGTATGAATATTTGGCCTGCATGTATGTAAGAACACAGTGCATACGTTTGGCTCCTACAGAGGCCAGAGTAGGGCATTAGATTCCCCTCAACTAGAGTTACCTAGTAACCACCTCATAGGTGCTGGGAATCAAACCTGGAGCAAGTGCTTCTACCCTTTATCATTTCTCCAGCCCCAGAAAATGTAATAACAGATAAATGGTTGCTGTAGATATCTGGAACCTGCCTTCAAGAACTGCAGGGTGAACAAAGAGGGTGTGTGCTTGTTGTCAGCCACACAATACATCCCACTTTGACGAACATCTAATGGTGGCTTCGAATGGTGGCTTCCCTCATTTTCTGTGTGGGTGAAGTGGGACTGTTTCTCCAAACAAGGTTTTAATAGGGTTCTTTCCAGTTCTGAAGAAGGAACAGACTGGGAAGACAAGAGTGAGCTTGACCACATGTCAGAGATAATAGCTGCCTGCTTACTTTAAGAAACTCAAGCAATGACTTTGTAATGAAATCTTCCATTGCCCAAGACACTGTCCCCACCGTTTCCTGTGGTAAATTTGTTGTTAGGTTTCAGGGAGAAAAGTCATAACTTAGGAGAATCTAATATTTCTAGATAAGGTTGAGAAAGACTCACACTTACTTTTAGAAAAGTCATTTTTTGAGCAAAGAGGAAATTGGCCCATTTTTAAGAAGGACATGCTGCCCAGATCCAGAGGGGTCATCGCCAGCCCGGTCCTCAGGCCACTTGCAGTGCAGGCCTCCCAAGGCTGCAGGTGGAAGCCTGTGGCTGAGGACGTGACTCAGATGTGGTGGCCAAAATTCCAGACTATGTTCTCGCTGGCAGGTGGTCGAGGTATTGAAAAGGCCAGGCCTTGACAGCAGGGGAACCTGGGCCAAAACCCGAGGGAGTCTTAGCATGGAAAGGCTGACACTTGGCCTGGAAACCAAATTCCAGGCACATGTGGCAATGTGGCTGCTGTTTTACAGGAACGCTCCAGAAAAAAGTCTCAGAAGCTGCCAGGCCCAGGTCATCCGCATCCGGCCCTGGTTCTACCCAGGGTCACAGGCGGGAGAGCGCTGGGCTTTTCTCACCCAAACTTCTTGTGTCCTGACTGAAGTGCTCACACTGCCGTCATCCCTCTGCTTTCTCCCCACCACTGTCTGGGCTCCTCCAGTGCAGAGGCTCATTTTCTACCACGGGCTCCCTTACACTGTTGGTGGAACTCATTGCGGTTCCAAATTCATGTTGGACACACCAAACAAAATACATAAGATTATAAGGAACCAAAATGTTTATTGAAATATCAAATTATTTCCAAGTTTATGAGATTAAAAGCAGATTTATTTTTCTGATGCTGAGTTTCAAGTATACCAGAAAAGTGCTGGTTTTTTACTATAGCCTTAGAAACCGCAGCCCTAGAAACAGTTTATGAGTTAAACCCAGGCATGTGTGTGTGTGTGTGTACCTGTGTGTGCGTTTCTGTGTGTGTCCAGCTGATCGCTAAGTCACAAGATTCAGCATGAGATTGAATAGCCAATGTCATTCCAAAGTAGCAATAAATGTGAAGATTCTTTTCATGATGTCACAGTGATGAAAATGTGATGTGGAAATTCCTGATTGCCGTTGGTGGCAAGAGGCACAGAGAACTCCTAGTAACGCTGAGGCTTGTTGTTCACGATCCATACTGAAGCGCTTGGTTAACTTTAGACAGAGGTTAATAAAAAAAAACCAGAAGTGATTGATTTCCTTCAATTCTGTGCACCCCCAGATTTAGAAGCCCGGATACAGTGTCGGTTTTCCTTGTTGGCCTATTAGCATTCTGGACTTGCAGAGTACCTAGGAATCCGGAATGCCTACTTCATGATGGACTTGTAGAGTACCTAGGAGTCTGGAATGCCTACTTCATGATGGACTTGCAGAGTACCTAGGAATCCGGAATGCCTACTTCATGATGGACTTGCAGAGTACCTAGGGATCTGGAATGCCTACTTCATGATGGACTTGCAGAGTACCTAGG
>JAQHUG010000249.1:1960986-1974978 GCA_028555095.1 Dicrostonyx torquatus | reverse complement strand
AACCCTTTTGAGAGTCTTTCATGTGCTCAGAGGTTTATAGAAGTTTTTCTCTCAATGTAATTTCCATAACTTTGCAAAATAGAGTTGGTGTCCTTATGCCATATGGGTGGGACAATAATCTGAGAGGACTCAGGAAACTTAGCTGTAGTTGGCCTTGGTGAGAACAAAAATAGGAAAAAACAAAAACCAGAGCCCTATTGTAACAATCCTTTTCATCAAGTTTATGTATCTCCTTGATGGATTTAATCATAGGCCTGAAGCCATGTGTCCACTTATCAGCAGTGTCTCGGTTAACTCTAGGTAAATATAAAAGGGTCACAGCATGGTGGTTGCCCTCACAGGCTCCAGGGGCACTAACTCCTACTCTGCCACGTTCTTAAAAATTTGGCAAACTACTGAACTCTTTTGAGTCTCTATTTCTTCGTCATGTTGTCATGAAGGGCTCAAACAGTTAATTCAGACAAACGCTAGCTACTGTCTGAAAGCCTCACCTGCAAACATTTCATTACTTGCAGCCACGCCTTGTGCTCATCATGTCTTGATGGCTTCAGTCTTGTTCTGTTTTGTTTTTGCTGTTTTTCATAATAAAACCAGTTTTCTCAATTCCTCTGCTTAAAATGGCTTAGTGGCTCTCCACTGCATCAGGACAACCCTGTTTATGTTCTGACTTGTCCCCATTTTCCACTCGGTCCTTTGTATCCCAAATATATTGAATTATTTGAGTTTCCTGAGTGTCTCTTGCTATCAGTAACGAATATATAGTCATTCTCCCACAGTTTCTTGAGTGTGGAGTTTTGGATTGCTGTGGTTTTCATGACTGAGGAAAAGCACACTTGAATGCCATGCCTCATGTGATGAGCGTGAGGAGAGAGATGAGGTAGATTCAAAAAAGGATCCAAAGGATCTGAGTGTGTAGAAACCAAGCTTTGAAACAACATGATGAGTTACCTAACTCCAGTGAGCAGGGAAAGCCCCTGTATCATAGCCACTACAGTTCCTTCCTTTAGTCTTAGCGAAACATAATCCTTAAATATACATTAGTACTCAGTAAGTATTGATTACATATTGGATAAAGCATAATGTATCAGTTTTCTCATTAATAAAAAAAATAGTCTCAAGACATGCACTGCCTGGCAGAAAATGAAGACGTGGCAGTCTATTCTCTGCAAAAAGTGAGAACTCAGGTAAACTATAAAGATAAAAATGTAGTGAAACCTACAAACTATGCAGATAAACAACAATTCTAGAGAAGAAAAGATGGTTTTAAGACGAAAATCCCAACAAAATGGAAACTCAGTGACAGATTGGTTGCGGCAGATGAAAGGGATTCCTGACTTGAAAGTTAGGTCAACAGAAACATAACACAAACTGAAACACAGAAGAAGAAATGGAAAAGCTGTTAATAGATGGCAACTAGGAACCACTCAACTATATGTGGAAGTGGCATTTCAAAATGAGAGGGGGCACAGAACGTCAGATGGTGATGGCTGAGCGGTTTTTAACACTGAGGAAAAACATTAATTCATACACTGAAGAAGCTCAGGAAACCCCAGGCAGTAGAAACACACAAATAACCATGTGCAGACACAGGATCATCCATCTTTGATGATTTAACAGCCCAAACACCGTGGAAGCCTTGGCTAAGAGGAAATCAAAATCAGAGTAATTTCTGAGAAACAGAAGTGATTCACCTCTGATTTCTCAGGAGAAACAATGAGACCAGAAGATAATGAAGAGGCCTCTTCAAAGGGAGAAGAAAAAGAAGTCTCTTTGAAGGATCAAGTGGGGACGTGAAAATCCTCTACAACGCGAAAGACAAGTGTGTTTCCAAAAGTGACTAAGGTTATGAGTCACTGGTAGATGTTTTCTATAGGAAATACTCAAGGGTCTTTTATTCAGGCAGAAGAAATTATTTGGATGGATAAACAGGAGACTTGGAGTTTAAAAAGGAGCATCGGAAAGTCTGGATAAACGTTATGCATAAATACAGGATATATGTGAGGAGGTAAATATTGGCTATATAAAGACATCTGTAGTGATGTCTTCTGGAATTTCAAATGTATGAACCACTGAAATAATGAAACAGTACGGGACTAGGAAATCTACTGACTTTAAAATCTGTAACACTTGTTAGGAAGAAGTAAAGGTTGAGTTTGTATGAAGACTCTGGCACGTGGTGATTCGGACATGGCTTACAGTAATGAGTTCTGAAATAATAGAGTAAGGCAGAGCGAGGCATGAAGCAATACTTCAGAGAACAGAAAGTGGAATAAGAGAAATATATCTGAGTGCATACACAGATCTTGAGTACCAGTAACAGGACAGAACCTAGAGCCCTGCTCTACCACAGGTCTTTCACAAGCTGTCCCGTCACCCTTAGGTGGTTCAGCTATTGGCCTCATGTCAGGTGATACTGAGACTTCTTAGGAATTTACTTCTAAGCCAACAGAAGAAGGGCAACAGCATCGTGGTTAAGTTCACAGACTCGAGACAGACTTCCCGAGTTCCAAACCCATTCTGTAACCTACTTTAAACCTAATGACTTGATTTCCTATATGTAGCTTCATTTAAAATGATATTAAAATTGTCTTTGTTTAGAAGTAATGGAAATTCTGGGTAAAATAGTAGAAGAAGGAACATCTCAGCAAGTTGGTAAACAGAGTGATTAAGGGAAAAGAAAAGCTAGGGCTGCTCTACCCTACCCCACAACTCTCTGAATCCCTACCCAGCATTTGCTATGCACACCAGTGGACTTCTCCCACGAATGGTCATGGATGCCCACTGTCACTGCTGTAGCTGCTGTGCCCTCCCCCTTTTCATCCTCCCTGGATATCTCTGCCAGGGAAATACATCCGTGACTGGTACCATCAGTGAAATCCACTCACAAACAGACTCCAGTGGCTTTGGCTACCATCGCTCTGGCCCCACAACCACCTCAGACACCCTGCTGCTCAGCATGGTCTCTGACTGTGAATTGCTCATAGGAGAGGCATGGTGAGCTTCAAGAAGAGAGAGAGACCAGGATGCTGAAAGCAAGCACAAGACAGACGAGAGGAGAGTGATGCTAAATCTGTGTATGAAGTGTGGCCAGGAAACCCGCACGCAAGACTGCCAGCCAGAGAAAAAGAATCTCCCTCCCCCAGCAGCATCAGGGCTGAGCTACATGGAATCACCAGAAATGCTGTGGAACCCAAATATCTGTTGGCATACAAAGATGCTCAGGTAGTCAGGCCTCCTCTTCAGAGCTGGGATCCCAGGTAGGGTTTCTTGCAGAAAGCCCATCCCTAAGTCATGAGGAGCAAGACCCCTGGGGGAGAGCACGAGGAACTCAGGCCAAGAAGTTCAGGCAGAAAGGGGTCCACACTCACGGAAATTCCTCGTTAGAAAAGGCACAGTGACAGAGCTCATCTGAACTACTGAGGCTGGTGGTCCTTCTCTTTGCTCTATGGAGACTGATACAAATGGAAGTCTGAGAGCAAAGGAAAAGCATCTTGTCCAGTGAAGAAAGAGGTGGACCAACGATGTGCCGCCATCTCTGTGACAGTTAGATGTAGTATGTCCCACAGAGGCTTGTGTCCTTGGATATCTTGTCCCCAGCTGGTGTCACTGTTATGGAACCTTTAGGACATGGGGCTTGGAATAAGGAAATGGGTCAGTGGGCGCAGACTTTGAAGTGTATAGCCCAGTTCTGACTCCAACTTGATATCTCCATTTCCTGGTTGGTCACAGGGATGTGAGCAAGCTACCACATGATACTGCCACCATGGGAAGAGCCACTGCCACCACCATGAATTCACCCGTGCCTTTCTCACATGAAACTGTGAGCTAATGTAAATCCTTTCCCTTAATTGTTCTGCGAGGCATTCTGTCCGTGGCAAAGTAACTAGTACACAGGTCATGTAAGTCATTATTACAACAGCACTCACAAGTGTCACCTCTTTTGTCGTGAGGTGTTCTTTCCTCTTTGGCTCCTGTCCATCCACTTGCATGTTCCTTGCAACCCAAAAGTTCATTATAGTGACTGTCGTCCCCAGGGTTTCACACATCCACACCTGTGCGCATCATTTTTCCTCGACCGTAAGCAGCCTTCACCAGCTTGCCCGTCTAAGGATGCTACCCACTGTCCACGCATCAGCCGGGGTGACGAAAGTTTTCTCTAGCCTGACACTGGAAAGGCGGGTAGCTTATTCCTTTGTGTTCCCATGCATCCCCTTTCTGTGGACTTTTCAGATAGCATCCGGATTAACGGCCGTAACGGACAGGTCTCAAGATCTCAACTCACTTGAACAAGATTGGCTGAGGTGCTTAAGGAATTTAACTTGGGTGTGACTCTGCCCAAGTTTGGTCCTGGCTCTGTTTGTTCTTTACCTGCAGTTTCAGTCTCTTTAGCCTGTTTCTTCCTGTGCACGGTGTACAGTGCAGGTCTTGTTGGATTGTTACAAAATTTCAATTAAGAAATTACCTGTAAAGTTCTGAGAAATAACATGGTCCCTAATAAGTCTTCAGTAAATGTGATCTGACATTGTAATTTATGTCTGCTATCGTCTCTAAAGAAGATTCTCTAACACAGAATATGGTACAAAGTATAACCTCATTAAAAATGTGATGCATTTGCCCTAACTCTATGCACGACAAGAAAAGTTTACCTTGGAATACACACGCATGCACACACAATATTTTATTTTCCTTGCAAACTAGAATTCAGGCTCAGTTGTTAGGGGAATTACTTCTTTTTAATTAATTACTTCTAATTAATTCTCAGAGAGGAGTAATTCTGATCCGGGGAGACTGTGCCCTTCCTCAGACTGCCCAGCCAGTCTGCAGAAGTGGCTGCAGTAGTGTCTCAGTGACAAAGCTCAGCGGGCACTGGCAGTCGGGGGACACTGGTGGATTCCAAGTCTTAACGCGTGGCTTTGGATTGCTCTGTTTCTGAGTAAATTCCCACTTCTGTCGTCTCTGTGCTCCCTACGAGAAGCATAAACTCTGTCTTTAAGGCAAAGCTGATTTATCTTCAACTTTTAGGACAGAATTTGATGACTTTTAAGTCACAGAAATTCTGCCTTTGTACACCAATGGTTTCTAGCCTGGTTTTGCGGCCTTGCTGCACCAAAACCATCTAGATCCAATTAATTAGAACGTTATTTTATCCTTATATCATTTGTGGATTGTGAAATATTTTTGTCTGAGGTTCAGAGTACTTCTGTCTTTATATTTGTGAGGAAATTGTTTACAATATGAAAGTCAAATATTTAAACAATGTATCCCTATGGTGATGTCATTTTCAAGGGAACACATACTTGGGATGTGAAGTAGTCCCCAGGAACTCCAGGATCCTACAACTGTTCTTTTAACCTCCAGAGGCTATCGTGTGATAGTAGCTGGTTTCTGAGGGGTTCTGGCATGCAGACTGACCACAGTCAGAGTTCACTGCGTACATACTTAGACATGAATGCTGCATTTTTGCTTTCCGTATCAAACAGCTTTCAGAGATGTGCAAAGAAAGGCTGATGCTGAGGTTTAGGATGTTTTATACATGGGCAAGTCGATCACCCTGTAGGAATCTTGCATGGTGTCAAATGCTAACCTGCAACTGTACAGTGTGGGCTATCTATAGGATTTCCATAATTCAAGTAAACAAGTGAAACCAGACCAAAAAGTTTAGAGAAACAGGCACCATATGACAAAGCCAAACATAAAGAAGGCTTTTAGGACGTGGGAATGGTGACTACCAGACAGTGTGGAAGCCTTCACCACGTAATTCAAGATGCTTCTCAGCATCACGCTAAGTAGCAACGTTTCTCTTTTTAAATTTCCTTTAGGTCAAAGAGATATTGTGCCAAGCCACTTATCTGTTGCTCCTGCCCAGGGTCAGGAATGCAAAGCCATTAGTGTGCCTGAATAATGACAGTGGAAAAGTGAAAGGAAATGCTTGGTTTCGGGTGGTCCTGGTCTCAGTGGGCCTGCAGCACAGGGTGGTAGTTAGCCATCATTTTAAAGCGGGAAGGATTTCAGTCGGAAGCCCTTTCTTGCTCCTTATTAGCTCGGTAGTGCATTTTTCTTCTTTTGTGAAATGAGGACAGTACACAGGGTGAGTATGAGGGCTAAGGGAGATGGTGACAGTTACTCCTTTAGCACACTTCCTGGCGTTAGACCATTATTCCAAAATAGCAGTTATTGTACTATGGAATTAATGACCAGAGGATGGGGTCACCTTTTATTTCATTCAGTTCATGATGTGCAGCCTGATTTTTCTGAGAGTGTTGACAAGTGTTCTCAGGGACCAATGTCAATGTTTTCAAGCTGATGGGCGAGCCAGAAGGACCCAGACAGCAGACTTCTAAGCTATAAAGTAAGGAAAAGGGCTTTGTAGGCTAAGAACTGCCCAACGCCAACGGCTGGGGGTCTGGCTTGCACACTGGTTGATGATGACTCTTTGATTCATTGCTATGGGGAATGACTACTTCAAGAAGGACCAGACTTGAGTGATGGCAGAAGAAATGAGAATTCGGGGATAAGTCACAGAGTAATCGCCTCAGACCCCAGGGGACTTCAGCTTCCGGCCAGACACTTGCCTTCTTTCATTAGGCAGACTGAAAGGCTGTAAGTGAGGACTTAGGACTCCATTCCTAAGTATCAAAGAGGAAAATAGAATCAGCAAATAGCCTTTCAATATCTGCTTTGGGCAGGGGCAGGAAAGCAATAAAATGTGAATTTAATGCTGCAATTGTTTCATGTCCATCCTTCGGGAAAAGTTCTGGCTGAAGTTTTCTCCAGATACGCCACAAGTATCTGACAACAAAAGTGGGACAGTGGGTTCCTGGTAGGCTGGAGAAAACTCATCCTTGGCATCGTCCGTGGTTTTCTTGTTAGTGATTGTTTCCTAGTTTTATTTTGAGCTAAGTGTTTTTACACAGAAGCATGCCAACTCAGACACATGCTGTTCTTTATCATTTTACATGACTGAACCATCCCATAAATATATACTTTGTCCACACAATAGTCACGATCTATTCTCAAAGAACCACACTAAAACCAAGTTCTGCCTCTTGTATGATGCAGTGATCCATGCTATCAAGCCAACTGTGCTTGTATCTTATAGGACTCTTTACGAGAAAACTTCAGGGTGACACGCCTCTTACTAGAAGCCCATATGAATCCCCTTTATACATATATGCACAGGTATGTATGTGGCTAGAAGGGAATACCAATGTAACCTTTTTAGGATAAGTGGTGGTATCACAAAAGATTCAGCTCCTCTTAACATCCTCTTGCTATGCTGATCATATGTTTCCTTTCCAGTCTTCACTTTCCAGATGATACATGAGGAGATGAATGATTCACATGTCTTAGGAGATAATATCTAGTGGCATTCGTCTAGGATGCTGGGACTCACCATTTAATTGTGTCACTGTCATAGCAAACGTCGGAGTGTGAGAAAGAGGGTGAGGACATCGTGTGCTAATTAACTCTTCATCACTGTGGCAGGGTACTGAGTCAGTCCGCTTTCAGTGAGGAAGGATTTATTTTGGCTCCCGGTTGCAGAGGTCTTGGCTCATGGTGGACTCATTCCTTGTATTTTGGCAGCACCTCATGGTAGGAAGTAAATGACGGAGCAAGCTGCTCACCTGTGGCATCCAGAAAAGGAAGGTCCAGGGCCAGAGCCTCTAAATACCTCCCATGTAGGACATCCTCTGGTCACCTAGCTCCTTCCCATTAAGCTCCATCTCCAGAGCTTCTATCACCTCCCAGTAGTGCCTCAGGCTGGCAAACAAAACCTTTAGGGGCTCCTTACATCTAAACAAAAGTATCTTAGAATATGACAGATACATAAACTTCTAAGAACGTACCACAAACTAGGAGGTCTTAAAAACAACAGAAGCACATCCTCCAGCATTTCTGGGGAACAGGAGTTAGAGTCAAGGTTTTGAATGAGATCATTCCATGTGGGGGTTTGACAGGAAAATATATCTCATGCTTCTCTTCCCTCTTTGGTGCCCTTTGCATTTCTCCTCTATAAACACCTGGTATTGGATTTATGGTCCATTCTGATCCTCGATGACCTCATCTCAAGATGTTTTATTTATTTCTACGTAGATAATAAATGTGTGTGCACGTGTGTAGACGTGGATGAAGGTACACGTGAGTGTGTGGATACACAATTGGGATAATTCTACCATCACATCAGTCTCACTTATTCTTTAATTCTTGGTTCCTCCTTTCTTCCTTCATTCCAAATAACCAAACACATTTTAGTAGCATTTAACCTCCTTTATTATCTGTTGATGGACAGCTCTTTGGATTGTGTGTATGCATTCATGTTTTTTTTCCCAGGTATGGATCATCAATCCTTCATTTAATAGTCTATGTTAAATTGCTATGGACACTCTTAACCTAATATGACATCACCTTAAAATGATGCAGACCTATCACTCTTCATGTTATTCTTGTCCTGTCACACTGCAATTCACTACTATTATTTTCGGTTTAGAATTCAAGAATTTTAAAAAATATATTAGTTAAAAAATAAGTATTTTACTTACATATCTTCTCTTTCCAGTGTTTTTTATCTTCTGCCATAATCTACTTTTCAGCTGGTATTATTATCTTCAAATTCAGAACTATAAATGGGTATTCTACTTCCCTTGATATGAAACTTTTATCAATTATTGTTAATTAAATTTTATTTTTGCAGTCATGGGTGGTGAACTCAGTTTACCTTCTGAAAGACATTTTTTAGTGAATTAATGTACTTTGAGTGCTACTTCTTCCCTTTCAAAATTTAAAACTACTGTACTATTGTCATCTGGTCTCTATAATTTCTTAGGAGAAGTCAGTCATAATTCTTACCATTTTTCCTTTAATTGCTTTTAAGGTATCTTTCTATAGCTTGAATTTGTGGTCAATTTATAGTTTGTGTTTTCCCTCCGTTCATCATTGGAGTTTTCTACCTTCCTGGGTCAGTGGCTTTTTGTTTGTCACCAGATGTCGGGAAGTTTAAAATAGGTTTCTGCCTTACTTTCTTTCAACTCTCTTTAGGTTCTAATTATACAAAAGTGTGGCTGACATCATCAAGCAATCGCTCAAAGCTTTGTCTTTCATTTTCACTGGTTTTCTTTCTGTGCTTTGATTGTTTAGTGTGGCTTCTGAGCTGCTGCTCAGCCTTCCAAGAAGCCCGTTGGTGTTTATTTTTCAGTAGCAAGGTTTTCAAATTGTTCTTTGCAGGATTGTCACCGTTCTCTGAAACTTTCCATTTCTGAAGTACGGAGCCAATGTTTTCCTTAAATTCCTTAACATACTTGTTGAAAAGAATTTAAGGCCTTTTATCACTGCATTTGTCTGTGGGAGTCATTTTCCAAAGACTATATCTTCTTTTGACAGAAAGGTCATTTTCTGGTGTGGATGTGTGTGTGTGTGTGTGTGTGTGTGTGTGTTAGTGTGTGAGTGAGTGTGTGTATGTGTTATGGTAAATAACTTCTTATCTTAAGCTTTACTTTAAAAGGTGCTCCATAGATGCACATGCTGGTGCATGCCAGTTCCTGGAGAGGGAGGAATGGGAATATTGCAAACTCAGGGTCAGCCTGGGCACTGGTGAGACCATTTCTCAAAATAAGAAAATGAAGCCTAGGACCCAGCAGTGCCCCTCAGAGGCTGGGAGCTTGTCTGGCGTCCACAGTTGCCTGGGTTCAGTCACTAGCATCTATGGAAAAAGATGACTTGCTATAGTTGTTCTGGGTTTTGTCATTTTTTCCCTTTAGAGTGTTGAGTTTTAGCAAATGCTAAATTACTGACAAATTATCTCACTTCTATTGAGGCTTGGTGCTAGGCCTTATCCAGAAAGGCGTATTTCGTTCTGCTTTTAGTCAAAATGATACAGCCATTAGTTCCGGGAGCTAGTTCTTGTATTGAAGACAGCAGGCCTTTAACAGACAGCAAGACTCTGACTTGGTAGAACTTAACCCCACGGTCTCCTCCCCAGCTCTTTAGCCACACACTCTGCTCTCTGCTGGTTCCTCCTTGGAGTCGCACCTAGCACAGTGCATTTGAGTCAGCCAAAAGTCTGAGAAGACTTTTCGTTCAGATGTGCACCCTCTTTCCTCCGTGACCACCTCCCTTCCAGCACATGTCTTTCTCAGTCACGCTGGCCGTGCAGAGTTCAGTGTTAGTCCATACTTGCCTTTTCTGCCTCACACCCGTTCCTTACTCCCAGGTGAACTGTGGCGCCCTTGGGGAGAAGACAGGAGGAGTCAAACACGGAAACGTCTTCTCAGAGATGGACTCCTGGCGATAGATCCCATGCCCATGGCTCTCTGCACTTAGAGCACTCACTAGCCCACAAAGCCCTTGGAGATTATGTTATCTCTTCTTTCTCAGGAAGTCCCATCCTTCATTTTTTTTTAGGCCAAGAGAGGTGAGACGGCCGCTGTAAAGTTTGCTTTCCCACAACTTAACTCCGTGCCGTTCCAAAGAAAGGAAGTAGGATGAAACCGTCTGGGGGAGGCAGCTGAATGCTGTGTTTGAACGGGAGCCTGCTTCACAGGGCAATCTCTATGAATTTGGAATTTCCAGGGGCCTTGAGTCACGAAGCTGTCTTTCACCATGGCAGGAGCCCCGGCATTGGCCCCAGTAATGTGCTCCTCATTACGGCAGCCTCATCTTGCAGCTGAAAAGGTGAGCATGAAGATTCAAGCTCGCGACCGAATGTGATCACCCTGCTATTTCACTTGAGCCCACGGAGCTAGACTGTGCTGACTGTTCCGTGGTCGAGGATTACCCTTCAGATCCCGCATTCTCTCCCTTGTTTGTCATCTGTACAAATGGACCATGCCAGAACCTCTTGAGCGTTCACACTGTCTTCCCATGTTTACAAGCTATTCTGCCTGATTTCAGATGTGTCCAAGTGGTTTTTTTTTTAAAAAAATTTACTTATTTACCTGTTATTATTTTATCTCTTCACTTATTTACTCATGCTTCTTGTTCTTTCTCAGAGAGTTTCATTTCTACCCAGGAGTTATGTGATGTGCAGAGGTATTTTGCCTATGTTGATGTTTGTGTACCACGTGTGTGCAGAGGTATTTTGCCTACGTTGATGTGTGTGTGTAACACGTGTGTACAGTGCCAGTGAAGGTCAGAAGCAGCATCAGATCCTCTAGAAATTGAGTTAAGGACAGTTGTTAACTGTCACATAGGTGCTGGGGACTGAACCTGGGTCCTCTGCAAGAGCAACAAGATCTCTTGAAAGCCAAGCCGTCTTCCCAGCCTGCCCTTGTATTTCCTTCGTCTCCTGAAGCAGTCTTCCTTGGGACGGTTAGACTCAGACTTCCCAGTGTAGTTTATATGACATATCTCTGTGAAGTGTCTTCTTAATCACGTGCATTACCTGGACACTGGGAGTAAAACACAGTTCTCGCAGCCCTTGAAAATCGCAAGGTTATGTAAAAGAAACAAGTGTAAACATGCAGAAGACAAAACCGCAGTGGGCAGCTCTTTAGCTGAGACACGGAAGAGGAAGTTTAGGAAGCTGGGCGAGTGTGCAAAAGGAGCCACAGGGAAGACCTTTCGTCAGGGAGGTCTGAGGTGTTCACAGAAACAGGCTGGGAACGCGGAAAACAAGTTCAAAAGTGCCGAGCAGGACAACGTGGCTTCCTCTTGAAGCCTGCGTGAGTGCGTGGAGGCAGAAAACACAGAGACTGGAAGAGCAAGCAGCAACCATGCAGGGTCTGAGTTTACTGGGACGGACTACTAGGAGAACTAAAACAGACAGCATCATTACATTCTGATCCCTTGAACACATCCGAACTACTTTTTCCATCTCAAGCAGCAATTGTTCAGGCATCCCGCTCCAGGATGAGGGTCTTGCATGGTTACACCGTTTGTCTTCCTTCAGCTCTGCCTGGTGAATCTGAGAACTAGGCATGCAAGCAGGACCGCTGACTGCTCTTACCCATCAAAAATGGACTTGCCAAGCATCTTTGAGAGAGATAAAATTGTACAAGGAACTAAAAGCCTGAAGAAGTGTGCTTTCAAATGTTTCCTTACCCTTCTCATTTACTTCCAAGCTCTCATCTTCCAAATAGAAGAAATGGAAAAGTATCTCTTTGGTCTCTATGATAGCCCTAAGACACAATCGTTCAGCCTCAACCACCTTTTGTCTATTTTTGCTCACATTGTCCATAAAGTCATCTGCCCTTTGCCACAACTGCATGACTGAGCTGGACCTTTGGACTTGCTCCCTTCCCAGATGTGTGGCCTCAGACGGGATCAAGGTCCAGAATAAATGTTGTCATAGGCTCTCTCTTCAAGTCTCATCCTTTCCCCTGCTCAGAATCTAATAAATTCTGACAGTGGTGCCAGAGCGGCTACTGAAATCAGCTTCGCAGAGCGCCTGTGTGAGCCTGACTTCTTGCTGGTAGTTGGGATCTAGACAGGAAAGACCCCAGGGGAAGCAAGCTCTCTGCTTGGCTCCAGCTCTTTTTTCCT
Source organism: Dicrostonyx torquatus (assembly GCA_028555095.1). Taxonomy (NCBI): domain Eukaryota; kingdom Metazoa; phylum Chordata; class Mammalia; order Rodentia; family Cricetidae; genus Dicrostonyx; species Dicrostonyx torquatus. The sequence continues at coordinate 1,962,501 of JAQHUG010000249.1, read as the reverse complement.
GACTTTCTAATATTTCTTTTCATCTTTTCATAGTCTGTTCTTTCTCTCTCCACTTCCTGCACCCTTTCCCTCTCTCTCTTTCAGTCTCCTTCTTGTCACTTTGAGGTGTTGTTACATATCAAGAGGGTTTGTTTATTTAAAACTAATTTCATTGCTCACGGTGTGCCAAGCTCTCATTAGCACTGGGAAGAAAAACAAACAAACAAACAAACACAGAGCAAAGATATCTCAGAGTTACCTTCCCTGCTCCCAGCTTACCCCAGGGAATCTATAAATCAGTGCCTACCTGTGTGACGGGAGACTGATGCTCTGCGGAGAGGGGAGGGCATCATGATTTTAGCCTGGCGTTATGAGAGTTATCCAGACACATACTGTAGATTCTGATTCCATACTGCCTGCCCTTTAATGTCACTTCTGTCTAGCCATCAAAATTATGAATGAGAGGTCATCTTCAAATGGTGACGTGTTTCTCAATGTATTGGATTCTCTACATTTTATTTTGCTTATTTTTATTCCATGCGCATTGGTGCTTTGCTTGCATGTATCTCTGTGTGAGGGTGTCAGATGCCCTGGAACAGGAATTAGACAGTAGTGTGCTGCCATGTGGATGACGGGAATTGAACTTGGGTCCTCTGGAAGAGCATCCAGTGCTCTTAACTGTTGAGTCACCTCTCCAGACTCCTAGATTTTATTCTATATTCATTTTTAATATTGTATAAATCATAACAAGTCGCTTCAATGTTCACAATAAAGTTTCTTTTCTCACTATAAAATCTAATGGAAATTTTCTTACAGTAAAATTTCATAAAATACATCTTTTCTCTCTTTGAAAGTGTATTTCCTAAAAATTTGGGTATGACTGAAACATTTTGCAACATAAAACATTAATAATATTTAAAATGTATTTAAAGCATTGCAGTATGCATTCAATAATGAGTGAATAACACTAAGCTAAAGCAACTATCCGCTTCTATTTCTTCATATTTCTTCTCCATTTCCATCCAGAACCACATATATTCTACATGGTTGTGTTCATACATTCAATTATATCTTTATCACTCCAAAATGAGAATAAATCTTATCATTTAATAAATATAATACATTAAATATATTATAATATAAATAAATATAATAATCTTATCAAATAATAAATCTTATATAAAATGTTTAAACAGTAGAGACTATTATATTATATGACAATGTACCCTCTAAGTATAGGCAGAGATAAGCAGGTACACATTGTCATAGCTGCTTTTCTCTTGATATACGTATAGACAGTGTCTACATTTCATTTCTTCATTCAGCAAGCTTTATGGAATGACATAGTGTTTTCCAGGTCTCATGGGTACTGCAGACATCAAACTAGAGACTGGCCTCCCTCAGAGAGCGTGCAACCCTGTGGGAAGAGCAGCTGCTGGGGATGCATTCTGTTTAGGCACCTCTCTGTGTCAGCAAAAGTCCAACTACTTCATCATTCACAAATATGAGAGAGAGAGAGAGAGAGAGAGAATGTGT
>JAQHUG010000249.1:1940219-1957187 GCA_028555095.1 Dicrostonyx torquatus | reverse complement strand
TCTCACCGAAACTTGCCACCTGTAAAAGCAGACAAGCTAATGGTAAAGAGAACGGCACTTAGAAATGCCTTTTCCCCCTCCACCGCTCTCTAGTGTAAAGGCTGTTGTAAAAATATTTCAAACTGCCTTTTTTTTGGGGGGGGGTTGTTTTCATTGTGTTAACCCTTCGTTTGACCGTCCTCACGATTTTTCCACAAACTTTCCTTTCTGTAAGCAGAGATGGTTTGGAGAAACTCAGTATTCTGTCTGCGAACAGAGGGAAGCAGCCTGAGCGACCCGAGGGAGCCGCGCTAGGGCTCTGCGAGCGTGGCTGCACCTGTCCTCCGGCACGTGATGGCCACAGCTTTGGAAACTGGACAAGCCTGGCTGTTTTGGAGAGACTCTTACTCATTCGCGTTTGATTGAAACAGCCATAAAATATGGACCAGCTCCAAAGATAATGTTTTGCATAGCCGACACCCAAAAGAAGAAGGGATGTGGTTGCGCTCAGGATCCTAATTTCTGGCTTAATTACTTACATGACCTTGGCTCGTCCTTAGGCTTCAGGGCCTCGCTGTGCGCTCACAGGAGCCTACGTGCTTTGCGGTTTGGAAGACGGCATCCTTTACTCAGGTGACTCATAGTCAGGAATCATGGGTCCTCAACTGGAGGAGGGTTAGGGGCGTTGAGTTTCTCCATACCTTGGTTTAGCACGTTAAAAGCAAGCCATTGGCTTTACTTCTTTCTAGATTGAATGTGAGCCCTCAGGGGTATTTATTGATATCATCTATGCTCCAGTTATTGCGATGTGGTGCCCCAGGAATGGATATCAGATTCCCACTCTCATGGACCTTAAACTTAGGGACGTGACAATACATCGTAAATGAATGCATACATGCCCATTGTGTCAAGTGCACTGGAATGTTTAGCAAGGAGATTGGAGGAGGAAGACTACCGATTCTTATGAAGTGGCTGACAAGAACCGGGGGAAATCTCAAAGGTCTGTCTGAGAAGCAAGCAGAACATGACTCTTCAAGGAAGAGCTAATTCCTAGCAGATAAAGGGCAGAGGCTGGTTTCATGTAGGCCAGAAAAGTGACCCAACCCTGAAAGTCCCAGCGGCTGTATCTCCTGTCACTCCTCATCCCTTACTGATTACTCCTGGGAAAAGTGGCAGAGAAGAGCAGGAGGTCAGAGCTGAGAACAAGGTGGGAGATCTAGGAGGCACGCAGCAGTTTGTACACTAAAGAGAGGCCTCAGCAGGGAAACAGGCAGTAGCATAGATCACACAGGATAGGTCCACATCAAAGAGGTTTCAGGAAAGATGCTAAAGGACATGGATTTCTTTCTTCCTTTTCTTCCCTTCTCTTTTCTTTCTTCCTTACATTCTCTTCTCTCTCCCCTTTCCTTACCCTCTTCATCCACTGCATTCAAATATTCAACAAACCTTTATTCAACGCCTGCTGTGTCCCGGTCACTATGCCAGGTATTTAGGACACCTAAGGAAAACATGAGCTTGACTTTTCTGAAGCTAAACAGTTTGGTGAGGGTGGAAGCAGCTCCTCATATTCCCTCCCGGGGCAGTAGGACAGACAGGAGTCCAGGGCAGGGGCCACATAGGTTATCTGACCACACACACACTTGTAATCGGTATCCATGTCGAGTCTGAAACCACCCTGCTCTAGACTTTCTCTGCCTCCTCTTATGTTTCCCTGCAGCGAGTGGCACCGTGTTCATCGCTTTTCATCTGATTCTGTGAATTCCATTTTCACACCAAAAGAAGCTGACTTATTATATGAAAGGGCGTGATTGTTGGATTAATATTGCCCAAGAAACCATATCTTCGTATTGTTGGTAAACTTGTAAGTTTTTGAGACAGGGTCCCTCAGTGAACCAGGAGAGAAGGTCCAGCTAGGGTGGCTGTCCAGCAAGCCCAGGGGATCCTCCTTTCTCTGAACCCCAATTCTGCAGTTATATCCAGACTTTTAAACCTTTAAACCTTGCCTGCATAGCAAGGGCTTTACAGACTCTGCCGCAGCCCAGCCTTTAGAGATCAGAGTTTTGTTGCCTCCCTCTGCAAGAAAGCACAGTGGTTAAAGTTCTCAAGTCAGGCCAACCGTAGCTGAATCTTGGTTCCATTATCTAGCAGCTGGGCCACCTTGGAAAGTTTGCTTGGATTTCCCCCAGCCTTAATGTATCCATCTGCGAAATGGTAATAGTAATTAGGTCTAGCCCCGTGGAGTTTCAGGTAGTAAATAAGGTGATGAAATGCTCCGTGCATAATTAACACTCATGAAGCAATTGTTACAAATGATCAGATACCAAATCCACAATTGCAGTGTTTCTGTGGATCGCTCCTGTCTCTTGCCCTCAGCATATGTGACTACTTTCCATGACCCCGTAAACTTATTCTGTGTCCCTGTTTTCTTGAACACAGCCTTGTAGAACAATATTCAGGGGAAAATACCTGGAGTTAAAGTAGAAAAACCACAATATGCATAATGTTAGGGCAGCTGATTATAAATCAATACCAATTACAGAACTATCATTACAAGTAGTACTTTGGGAAAGGCTATCAGTTTTCTCAAAAGTGAAACTCTGGCCAGGTATGTTGGCACAAGCCTTTAGTCTCAACACTCAGAGGGCAGAAGAGGTAGATTTAGAGGCCAGTCTGGTCTACTTAGTGAGTTCCAGGCCGGCTAGGGGCTACACAGTGAGACTCTGCCTCAATGACAGAGAGAGAGAGAGAGAGAGAGAGAGAGAGAGAGAGAGAGAGAGAGAGAGAGAGGAAAGATAAAAGAATAAAACTCAGGAAAATTACTCTATAGACATTAAAAGGTGCTAAATTTTCACAGAAGAATAAGACTAATTAATTTAAAGACAGATACCCTCAAAATTTCACTGAGACTTAAAAATTTCCCATCAGTCATTCGGGTATTGCTAAAAAAAACAACAAAATGCCATGATAGATTTTCAATAGCAACTGTTTTTTTTCACATTTACTGATTTTAGCTGCTTAATGGTAGCTGGCAATTGAGCTCTGATAAAGGCACATGCAATTTGACATTGGCAATGTCTGTGTGGAGGGACAAAGCATCGGGGGTGTTGATATTGATAGTGCTGATGATATAGACAGTGTACCCATGTTCCCTTCCTAAGCACCATGATATTAATTCAGAGACAGCTGCAGCTTCAGAGCTGCCTAAGATAAAACACAGGAATCTGGTTTCTCTAATTTCTTGAGAAGTTTTATGTGTCTATCATTTTTTTGTTCATTCAGTATTCTACAGACTTGCCCTTTAACATAGGGACTGTAGAATCTGTGTGTCACTGAAATCTAGGATTAATTTAATTCCAAAAAAGACACAAGTGTGTTGTAGTAGATCTTTGATCTGTACAGGTGGAGCAAAGAGGGAATGAAAGATGGTTACTGCAGAACAACGAACTGATGTCCAGTGGAGAGAAGCTGGAAGTGAAAGGGCAGATTTGGGGTGCTTCTCGACGTGCAAGGCGTGCGACACCTAAAGGCCGTCCAACTCAGGGCGACCCCTCTCCTTAGAGGATAAACGGGTGCATTTGGACATAAGCCATTAAAACAAAACCCAAAACCTGACAACAGGCGAACTTCATTGAGACAGAAAGAAACAAATTTGAATTCCCCTGGAAACACTTACTAAATTTAGCCTTGGCTGGTGTATATACACGATCTTTTTCGTATTTTTGAACTGATGAGCCAGAACACTGATAGCAAACATCCCATTAAAGGAATTAGTCAAGGTTGAGTTATTGAAACATTGGGCAGGTTTGTGACTTTCCGTAACAAACAAACAACTATTTTTACAAAGAGAAACTTGCAGCAAAGTCCAAAGAGCACTAGAGAACTTCATGAACGTGTTTATTTAATTGCTTTAGCTATACGTTCCCAACACAACTGAACATAAACACGCTTGGCCAGGACATCATCTAGTAACAGCTACTAAGGGAGAGTTCTTGCCGTTCTTGATCATTTACAGTGGGATTGGAGAGATGGCTCAGCGGTTAAGAGCACCGACTGCTCTTTCAGAGGACACAGGTTCAATTCCCAGCACCCACATGACAGCTCACAACTTTCTGTGATTCCAGTTCCAGGGGAACCAACACCCATGGCAAAACACCAATGCACATAAAATTAAAAAAAAATAATTAAAGTGATGAGACTGTGCTTCCAGGCAGTGCCTGCTTCATTGAAGCCATCCTTTGCAACCAGTGAGACTGCATGTTTATCTCAGCTGTCCCTTAGAAGAAGTCAGTGAAGTTGGTATTAGACCTTCTTTCTACCTGAAGGTAAGGCCAAGAAGACGCTAAAAGCTCAAGTGTGTGTGTGTGTGTGTGTGTGTGTGTGTGCGTGTGTGTGTGTGTGCGCGTGTGTGTGCTGAGCTTCCAACCTCAGTAACTGAATCCTGTGGAGTTTTAACCCAGCAATACTATGCCAGCTTTACTTGGAGTCCTTAGAGCTAAAACGACGACGTATAGCGATGTGACCTAGGGAAAGAGTGGTTCTCATTTAGTACCGTATTGTGTCCTCAGGGCTCTAGGTGAAGTAATGGTGATCATGGTTGAACAAATGACTCTTGCCAAATGGGTATACTGGGGAGAATCATTTTATCACACTGCTCAACTCTGGGGGAAGGAAGCACCCCTTGCCACTTTGGTACCCATATAAGGTGCATCCAGGTTCCCCGATTTTCTGTCTCTGGAGTTGCCCTTTAGGAATGTGAGAAAATGTCTTCAAAATATCACCAGAGCTTATCAGACCATGGAGGAATGTTCAATTAAAACCATGCATGCAACCGATCCTTTTAGGATTTTTTTCTTTGACATTAAAGAATTCAACTTTGATGAATTGTTGAACTTTGATGAATATGTTGATGAATATTCAGATTTATAAAACTGTAGTATGATATCTCTTTTTAAGCCTACAATTTAATCTGTAGTAGCCGGTACATAGTTATTGTTAGAGCATGCGCTTCAATAAAACACAAGGGTGCCTAAAACAGAGAGCTGGTTTTCAAGCTGTGTTGGCTGGGGAGAAGTAAAGGGCTTGGTAAACACTTCTATATACAGCTTTAAACACACTCAACCCCCTGCAAGCAGCCTCTTCCCCACCCTGATTCCATAGTGGCTTTGGAAGGAATTTAAATCTGATACCAAATCACGGTATTAAATTTCCCAAGTCCCCAAGTGCACCTTTAAATTCCTTTCATCCTTCTCTGTTGGATTACGACTTCCATCCAAAAGTTCCCCCACAGTTTTGTGGTCCCAGAACCAAGAGAATTCCTCTTTACCTTGGACTAAACTTCTGACCGATGAATAAGGTCTGCTTAGACATTTTCTTCAATCACGCTGTTGTACTTAGTCTGAGAAATAAAAGTCCACTTTTTCTTGGATTATAAAGGAAACATTTTCTTTTAAAAAAAAGCCAGAGAATAGTGGATAATTGAACTGCAGGCCTTCGTTACAGACACAAGGACAAACACTACAAATTGGGGCTGAGGGGGCTAGGTGGGGAACAGTTCATAAATTTTGCTTAAATAATGCCAAAAGTTGATGGGCATACCTTTTAAGTGAAGTTTTACCTTCATTTAGGCTCAGCTGTGGTAATAAGATATTTTGGAGCACCAAGGAATTCTATTTTCTGCTAGACAAAACAGTGGACACAAGTGTTTTATTTGTTAAACACTGGGCTCCCAGGATGCTCCAGAAGGATACTGGGATCAGCCTGGGGATACCTTGATGAAGTCAGGGCTCTCTACATTGTGGGGACATTTAAACGTTTTCTACAGTCTACGGTCTTGTGGTTTTTATTTTTGCTGTTGTTTTGTTCTCTTGTTTTCTGCTGTTGTTGTTTTGAAACAGTATTTTGCAATGTAGCCCTGGAGGGCCTGGATGTGCTATATAGATCAAGTCAGCATCAAACTTGTGGTATTTCTCTTGTGCTTGCCTCCAGGATTCTGGAATCAATAGGCATGCACCATGTCTGTCTAATGTCATTTTTTGTTGCTTTTTGTTTGTTTGTTTTCTTGTAACAGGCTCCCATTCTGTAACCTAGGCTAGCCTAGGAACTCATTGCAATCCTTCTGCCTCATCCTCCCATTTGCTAGAATTACAGGCCTCAAACACCATATATCCAGTTGTGTTGTAGCTTTCTGGTTTTTTTTGTTTTTGATTTTTCGAGACAGGGTTTCTCTGTGTAGCCCTGGCTATCCTGGAACTTGCTTTGTAGATAGGCTGTCCTTGAACTCAGGGAAATCTATTTGCCTTTGTCTCCTAAGTGCTGGGATTAAAGAGACATGTACCACCACTGCCCAAAATGGTTTTATTTTAAAAGAAAAAAATGCTAAGTATTTTTCATAAACAGTCACAGACTTTTAAGATCCGGTAATATAGTTTCAGCGAGGTGTAACAATGCATATCTTAATCCCAGCTAAAGTGGAAGAGCTACGAATTCCAGGCTAGCCTGGACTACATAGTGCTTACAAGTTCACGCTGGGCTAATAGAGAAAAACTGCCTGGATAGCAACAATGTTCGGGTTCAAATATCCATGATTTATAATAATGATACAGCTAGTGCTTTGCTGGCCCAGTTGAGGTTCAGAGCCACCTGCTCACCAGCCCACCCCATAGGACCACAGGCAACAGCCTCTAACTAGCACAGAAGGAGACAATCTGAGGAGGGGCTGGTAAGATGGCAGGTGACAGAGGTGGCACATCTTCTGCTTTTTTGCTTTCAATTATGTATGCTCCATTTTTTAGCTTGGGAAACTTATTTGAAATGGAGTAAATAAATATAGCCACATTTGCAGCCATGACTTGAGAAGGGGCTAACCACCTGATCGTTTCCTTTCCTGTTCCCTCTCCCACTAACCCCCACAGCAGCATGTCTGACCAGTATCACCATGGGACAAACCCATCTTCCTGTGGCTGAAAACCAACTGCCCACATGCAAACTTACCTCCAGGAAAACACTGCCCAAACTTCTGGATGTCAGAGGCTTGCTGTGCAAGGAAAGTTATTGGGTTAGCAGATTGAAATTAAGATAATTAGTTCTGGGAACTTATTAGTAGCTACCCAAAATGTTGCAAAGCCAGGAGGAACGTCCATACTTTTACAAGCCGTGCTTACTACAACAGAAAAACAATCCTGTGGCGGGAGACAAATTGCTTCTGAGTTCCTGGGTTCTAAAGGTCTCCATTAAAGGTGTTTCCAAAAACCTTTCACTCTTTGGAAAGTTCAAATTGGGTATTGGGAAGAAATATAAGTCTGAAATAATATTTAAAGGAGAGTTGGTCATGACAATGGCACTGACTTCTCTGTCAGAGTTGGTGCTAAATCTACCAGGTCTGTTTGCGCTCCTTCTGCCCACACTGCCATTGTCCGTGGGTATTCTCTATAAGAAATCGTTCTCACACAGTCAGTGTGTAATTCCATCCATGAAGAATCCAACTCCCCGCAGAAGCCTGGCTTCGCCCGTGCTAGAGAGACACTGATGATACCTCAGATTGTACTTTCTCTTGATTGAAAGCAGAAGGGGGCCCGTCCTTCTCGGCTTTCTTACTCATGACCAGTGTTGATCTATTTCCTGTTCCCCTCTGTTAATTAAGACCAGGACGGACACAGATCAGAATGAGGGACCCTGCATTTCGCCACCTCCTTGGGGCAGTGGTGATGGGGGTAAGTGTTTGCAGACTGTAGGTCCCCGTTCGGGCTACCGGAGGGTGACTTTTCTCTTCCTAGTTAACTAGTTCCAGGTCAAAACAGTAGCCACTGTACATTTGCCCCATTCAGTCTTGTGCTTTTCCTCTTTTCTTTTGAAACAGTGACCACCCAACCATTTTCACTCCCAGCCTAAAAAGAAATAGGGAATGTCTCATCTGGGTTTCAAATGAGAGGCCATTGTCCCTTTGTTCTGCTAAAATCAATCAGAATCTTACCCAGATAGGGGTTTCAGGTTACCACAAGGAATGTGTTTGCAGAGGTGTTTGCACTGAAATTAAAAAAAAAAAAATCCAACGTGATAATCATTACACAGAGAGGCAATAATTATAAGCACTTCCTTTTGTAATCACAGAGAAGTAAAAATACAAGGGGCATATCAACTTCAAGAAAAGGAAATAAATTGAATTTTGTCTGGTTGTGTTAAGCCACCTACCTACCTGGTCGAGGCCTACAGTTATGCTACTTTTGGTTGCTGCTGCATTTTGACTTCTTTGCAACCCTGATTGAATCTGCTGCATTGTTCTCCTAAAGGTTCAGCTAGATTTGTCAGTTTTTCTTTCCTTAGAGTAAAACACTCTGGAAGACACCCAGCTGAAACAGCTGTATTATATGTGACAATCAAGAGCCCTAACATGTGGGCACATTTCCACCTTGTCTGCAGTCAGGGAGTTGGAGGTTGTTCTCAAGGACTGACAAGCAGGTCACAAGTGCCATTCAGAAAGTGATGGCTTGATTCTTTTGACCTTAACAGAGCTCCCTTGGATCCTGACAGGTGGTCAGGACATGCAAATGTACTTCTGCTCCTTCTTTTGTAACTATGTCACCTGGGGAGTGGCTGCCTTCAGGTCTAGAGTAGCTTCACTACCTAAACAACAGAAGGCTAAGGATTTGATGTCTCAAAGTGTTAAAGCAATTGACTTGAGCTATCATTTGTATCATATTATTAAAGTCTTTTGCTACCTCCCTTCCCTCCCCGCTTTACATTGGGTAGAAAAGCTATGGAAAAATAAATGCGGGTGATTTCAGTATTCACTGGAATGCTCCCCAGTACTGTTCTATGGTTTCTGTCTTATTATTTTTCATGCATCTTCATATTCTTTGTTAATATTTCTAAATTCCCACACCCCTACCCTGGCAAGAGATATTTTTACTGAGGCTTGCCCTCAACAGTGGTCATGGAATCTAGTTCCATGGAAAACCCAAGATTTAATAAAAACGAAATCCCATGGGCCAGGGCAGGACCCTTCAACAGCCATGTGACATGCAACTGTAATCCAACCTGTATTAAAGATGCACATGGCTGCTGCTTCAGGAAACAAAGAAAAAGAAACAAGGCAACATTAGCAGGTTCTGCTCCATTCCATATTCTTGTGAGGCTCCATTTTCTGTGAGTGGGAAGCAGATCAAACTGCTTTCACCTGGTCAACTCAGAACAACCCACTAGCTGCTTCCCCTTGACACTTCCCCCACACTTTATAGAGGCAGGGAAATTCCCAAGGGAAAGCCATTTGCATGCCAAGTCAGGGTGCACTGAAGTTCCACTAAGACCCCTCTTCAGGCTTCATTTCCGGAATCTCTGTCCCTCTCAAATCCAGAATTTGTCAAGCAACATAGATGAGGTGGGAGCAACTTTGAGCCGCCCTGGTGAGGAGTTGCACAGTGACCCCCACAGCTGTCTCCCCCTGCATCTCTAAAGGCTCCAATTTCTAAACTGAGCCTGCAACTCCCATGTGGCTCTGCTTGGCCTGGGTGCTGGGTTGAACACTCTAGTTTATTCCATAGCTTGCATCTTTGTTTTAGCCGCACCCAGGAGCATCCTCTAGAGGGTGATTAGTTCTGCTGGAGAACCCACAGAGATGAAAAGCAAAGTCAGACACTAGTTCGGCCCAGGGCTAGCATGCCTGTCTACAAAACAGCTTGGGAAAACTCCAAGATTTCATTATTTCTACTCTGAAGGTGTAAAGACTGATTAGAGAAGGTGATCCCCCTCCCAAATCTCTTCATTATTGTATCACGTACACACACACACACACACACACACACACACACACACGCACATGCACACGCACACATACACACACATGTGGAAATGTAGCCTACTGAGTGGATTTAGCTTTGCTCATATATGCATGCGTCTAGAGATGACCACTTGGGACTGGACAATCTATGTAGGAATTCATCCTAGAGGACACTGATTCTCCCTCTCTCAACAGCTCTCCATCTTTTGTAGTCTTCAACTAGGTATAGGACCATATGGCATTTCCTTTGTCTGCATTGGCATCTCAACTCTTGTTACCCTTATGCTGGTCGTGGGCAGGCGACCGCACTGCTGAGAGTTCATTAGCGCGACCCATATACGTGGCAGTGACACAGAGGAGACAACTGAAAATGAGACCAAGGAGAAATGGCCTGGTGTGTTCTGAGGGTCTGGTAGCTGGAAGACAGGAATGTTGTCCATCATTCAGGATGGTAGGCAACAGGTGGACTAGGTGACTGCTGGGTTCAAGGTGAGGCCCATGAACTTCAGAGCTCTTCATTGCACAAGGTGGCGATAGGAAACAACTAAGCAGTCCTGTTTTCTCTAAGTATCTTCTCAGGCAATGGTGTTCCCATGCTTAGCAGGAGTGGGACAGTTGATATCTGCTCTAGTGCCCCAGCGTGAGCTGCATCACAACCCGTAATGAAACCCCTCATTCAACAGACAGATATTCCTTTTCCTTTACAAGGTCAGTGGGTCGGTGTCACTATGGAAGAATTCTTGAAGAGCCTGAAAAGAGACTGAAAAAGACACCCTGCTGTCAGCTGGGTGTGTCCCTTGTATTGTTCCTTTTAATCTTCATACTTCTTCCATCAGGTGCCTTATTCTGGGATTTATAGAAGAAAGACTCTGTCCCATGGGGTAGATTACATTGCCCCAACTCTCACACGCGCATTTGATTCCCCACCCCAAATCTAAACCTTTTCTTATAGTAGGATAGGAAGCTGGGGTGCAAACAGGTTCAGTTAATCCCAGAAGGAAGTCTCTGCCCTGACTTTTCTCTCCATCTTTGCACTCTGACCGCCTATTCTTAAGAAGTCTCCAGGGAGCCAAGGTGGAGTCTGTTCTGTTTCTCTGCCTCTGAACTATGTGTGCATCTGGGGTTAGTCTAGGCTTTCCCAGCCATACTGCATGTATGAACCCCTCTCTTCCAACTCTTCCCTACCCAGCCCTTCTGATGACATGAGGAAGAACGAGTGATTAGCCAAATCGCTAAGTAGCACATAGTGGGGATAATAAGTAGGGGGCCTTGCAGCATGAAGTTCACAGTGAAGCGGAAAGCTAGCAGTTATTCTGGGGGGCAGATGTGATAGAGGCCAGCTTGGTGTTTTGTGGGACTCCTAACAGTGGCGGGGGGAGTGTCTGACTCTTTTGCCTGCTCTTAGGACTCTTTTCCTCCTAATGGGTTGCCTTGCCCAGCCTGGATACAGGGGCTTTTGTCTTCGTTTATTGTATTTCATTTTGTTGTGTTTGGTTGTTGTCTCTTGGAGAGCTTCTCTTTTCTAAAAAGAGATAGAGGGGGAGTGGATCTGGGGGAAAAGGAAAATGGGATCTGAGAGGAGTGGAAGGAGGAGAAACTATGGTCAGTATGAGCTATATGAGAAAGGAATCGGTTTTCAATTCAAAAAACAAAATGAAGCATCACTATTAACAATTATTCTCTGTTCTGAGTCAGAAGCACTAACCCCTTCCCTTACCCTCCTATCCCATTTATAAGAGGGGTTCTGGTACCTGCCAGGCAGCATCCCCTACCCTCCTATCTCACCTATAACAGAGGTACTGGTTCCTGCCAGGCAGCATCCCCTACCCTCCTATCCCATCTATTACAGGGGCACTGGTCCTTACTAGGCAACATTGCTGAAGAATTACAAAACACACACAGTAGAAGCTCAATTTGCGATCACTTCTCAACCCCTTGTGCTCCTCGAAACACAGATCCAGGACTACAGTGAAATGAGGTCCTAAAAGGTCATAAAGATGATCCAAACACATTTTCCCCATTTTCTTTCCTTCAGGGGTATTTAGAAATATCTGCCACTAACAGAGACTTGACGACAGCACCTTTTTGTTCCAGCGGAGGCTTCGGCAAAGTTGATCGTTGAAGCAGATCCCAGGCCCCTGGTTTCCCATAAGGCTTTCGGATTGCCCAGCGACAATAGGAAATTCACCCAAGAAATCGGAGCTGAATGTGTCTGAAGTGGGTTCCCCCACTAATTTCTCCTTGTGCTATTTACTAAAAGCGATACAGCTGGGTAGAACTGTATCAAGGAGGAACCTACCTCTAAGAAGTAACCAAAGCTGGCCGCCCACCCTTCCAGGCCCTGTGCCTAGTCTTCCCAGGGGACGCCAAGCCAGTCAGGTGTGAGGCTTGGACATGTAGGGGTACCCAAATATTTTCTTGGAAAGTAATCTCGGCTTATTAGAGTTTCTTGTCTCAATTCAGAGTATAGATTTGTGAATGGGTTTGCTGACAGATTGACCTGGTCTGCGTGTTCCCCTTCTGCAGGGATCGATCGATCTTTATCATGAGGATTTGTTGACTGATGGGCTTTCACGGTTCTAATGTGCTGTTTGATACTTTTAAAAGACATATGCCCCTTTGTATAACGGAATTATCTGATGGAAGCGGGACCGAAGCTCGGGTTCTCAGAAGCACCTCAGTGCTGGGCTGCTCAGATGCCTGCCAGGGAATTTTGTTTTTATTTGCCTGAGAGGGAAACCTGACAACTCCCGCTGAAGTTGTTTTTGAATATTCAAGTTTCTAGATCATATACGGCCCTTGTAGGCCTAAGGGCCTAAACCAAACCAAGATTGTGTTTCCCCAGGTAAGTACTTCCAGACACTCTATCCTACTGTCTTTCCAGCCCCCTTCTCCTCAGTCCTGTACCGTGTAACACGAGATGTGCATTATATTCCACATAAAAAGCCATTTCTGCAGCATCTTGTCATCGTTTCACGGACGCCACTTTGAAGCCGTGTTGAGTTCTGAACCCAGAGCCCGACAGCAATGGCTCAAATGCACTGCATCGTATTATTTACCCAGATGGGGTTAATTGTTAAATCAAAGAATGGTCCCTTTCAGGTGACTTTTTTTGTAATCTCTCTCACACTGGTTATGGAAGACAGGGAAGTCCATGATAAATATCAAACTTTCTAATCAGAAACGAGCCCAGTTGTATTGGAAATCTTGAACTTAATCCAGAATCAGGAAATGTAGCCACTTGTGTTACTGTTACCGAAGGGAAGAAAATGACCTTTTGATTGTAGCTTACACACACTATTGTGCTTGGGAGCTGCAAGGAAGGGAGAGGGGATGTTAGCCTGGAGTGAATCCTTCTGTGAACAGAAAGGCTCCAAGTTGAGGAGATGAAACCACAGGTCCTTCCCATTTCCCAGGGACTTTTACATAGGATAAAGCCCACCCTACACCGTGTTAACTTAAACCTTATTGTGGCATCCTTAGATTTCCAAGTGCGTCAGTGGCTCTTTGCTGGCTTTATTGACTGCTTGAGATGCAGCCAGCGATACAACGTGAAAGGAAGGAATTTTGTAAGCCTAAAGTGTAGGGGTTGACAGAGTTCATATTCAGTCATACACATTTCTTCATATCCCTGGATAGGCCCACTTTTCTGCCCTGAATGAGAACATTCTAGAATGAGGATATTCTAGTAACTACAAATTGGTTCAGGCTTCCCCCAGAGCAACCTCTCCTGTGGTTTCTATCACAAAAATTGATGTCGCCCTCTTTTAAGCTTTATGTAGTGTAACCGCACAATGCACACTCCTGTCCAGCTGCCTTATTTTAATCAGAGCGAAGGCTTGGAGTTTTTACTCCTGTTACTGCATGAAACATACCCTTCTCTTTGTAGACATTATTTTATTTTGGAGAATAGTTGTTAACATGCAATGGATTGCCAAAGAAGGGCTCTGAAAACAATGATAAAATATCAAAAGCAAACACATATACACACAAACAACACACATAACACACACACATGCCTCTTTTATTTTTACTATAATAATATCACACAAAGAAATGTCAGGGATGATTTCTATGCCTGCATACATACATCTAAAAACTGAATATTTGTTTATTTGCATATGTGCATATATGTATACTATATTTGCATTTAAAATATCATCAAAGTGATTTCCAATTAAAGTCAAATTTAGAACTAATAAGCAGATGTTATAGGGCTGACTACCTATAGGAAACATCTCTCCTAGACTTAACCAAAATGACAGGATCAAACTTTGGATATGACCTGCCTACCAAGGAAGGTGCACAGAGAGAGAACACCAAAGAAAGGAAGAGATGCAGATGCTGAAGCCCACGGTAGGTTCTGAACAAATAGAGCGTTCACATGAGGGGTTGCACATTGCAGGAGAGGAAGCTGCAAAGGAGTGGTGTGTTATGGCACATGGATGTGATGTATGTTATGACACATGTGTGTTATGCCAAAAAGGCTGGCCGTCGACCTTGGTGATGGGAGAAGTCCTAGCCATGAGATAGGAAGGGTGTTAGAACAGAGCTGGATTTGAATCTAGAGAGAACACAGTTCAAATCAGGGCTCTGCTGTGTATGAGCTTGGTGACATTTGCTTAACCTCTTAGTTTCTACAACGGGAAAATGACAAGCACATGGTAGGAGTATGATGAATATTGAATATAATAACTTGAACACTTATAGTGCATAGGGAAATGACGGTAGTGATTGTTTTTCTGTTATATATGATTAAGAAATATAATTTTTATAGTTTCTTTGATAGGTGATTTAGAGAATTATGAGACCAAAATTTACTCTTTTAATGTGGATAAAATGGAACTCCCTTACAGGTGGATAGGAGGGCATAGACGTTTTTTAACTTTCTGAAGGAGTCTTTAGTGACTGTCAGTTTCTCCACCTTCTTCTTGAGTAAGGTTATGGAGTGGCATTCAGAAATAGAGAATGTCATGATGTAAGTATGCTTTACGTGGATGGTAACAGGCTCATTTATGTAAAATTTGTGAAACTTATGTCTGTGGAGCACAGTGGATATAATGCAGATATGGATGCGTGTGGCTAAGAGGGACAAGGGAAAACACACTGAACGAAAAGAAAAGAGAAAGCCATACCAGAACCCTGGAAGACATAGAAATGTAAGAACACAAGTGCCAGTGCCGGAAATGAAGAGGAAGCAGGCAGACTCAGAGCAAGAGAGCCAAAGGACTGTCCTGAGGCACGGTCTCGTGCTCACACCATGGGCTGTTCATGCAAACCGGTCCTCCAAGCATTTGCCACGTCTTAAAGAAGAAAATAGTATCGCCCCTACTTCCTGCCTCAAGCATGGTTCAGCTTTAAGAGAGAAAGGCTGAACAGTAGCAAAATTCATAAAGCGTTTGGTCCTACTCAAACCTCTGTTCAGTGCCTTGCTTTGGCCCAATATATCCACTGCTCTCTCTACTGGGCCAAGAAACTGTAGAACGGAGAGCAGAAAGGAACCTTACCAGCCACCTAATTGAAACCCTGGACTAGGATTCAACTCATAGAAAAGTAGTTGCCCAGCATATGCAGTGCCCCAGACTTGATCCCCAGCAGTACAAAAAGAAAGGAAAAGAAAACTGTTTTTTTTCTCATCACTTCAAACCAAGCAATGAAAAGAGAGAGACAGACCCACACCAAACTAAAGGCTGAGAAGATGTCTTTGTGAACGAAGCATTTGCCTTGCCCGTGTGAGGACACGGGTTCCATCTGCAGAGACCACAGAAGAAGCTGGACATGGCAGTGCATGCTTGTAACCCTGGTCATAGCTGAGATGGGAGCTGAAGGCACATGGATTCCTAGAATCTAGCTACCTAGCTAACCTAGCCTATCTGATGAAATTCCAGGCCAGTGAAAAACCCTTCTCAAAGAAAAAGTAGAAGACACCTGAGCCCAAGATTAGCTTTTATACTCATGCACCCATACCCATGAACACACACACACACACACACACACACACTCACACCCAGCACACCCTCCACAGAATCCCCAAACAAAAAACAACTTTAACATCAATTCTCACACATCCTAATAAAAGATAAAGAGCCTGGTGGTGGTGGCGCACACCTTTGATCCCAGCACTCAGGAGACAGAGGTAGACAGATCTCCCAGTTCAAGGCCAACCTGGTCTACAAAGCGAGTTCCAGGACAGTCAGGGCTACATAGAGAAACCTCCTGTCTCAAAAGACAAAACAAACAAAACAAAAACCAATAAACAGATAGATAGATAGATAGATAGATAGATAGATAGATAGATAGATAGATAGATAGATGGATGATAAGGAAAATAAGGCCCATAGAAGGTAATATACACAATCAATTGACATTCTAGCTTAGTGTAATGAGAGCAATGTCCCACAATTAAGTGGCTTTTCTCTGCTCTGCAATGTCAAATATCCTGGTTATTTGCATGTGATGACTTAAGGTCTGCTCCTGAGTGAATGTCTCACCTGCATTTGGATCCTGCCAAACCCAAATTCAGTACTAGCAATGTATGCATCAGGGTCAAGGGGCCCACCTCCAGTGACATCCTCCTCAAATCTCTGAGATCCACCTAACAGCACGTACAGGAGGAAAGGGTGACTTCCCATCAGGGCCACCATCAGGGGGAAATGCCTCGATAGAGATCCTGGGTGGAATTCTGAATACAGAAACAGAAACCCAAAATGGTTTTGGTTTCACTGTCCTTGGTTCCAGGACACAAAACCCAAAGAAGTCTGTCTCATTCAGCACTGAACAAACTCTCTGTTCATTTCTCCTAAACATCAGACTGAGAAGTGAGAAAAAAGAAGACAACAGCTTGAATTACGTAGCAGATTACCAGAGTTCATTTTGTGCTAGTTTTGACAGTTTTCATGGCACTGTGGCTGGCTGCCTATTATCTGCATGCCTACCTAATTTCCCCTTTACCACTGAAAACAGTCTCTAGCTGTATAGCTGCCCTCCTGGCCAAAACAACCCATTTTTTCAGACTATCACTGGTATAATGGATATACAAATGAAGTGTTCCCAACAGGAAATGTATCCATTCTTCTCTTTTGATCAAGCTTCCTTCAACATGGATATGATCCCCTCATTCTGGAGCCATGTGGGTCCATGCTTCCTTCAACATGGATATGATCCCCTCATTCTGGAGCCATGTGGGTCCATGCTTCCTTCAACATGGATATGATCCC
>JAQHUG010000249.1:1919338-1939879 GCA_028555095.1 Dicrostonyx torquatus | reverse complement strand
AAAACAAGAACCAGAAAGGAAGCACTCATAGGTACTGTGAGTTTCACAGTTGACTTTCTCTTAAAGAGAACTAAAATTCCATTGATTTTAAAACCCACTGTCAGTTCCCAGAAAACATTCCTTCTTAACCCTTTCTGACGAACTTGCTTTCTTCTTCTGGACTTTGAACATTTATTATTCAAAGCCATTGGTGGTTTTAACTTAAAATTATAATTAACAAGAAAAACAGATGATTATGAATTTGTTGTATAAAAATGTGTTTTAAATTTGAGGATTGTTTCATACTTCTCAACATACTTCTTAAAACTCATGTTTTCTTTCAAGCTGAGTTGTTGAAAATAACCAAAAGCTGTATTTACACGGCTGTTGGCTTGTAGCTTCGAGATTTCTCATATATGTCCTGGAGGATGGTCTTACCATTTAACGGCTTCATTTTTCTCAGTATCCAAGCATGTGTGGTGATTTATTTATACAATGACATCAAATAGGAGCTGAGAGAGCAGAACTGGTCAGAGGTGCCAAGCTTCCTTGATTCACAAGGACTCACACCTTCTCCAGCACATTACGTATCTGTGCCTTGAGTTGTCTGCCTGGAAGTGGGGTGAAGAGAGCATTCAAATGCCATTCAAAGGTTCTCTGAGAAATATGTGAAACGACCCACAGGAGGTACTCCTCGAAGTTACTGACAGGCAGTAGAGGCTGAAGAAGTCTTAGCTGTTTTTCTCAAACCTTCTCATGTTGGGTACACTGAAAATACTGTTGGGTACCCTGAGCAGTGTCCTCTGCCACGCTAAAAAATCCCAGGGCAACATTTTCACTGCCATGAGCACTGAGTTCTTGAAAATTTTGGCTCCAATTAATAGTGCTGAGAAAAGGATTGGAGGCTCAAGGATAGAATTAGAAGAGAAAACTGGCCATGTGCCACACCCCCTTTTGGGCCATTGAGGAGGTCTTGAGTACTGAGCCAGCAAAAAGAGCTTTGCAGAACAGAAGATGAAAAACCATTTTCGTTTGCATCCTTCATGCTCTCCAAGCGTGTTCCAGAACCACAGGCTCAATGTACTATTCAGGACTGAGCTAGCCACCAGGAGCCTTCTGAGTAAATGATAAAGGCTTGGGGAGAATCTCTAGGAGCAAGCAGGCCAATCTTGCTAGACGGCCAGGGTGCAGGCACAATCCCGTGCAGAAGGGGTAAGAGGGGGTGTGGTAGGAAGGCTCCCACTGGGGTAACGAGACTCTATAGAAGATCATGCAAGGAACCAGTAAAGGCAAAGAAGAAAGCCAACTCCAGACAATGACAGGGATGGAGATTGTGTGCTTAGCGCCAGAGATAGAGCTTGCTGGAAAGGACCTGCTGAGACTCCTACAGCTATCTGTGTATTCTCAAGGACATCTCTTGCCTAGGAGCCCCTGCCCCAGTGGAACAGTCTTCAGTGGTCATGGAGTGCCATTGGGTCATGTGGCCCAGATCCAAGCTTGGCTCTTAGTCACTCTTTTGCCTTTACTAAGCAAGTTACATCGCTAACCCAAACCTCCGTTTTCTCTTCCTTACTGTAGCTACTTTAATGACTCTACTTACCTTCAGCGTTATTCTAGGGCAGGACTGGACAATAGAGTATTGGGTGATGGTGATAATGTCCCATATCTGCATAACAGAAAACAGTAGCCACTGGATACACGTAGTCACTGAATTCTTGAAATGCTGCTAATACAACCCATGAATTGAATTTTAAATTTCATTCTATTTGGCTTCATGTAATTTTAAATATCTGCATGTGATTAGTAGTTATTTTACTGAAGAACTCCAGGGACTAAATGAGAATATATTTTAAACCCCTATGCCTGCCATCAGACCTCAATAACTACTGTGGTATTGTTTTTAAATTCATATAGCCTTACTTCCTTATTTCTGAAGTAGGGTTAAAGACAGTACTTGCCTTGTGAGGCTTTCAGGAGAACTAAATAATATACCATGTTTCAGGAATGGAGATGATTTTGCAGTGAGAGTACTCCCTGCTCATTTAGAGTACCAAAGTTTGGCTCCTAACATCTATGTTGGGTGTTTCACAATGTCTTGTAACTCTAACTACAAAGAATTCAGCATCCTCCTCTGTGACTTCCGTGGGTACACATACTAAGACACACTTATGCACATAACAAAAAAATTCTACGTATTAAAAAGACAGAGTATCATTGGTGAGGCAGACATAACACTTGGCATACTGCACGCACTGGACAAATGCAGTATATTTCCTCTGTCATTAAGAATTCTGTGACCATGTAGAAATAGCTGTCCAGTAACAAACAAAGCCACAGAACCTCGCAGTGAGATTCCCAACAAGCAATTGGATTATCTGAAAGCTGCTTGTGTATCTTTAACGCTGGCTTTGCCTGAGACAACATCAGCTTGATAGAACAAGAAAAAAAAAAGAATCTTGGCAGTGGTACACTCAGAACAAGAGGTCCACAAATACGTGGTTGACAGTCGCCTCCATAGCCAGACAGATTGCAAACTATTAGGCAACACACCTGCTAGACACCGGGAAATGTGATTACTGCGATAAAGGTATGATTTATGAGTCATTTATATCCAAGGCAAAAACTGTCTGGGAGCAGACCTATTGCCCAGACCGGCCACTGACCCTCCAACTAAGAAAATGACAGCACTAATGGAAGAGACAGCAGGGGGTGGTGGAATTGAGCAGAAACACTTGACATCGTGGTCCATGGGAGCCTGCGCCCCCAAACAGGAAAAGATGCTGAGTTTAAGCCACTTATCCAGATGTTTCAAAGCGGTTGGTGGGAGAGAGAGAACAAGTGCAGGTGTGTGGGTCTCTGCAGAGGTGGCAGCTGTGGCCTTCTCACAACCAGGGGACTTTACCCAGTGTCTTGTCTGAGAGAAATCAGAGGGAAAAAAAAGATGTATTCAGAGGTGGTCCCTGGATGAGATGTTTTGCTCCTGTCCCAAATTATTGTGATGCACTAGCTACAAACTGGCTCTGCTGTCATAGTTTCCCTCCCGTGGGTAAGATAATATTTCATTTCAGTGTGATTGCAACAGTTCATTAACTCTGAGATTACACACCTGACAAGTTATTTGGTGAGTTTTCATTAGGGTGAAAATTAGGGTTGAGTCAGGCAATGATCTGAGTGTATGGTGTTGGGGAAACAATGGGTGTCACGAAGTAATGGATGGCATTTGTACTAGATTAATAGAGAGGTGTACACCCACAGGAGATGTTTGGAAAATTTCTGGACAGAGTTGCTTAAATAAACATATATTTCTTTTGTGGGAGGTGATTCAAAAGCTGGAGTAAATTCTCTTGGGGAATCCCATGTTCTTTCTCCATCACCAGATGCATCAGTCAGCAAAGGTGACTTACCCAGCGTGTAATTTAGAGCCCTCACTAGTGATGTAGGTACAGTTAGCTCCATTTTATATATGGATAAGCAAAGGCACAGAGGGTATCCCTTGAATATCCAAGTCATATAGATGGCAAATGACAGAGCAAAAACTTAGCTCCTCTCCGCATGTGCCCACCTGAGGGTCTTTCATTAACCAACTGACTAGGAAAGAAGACAAAAGCACACTTTCACTTCACCGTGTCTCATCCTTGACTCTCCATAGATGCCTAATGTGACTACTGTGAGCAAAAGACCTGATTTTTAATGATGTTTAGGGTTAACTAACATAAATTTTAATGGCCATAGGCAGGCAGTGGCAGCCACCTTGTCCAGGAAAGGCCTAGAAATCAGAACAACAGGTATCTTTCATCAGTGGGCCTTGTGGTTACTCAAGGTATCCCCGACAGAGCTGCCAGGCTCCCAGTATGTTCTTTTCCCCAAATTCTTCGAGAGGTCTGCAAATACTTTCAGCTAGCAGACTTATTTCTACAAGCCCACTGAAATCAGACGATGATAAATAAGTTATTCTGTGGATGCTGGTTTGGATTTTTTTTTATCTCTATACATAAGGCTGTAGAAGGAACAGCTATAAATACTGGGATGCTAAAACTAATAATATCCTCTAAAATAAAGAGATGCTGTTAAGTAAAGGCATACAAAACTCAACATTGCACATATCAAATCCGAAGCTGAAGACTGGTTGATGACTATTAATGACCTGGATGCCCTCACACATTTTAAAGTATCTTGTACAATGTATTACAAGCTCTGCCTACTATAACACTCGCTAACGCTTTTAAACCTCTATCTCAATGACCTCCCCCAATACCTGTCTTTTATTATAGAATCACTTTAAGTACTTAAAGACAAATGCCCTAACTCTATGTTACAGAAATTGAATGAACCCTCAAATTGAATTTGTAAGAACCTCATTGAAGAAAAGAAAACATCCTAAGGTGTGAGAGTGGGGTAACCCCCTCTTGAATTTGCTCTGGTAGACAGTCCTGAAACAATACCACTGGCAGTGTGTTTTCCCGGCAAAGCCTTTTGCTATCCCAGTTGGCACGCTAACATAGAGAGACAGTACTGAGGCGGCTACCCACCATGTATAGAGGGGAGCTCATTTCTCAGTCTTGAGCCACACTGGATATCACTGATAGAGCTCCAGTGTTGCAGGCAGTCGGAAATCTACAGACAGGTTGGCTGCTGTGCTGCACGGTGTGTCGTCTGCACCAGAAGAATGACTTGTTGTTTGTTTTAATTTACAAAGGGCTGGAAAATGTTCTGCCTCTCTGACTCCGGTTGTTTTTTGTTTGGTTTGGTTTGGTTTTGTCTCTTCTTGCCTTCAAGTTGTCTACTCGAAGCACTTTACCAAAATAAGAATCAGTCTGTCGCAAATGCAAAGGACTCTTTGGCGCCTCATCTCCTCTGGTCTCTCAGAAACCCGTCGAGTATTGACAATGATCTACCACTTTTGGGTTAAAGACACTTAATTCATTTCCATTCACCTGTTCAATGAGAACATAATATTGGCCTACTGTGTTCCAGGCACCAGCCTCCTTGCCTGTTCGGTTTTCTTCCTTGATCTACCGACCCATTATGAACGGTAGATATTATCATTCATGTTATAGAAACTGACACTAAAGGGATTTCAAAATTTACATAGCACTTGTAATGTATTAATCACAGTTAGAGTTTTAGAATTCCAGGATTCAGGTGAGCTGTGTCTGTCTAACTGCAGAAACCACAGTCTATTTGTGCTCCCAGATACAAAGTAAAAGAAGTATAGTGGCCACTTTTATCCCGTCCTTTTCCTTAAATAGTGTGCCTAAAACTTGCAATGTAATAATAGGACAATAGGACTTTTTCTGCTCCTGTCTAGCAACAGTCTGATTCTATTCTATGATAATTACGGAGTAACCAGTTGTTTTGTTTATAAGTATTTCAATTCATTTCAATATTTCAGCCACCATTATACTATTGTTTCCAGTGTGGAAACTGCATCAGGCTTAGACTAGGCATGCTCTATATGCTCTATAGTGTATTATTGGAGACCACATGGCTCAAATCGTGCTGGATAAAAGCACAGGTAGGCAGTGCTATGCTGACTGCCTGGAACACCGTCCAGCTGCATGACAGAGATGAGACTCGCACACCTTCCACCAAGGGAAACTCTGTACAGATAGCCAACTTGACCGCCACGCTATGCCTCAAAGTCATGGTGGCCCTGTTTACTGTTCCCCGCTTTGGCCATGTGTTCATTTTCTCACCTCTGAGCCAGAGCAGCAAACTTAGGGTCCCAGGGGCCTTATGTCTGCCAGGCTTTCATGCAGACTTTCCTCTTGACTCTTTTGATGAAAACTTCCAAAGCCAAACCTTCAGGTAGTAAAACTCCAGTGGCTACCAGCCGCCTTCTTAGAGAAAGGGAAGCGGGTACTGAGGCCTTGACCCTTGCTCCTAACAGAACCACAGTCATTTTGTCTGCAAAACAAACTACATGAGAGCACCAACCTCCTGTACTGTGTTTGAACACCCTCATGGCCTGAATGACACCTCCCTACTAGAATCCTTTTCCAGTCATTAGTTATAACCTGGTCATAAGACTGTTAATTCTTTGTTACTCACGCAAATTATGTTTAATGCCTTGTCAATAGTCTGTCATACGATCAACCAAGACATTATCTACCCAACAGCAAGGTAAGTGCTTAACGGTCAGTGAACTACCATGATAGGCCCGCGTCAGAGCCTTTGCCAGGCCAGAACCTCCTCACCTGGTAGATGCTGAAGCACCAACTTCCAGCCTTTCTCTTTATTATCAATAATTTACTCTTCTATGTAACTGGCTTATATTCCCCACAAGAGTTAACTGGAGGCACCTGATCTACTGCATTCTGAAATTATGAGTCATATTCTACTCTGTTCTAAACTTCTGTGGCCATCAGAAAAAAATGTAGCATGGATATGACACCTAGATTTGTTCCTTTTAGGGAGCACTGAAGAAGGATAGCTCCCAGACTAGGATGATACTGCAATATAGACATTCCAGATAATTTGTCTATGAAACAATACAACCCAGTTAACAATAAGCTAGTGTGTCTCTTCAGGGTGCTCAGCACGTCTGTAAGAGTGTGCAGCTTGGGCTGGAGAGATAGATGGCTCAGCTGTTAAAGGCTAGGCTTACCACCACAAATATAAGAGTGTGTAGCTTGTTGGTGGCCTGATTCTCAGTATCCATGAAGTCCATGTCCGGTATTCAGTACATGTTTCTCGGGGAAATGAGGAAATGGAACAGGTGGAGAAGGGACAGGTAGAGAGTAGACAGCTTCATTAATGTGTACATCGAAATGCTAGAACAGTAATTAAACACGTGAGCTCTTGAGCCAGACGGCTGTGGTTCAGTCACATTTTGACTCCATTGTCACTAGTTGTGTGCTGGAGCCAAAATCCCCACCCCATCTAACTAAGCATGATTTAAAGCCAGTGTAATGATGATATCAACCCCATAAACGTTCTGTGACAAATTAAAAGGTACTGATCTACAGAAAACACTTGTCACAGTACATAGCACCTGGGAACTGCTCAATCAACCGTTGTCATCACTGTTACTGCATTACTGTTGTAGACAGGAGAAATCTGAAGGCAGAAGGCATACCTTCAGGCTAAAGAAAAAAGTCAGCTAGTCTAGTCAATCAGTCAGTTCTAGGTTCAGTGAAAAAAAAAAACATGTCTGAAAAAACTGTAGAAGCAATTAAGGAAGACATCTAATATAGAACTCTTGCTTACACACACACACACACACACGTACACACACACACACACACACTTATATGCAGAAGAAAAGCTGATAATGACCTAATTGCACAAGACACTGCAGCTGACATCATTATTGTTCGTCTCTTGTTTCATGTTGATGCCCATCTGTATTTCGGAGGGATTTCTGAGTGTGTGGTATTTGTTACTGCAGAGAATTATGAATGTCGGGTATCAGTTGGGAGGGAATTTGTTTGGAAGACAGTGCATTCGCTTTGGAAGCTGGGTGGTTCCAGTTTGCTGAGCCACGGTGTTCATTGCCTTGCCACCACGGCCACTGGATGTTGTTCAGTCTGTCTGACCTGAGGGGCCCAGAAATGGAGCCTTCTCTCTAGCTGCTCAGTGAGAGTCCTGGTATGGACCTATTTCAGCCCAAAAGAAGGCTCCTCTTGTCTTCACTAGTACGTCTGCCCAGAAGGGGCGTCTTTCTGTATCCCCTCCCCCCGCCTGACCATCTTTTTCTAATTAGTGCAGACGGCCATCAGTGTTGCAGTCACCCCGTTGCCCTATTTGCAGCCTTGGGAGATTTTAAACCAATTGCAAGATAAGTTGGTTTTCAGGACGAGGAGAGATTAATGGGGCCACAGAAAGATGGATCTGAGCTCAGGGCTGCCTCCTCCCCTCCCTTCACACATGCTGGGGCTAGCAGTGAGGCCAGCGGGGATGACCCTGAGTAGAGTTACATATTTTTCACACCTCCTACTAAAACTCAGCAAATGCTTCACTGGCTGTTCCCAGCACAATTTTTCTTCTTGCAGAACGTGTTGGGATTATCGCTTTTAGTCACATATGGGCTGGAAGTGCTTTGTAGGAGCCCCAAGGGCTGCAACTGTTCAAATCCCCGTGGATGGGAAGCGGCTTTGGGGAAGCAGGGACCCAAAGAGCCTTTCAGAGAACTCCACATCGAGAGCCGGTTCCCATTAATTAAGTCCAGTTCCTCAGACTGAATCAAAGCTGCCACTTTAACGGTTTCAAAAGTCAGGAGGTAAAATACAAGTTTGAACCCTAACACCTTCCCCTTATCCATCTCCTTATGCCATTTCAGGCCACTGGGTAACATATGACTTGCCCTTCGTCAGGCCTAGATATTATCTGCTGAAATAGTTGTGCTGGTAAGGGAGGAAGGTTTTCAAATATGTAACAGATGCGCAGCTGCCACCTGAGATGATGCGTTCTGAACCCAGAGCTGTCATCACCTCTCCGCCACCCCTACCCTTACCCCCAAGCACATATTTGTTCATGTGCTTTACACCTGTGGGACTGTGGGATGCAAGGCAGGAATCTGATTACTGTTTGGGAGACAACTCTGTCTCTAAAACTGATCCATGTATCTTTCCTTCCCCGGAGAAGCCTGGGAACTCTTGCCAACTCTTCATGTGCTCCAGCTGGGTTGGAGCTCTAGTCCAATAATTTTGGAATTTGGTACCAATGACTAACTCTGAGGCTGTCACAAAATGAGCCTTGTAACGTTTGTCCTTGACCTCTGAGCTTCTGTCCCATGATGGGGTAGAGCAAGTGTTTTAATTCCTCTCTTGAGGTGCCATTGGATAATAGGCTGTTGGGATGAAATGGAGAGCTCCCATCCCAGGATTGTAGGCGGCAAAAGGTTTTGTCTGTTTGTGTTTAGCTCTTGCCTATTCTCTGAAGAGAAATATTCTAGGTAGGAACCAGTAGGGTAACAACGGCAGCTGCAGCAGCAACAGTAGACAAACACTATGAGGTGAGGGAGAGAAACAGAAGGCCCAAAAGGCTGGTATGGGAAAGGAAGAGAGACATATTGCACACAGTGAGAGAGGCTATTTTGCAAAAGCACAGATTAATAAATTTTCTGCTTACTCGTTGTTTCAATTATATGTAGAAAGATTCATTCAATATTGACTTATCCTTCTTGAAAAACATAATTCTTTATTAGTTCTTTAGAAATTTCACATCTTGCACCCCAGTCATGTTCACCTCCCAGTCCCTCCACGTCTGTTCCTTACCCCTGTACTGTGCTACCGTAAAATTAATTGAAAACAAAACAAACAAACAAACAAACAAACAAACAAACAAACTATCTTGCTCCTCCATCTTTCCAACCACTCTTCATTCATCCTAGTGGCATCGGGAGCTGCAGTATGGAGACAGTATACCCCTAACTTACTAGATTATAAATTCAGAAGGGACTTTGTGTATTATTATATTATTTATGTCTACAAGCATACTTACCACATAGTAGGTACTCAATGAGTTTTTGATTTTTTTTTCCTGACAGTAAGATCCTGTTTATATACAAGTTGCACATTGGAATTCTGACCACTAGCATAACTATCCATTCATCCTGGGGTGACTCCACCTGCAGACATGAACGGAAAACAAACTTGGGTGTGTTGACTTGCGCATTTGCTATTTTACATGCTGGCCGATGAATGATTCTGACCACTGTGAAATATGATGACCATTTTGGGCTCCAGTGTTGCCATTTTGTTGTCCGGGAGGGAATCTCATCCTGTACCACATTGGAGCTGAAGATCCTTGCAGGCTTCTCCCTCCACTGCTAGGAGAGAGGCAGAGACCCTCCCGCACCTTAGGTACCCTATCCTTGGATAGCTAAGCAGCTGTTTGCTATCATCAACGGGACAATTTTGTGTCTGCTTGGCTAGACCAGCTGAGCCCCAAGGCACACCGCTTGGTCTTACAGAGAGTACCCAGGCATGAAATCACACTCACTGCCTCCCTGAAGCACACTGAGGAATCGACGTCACCTCAGCCTTTGTCAATAGCTTCTATCCTTAACCAGTTCATAAGCCTAGTATTTGGTTCATATCTTTTGATTCATGCTCCCAGTTTCCTGTGCCTGTGGATTAAGGCACCAAAAGACAAAAGCATTGCAAGTTAAACCTTCCTTTTTATACACTGGTAAGGTCAGACTTGGGGGGTTTGGATGGAAATGTTAAGAAGTCAAAAGTTCAGAAGTTAACTAGTGCTGTGGATTAGACGCTCAGTTGTGGAGGCAAAAGAAACGAGCCTTTCATCATTGTGATTGTACTGAACACTCCTAGTCTATACAAACATGGCTCCATCCACTTATTAGCCATTCCAGGGAGAGATTTCAAAAAAGATGCTAGGAAATGGGTGTTTCCATATAAATCCCAGGGCAGAGGATGGGCTTTTAATTGATCCTCTGTCCTTAAAGACGAACCTTGCTTCTCTAATTCTGACTTCCCAGTGACCTTAAATTTGGACCTACGAAGGAAAACATCCCACACTGGCTACGACTGTTAGAACACTGGAGGACGAAACATTGAAAGTGGTGCTTTAAGCCAAGCTCTTCAGCGTTGAGAGCTTTTAGTCGACAGTCTTCTGACTGTGGTTTCTGGTTTTTCAAGGCGGCAGCTGATAGTCAAAGGGAAATATCAGAACCTCATACCCATTTCCTAGTGAGCACGCTGGACAATGTTATCTTCACTCTGACCATCTCCTAACTCTCACTTTCAATAAAATGTTGGGATTTGAACACTTGCAACCAATATCTCCATTGCATGGCAAAAACCTCCATCCTTCGTGCCGTGTGTCCAATAACAGATCCACTTAAATGACTCAATAACTCTGAAGTGATACTTACACAAAGGACAGCCTTAAGGAGCATCTAACTCCTCAAACTTTTGCTCAGTGTCAACTGATGTAATGCACAGGCGTCATGTGGCCTGGTCATTAGTTACATTACACACTTATCAACATATCCCACTCAGGCGAGTCAAAACCCAAAGTTACAACTTATCCGAAGACACAGTACCACCGGCATGCCCAACTCTCAAGTCTTCTCACATTTTATTCATGAAGTGGGTGGGTATGAGACGATTGATCCCATTGTTTAGCTGTGCAGTTACTCAGTCTTTTCCAGACCCAAGAGCTGAAACCACACACATGTCCAAAAGTTGCTCTGTAGTTGCTACTGCAAACACAGACTCCAGAAACATGATAGCAAATCTTTTTGCTTCTGATACTCTGTGAATATTTTAAAGTATAAAACAGAGCTAGTACAAGAAGAGCCTTAATTTAAAGCGTAGTATGAAGCAAGACCTGAAAATTAAAGTATTTAGGTAGAAGTAAACTTTTTTCAGTTATTAAAACCTTAAGTTATTCTTTTTAAAAAACTTTATTGTTTTTATTGAGCTATACGTTTATCTCTGTTTCCCTCCCTTCCTCCACCTTTCCTTCTACCCTCTCCCATGACCCCCATGCTCCCAATTTACTCAGGAGAGCTTGTCTTCTTCTCCCTCCTATGTAGATCCGTGTATGTCTCTCCCAGGGTCCTCTTTGTTATTTAGGTGATCCTGTTCTGGTAGCAATTGCCTGGTTTCTCCTGAACTTACCATCATTCATTTCAGTTAAGGTCTTTCAAATAACTGAACTACCTGGGCAGACCTGAAAGATGTCAGAACAGTTGGGGCCAGAAAGCAGTCCCAAAGCTCTCCTTGCTCTCCTTCCCTCAGGGACATCTGAACAAGGTAGTCCTGTGACTGCCTACGAGACCGCAGTTCTTACTCTCCTCCACAAAGCCTCAGCTCCTAGATTGCTTACTGTGTTCTGCAGCACCAGGCAGCGCCTTCTCCCCGCAGCACCTTGACGGGCAGTTCCCTTCTCACCACACAGAGACGGCCCCTTCTTGTTTACTGAGGACACTTTCCAGCATGTCGAATAAACATGTGGTGTCCATAGCAACAGATTCTTAGTCATGAAAGATAGAAAACTGTTCTCTTCCTGGAGGAGATCAAATCTCCTGCTTAAGTGCAATTTTAAATTTAGGCGGACACAATTTAACCCATTAAATCCGGGTATGGCAGGGTCAGTGTTTCAGCAATCAAGCATCTGGCCCATTAAACCGACTTTTGCTCGTTTTAGCTGCAATCATTTGCTTGTGGTGTGTGTGTGTGTGTGTGTGTGTGTGTGTGTGTGTGTGTGTGTGTAAGAAGTGGACAGTACTAGATGGTTCTGTTTTCTCATGGGTGCCATGAGGGATGTAGGGTAACTAGTGAATTCCCCACAGTGTTCCTGGAGCTGCAGTCATTTACAAGTACGCCCTCAGCATCCAGTCAGCAGGAATCTGGAGAGTAGTAGAAGCTGTGGTCCATGCCCCTAATTTACCCAGAGGAAATCTACTTCTTATCATAGAGCTACTGGGCTAGGTTTAACGAAACCCAGTGCTTAGAGACTTAAACATTTCTCTGAAAATGACTGGCCCATATTATCTCCAAATTTTGCTTTTCTGTGATAAGCCTTGTAGTTTGCTGGTACTGTTCTGGATAAATTGGGGCAGTGGAATAGAGAATTATGGGGTTTAGAAAATGGAGTTCTAAGAAGTAAGCTTCAGAGTCCCCAAGTGTGGGGTATAAAATAGTGGTATTTGCTCTTTACCTACAAAATGCTTTCAGTTGTTGGGAGAATCCTGGTGAGGCTTCAGATATCTCTCTCAGCTCCCTGGGCCAGATTGTTGTTCTTATTACTATTGCAGTTAATTCTGGGATCCAAGAATTTCTGGAACTTCTTTTTTTTTTTTAAATTACCCATTTTTATTCTTAAGCACAATCTAGGAAGGAAGAATTTCTGAAACTTATAAATGAAAATGCCTACAATTTTCTGGAGCTTGGAACATTCTTGGACCTAAAAGAAATAAATGTCAAAATGTCTATTCTCTGGTTAGACACAATGGCTATGCCAATTAAAATAACCAAGCATGTAGATAAAAAAGCAATTGCTGGTGGCGGTGAATCTTGACTGTTTTTCTTCTGGCGACCCATTTGTCTGGGTAGCTCAAGCCTTCCATTCTTGCTCTCCATTTGACTCACAGCTCAATTCATCCACAGGGAGGTCTCTTGCTAAGGGCCCTCACAATCACTCGGTCCTCAATCGTAACAACTGAACCCTGACCTCTAGTGGTAGGAAAGAATTAGCAAGAAGACCAGTGAATTCCTAAGAGGTTCACTTGGTGCTCAATGGCTCAGTGGCAGAGCTATCTAGTCGGAGAAATGAGTAAGGACAGCAATGTGGGTGATGGGAGAGCCCACCCTAAGGAGCCCCATGCCGCAAAGCTCCCCAAGTTCTATCTGTAACTCCTACCTCCGGCAACCTATAACACCTCTAGCTCCATCTACAGCCCCACCTCCTCCATCTACAGCTCCCAAGCTCAGTCAACAGGTGGAAGGGCACAGCACAGGAAACTTCTTTATCCTCACTCGGTAGTTTTGGCTCGTCCACGTGAAATTACCAGCTATCAGTTGTGGGTAGACCTTCTACGAAGACAGCCCAATTTGGTTAATATTTTTTGAAGGGGAAAAAATACACAATAATCTATGATTTAGCAAAAACATCATGAGTAAAAATGTGCTTGGTACATAGTGTGAAGCTCCTAATACTACTAAACTTAACTAACTAATTAATTAATACTTTAGCCTCCAAACTATTGCCCCACCAAAAAAAAAAAAAAAGACTGGGCTAAAGAAGGAACAGGAGAAAGAAAAAGGTTGAATTAAAGAAGAAGCAGAAGGAAAATTAGATGAGGGGGAGGAGAGAGGAAGGGAAGAAAATGGAGAGCAGAAGAGAGGCAAATTTCCCTTTCAAAACGAGAGATGGAGGAGGCTGGGGGAGTCTAAGTACAATGCCATGCGAAGCAAGGAAGAAGAAAAGAAAGCTCCAGAATGCTGAGTGCTCTGTCTGCCCTCTGTGTGCTGCCTTCCTGTGCTCGCCCTTGAAACCCCCTCCCACCAGATCGGAAGTAGCTATCTAGTCCACAGGAAATATGACATCTGCTTTTGTGGCTAGCTCTAATTTTTCTGCTTATATTTTTTATATGAAATTTTCAAGAGCTGTGTCTTTGAAGGAATCCCTAGATGTAACTTTACACTTGGAGTCCCCAGTTGTCCCATTAGTCTGTCCATGTCCCGAGACATTCCTTGAAAGGTCTGCTCCTTAACAGATGCTTGTGAAAACCCCCAAGGAAAGGTCAAGGAGTAGGGCAGCGAGAAACCTTCCCTCCTGGCCCCCATCTTCTCATTCCTCTGTGGGCATTCTTCAGTTACTCTGAAAGCTACTCTGTCTCCTGTGATTGTGTGACATTGTTGTGTTTGAACACTGAATGTTGAAGGGGAAAAAAACTAAATAAAAACTAAAGTGGGCAAGTGTGCAAGCACCCTTCTGCTTACAGCGGTTAATTGAGTTTCAGGATTCTCTTACCAATACGTTGCTTCTTGAGCATGTAGCCAGGGTGGCCCACCAGGGATGACCTTGTGACTCAAGTCCTGAACATGGCGGTATGAGGCCCAAGCAGACTCGTGAGAATGGCGAGTACTCCATCTCGGTCTTGATTGCTGAACCTCAGTGACCACCTGAAGTCTTCCTGTAAGTCTGGAGCAACTGTGTCCTCACAAATATAATGCAGGGGAAAACTAGAACACCAGCAAAGCCTTGGCCATTATCCACTGACCGCTGTCTAAGCCACTGTACATACGTTGATTTATTTAGTTGCACATTGCACACAGATAAGGAAACAGAGAAACAGTTTAGTGTGTGAACTAGGACTTGAGCCAAGCAATCTAGAACCACATTCGACTATCGGTTTTTTTTATCACTTTTTTATTAAGAAATTTTTGTAATTTATAAAAATCAGTGAGAACAAGAATGTGACCTTGCCTACATTGTAGGTTTCTCTCTATTGTCACTTAACTAAGCTTGTGAGTTTCCACAATTTAGAAGTGAAGGCATGGCTTGATTTCAGCCTTGGTTCTCTTGAGGATATCCAATTTTGGGGATTTGCCTCTGTCATCTAACCCAATATCCAGAGGACTTTGAATAGGTGTCAGAATCCAAGCTTCCTTCTATTATGAACTGGAACACAATTTTCAAGGTCATGACCTTTGAGTCTTATTTTTGCAAAATATCCAGATTTTCAAGACCTACTGATTTAGTCTAACTTTTT
This sequence comes from Dicrostonyx torquatus, assembly GCA_028555095.1. Lineage (NCBI taxonomy): Eukaryota > Metazoa > Chordata > Mammalia > Rodentia > Cricetidae > Dicrostonyx > Dicrostonyx torquatus. The sequence goes on along the minus strand of JAQHUG010000249.1, from coordinate 1,924,710 downwards.
ACTGCACTAGAATCATTTTTCTACCATTTTTTGAGTGAAAATGTTAAATGCGCAAAATATATTTTAAAACAGAGAAAATAAGATATAGACCCAGTGTGGCAGTTAATTTTGATTGCCATTTGATTAGCTTGGGAAGTGGCAAGAAAATTGGAAAAGCTCAACCCTGGGTGTGTCTGTGAAGAGGGTTTCAGACCAGATTAGCTAATTAGAGGAGACCTCAAAATTGGGTGGTGCCATCCCCTAGGCAGGCCTGGCAGAATGAGAGGGGGAAGGGGAGGAAGAAGCACAAGTGTAGTCTGTCTGTCTGTCTGTGTCTCTCTCTCTTACTTTCTGTCTCCAGACTCTCCCTCCCATCTCTCTCTCTCTCGTGTGTGTGTGTGTGTGTGTGTGTGTGTGTGTGTGTGTGTGTGTGCGCGTGCACGCGCTTTCAGATCGTTCTGCCATACCCTCCTGGATATGACAGACTGAAGCTTCCGAACTTCTGGAGCCCTGAGCTGAAATGCACCGTTTCTTCATTTAACCTGTTTTCCTTGGGTATTTTCCACCACATCCAAATTATGATAACATACTTAGTTTAAAAATTCATCAACTCATGATAAGTCTAATTTTATTTTTATTTCCTTCTTTTCACAGAATTCTTGGTAAGAGGTCACAGTCCTGCTTCTCTCCGAGAGATGAAGAGCTTGTTACCACCCAAGAGAGCTGCTCTCGGGTGAATGAGATGGCTCAGAGGGAAAAGACACTTGCTGCCAAACCTAACCATCTAAATTCCATGCCCAGAGCCCACATGGTAGAAGCAAAACCCAAATCTCACACTAAGTTAATCACTTTTTAAAAAAATTTTTTTTAAAATTAAGAAAACCTTCAACTGTAGTTAGAGCGAGTGGATACCAGCCAGTTGGTGGATTAATCCAGCGATGGCGCAGAGTCCGGAGGAGGATCGTGGGAGGGAAGAATACTGAAGCACAGGGCTATCACACATTCTTCCCAGCTCTCCATTTCCCTTCCTCCTCTCCTCTTCCCTTTCCTCCCCCTCTCTGTCTAGCCTCCCCTCCTCTCTGCTCTCCTCCTCTCCTTCACCCCCTCCAGTCCTTTTCTCTTTTCCTTTTATATTCTAGTTTTATGTTTCTTCTGCTTGTGTTAAAAAGAAAAAAAAAACCCTCTTCCTTAATTCTGTCTCTTAGTGCTCCAGATGTAGGCAGCCTAGCCCTTTTTCATCGCCAAGTCACCAAATCCCAGGAGGAGAATCACTGGCCTGATTGGCGTCAGGTGTAAGCCCCAGTATTTCTATGCTAACCGTGGAAGTATTTAAAATCATGTCCCAGAAATGGGGAACTGGGGTGGCAAGAAGCCCCCTTTTAGGTTTTTGCCCACCATGGTTACAGACGTTATCTCCCTAACACAGAGCTGACCTCTCCCTTTGTTTAATTTAACCTCCAGGGTGTTTTCTCTGCTCTAGAAGCATGCAGGCATTTCAACTTTTACTTTAGCCTGATTCTAAAACACTATAAAATCCCTTCACTTAATCTCCTCTCCTCCAGGCTAAACAGCCCTGGTTCCTTCAACACTTCCTGGCCTGACATGATTTTGAGCCCTTTCTTTGTCCTGGTCACTCTCTCTGGATGAGCTCCAGGATGTCACTTAAAAATTGGCATCCAGAGCTGCAAGCAATAAACGTTCCAGATGTTGACTGGTCCACAGAGCCAAGAGCAGCACTAAGGAAGCCTCACACCCTACACATATGTGCACATGTGCACCAAGGGCGCTACGGAGTCCGGCACGTCCAGCTTCTCGTCCTTCTCTGGATGTCGGGTTTGTAGTCGGCCCACCCCCTCTTTTTGAAGGGATGACTGCTAATCCTGTCCCCTCCTCCTTCCATAAATATCTCTATGAATCCCAGGTCGTGACCGTATCTTGTTAGCATGGCCTGATTATTGCAGGCTGCCAGAAGGTTTTTTTTTTCCCCTTTTTGAGAAAAGGTCTCATGTTGTATAGACTAGCCTGGAATCACCAGGTGGTTGAGGCTGACCTTGAACTTGACCCTACCTCCCAACTGCTGGAGTTGAAAGGATGAATCATCATTATTTTGGAATTTTTATTTTGTTCTTCACACATTAAATGTCTCCAAGGCCTCTCAACAGAAAGGGTAACAAGCATGTCTTCCTCATTCATAAGCATGTCTAGAAAAGCCAGTCAGAGCTCCAGGGCATAGGAGCCTACCGTTGAGAGCCTCCTTAGTGTTAATTTGACTCCACTAATCAGTTTTCTTTCCAGTGACTATTTAACAACCTTACCGAAATACAAGCCCATAATGCCTTGCTCACAACTGTAATTTTCTTTTAAAAGTAAAAGAAATTAAATTTGAAAGCCCTCACTTTGAAAAAAACTAGCATATCAAGTCTAAAAGCACACTGTGAGGATTACCCAGCATGCCCGAGTGAGATTGGTGCTCGAGTCAGCAACAGAAAGGGAATCGATGCGACACAAACCATTATTAGGAAAAATAAAAGAGAATTCAACCGAAGGAAGCACCTCCAGACCAATATCTTCCCATCACAGAAACTCAGAATAGAAAGGACGTTCCAAACATGACAAGGGAATTTGCAGCTAACTTCACATTCAGTGGTAGTGAACTGAAAGCTTCCTCTCTAAGAGCAGAAGCTTATTTTCTAGTCTATTTTCAGAATTATCCTGAAAGTTCTAGTCATAGTAATTAGGCAATGAACAAAAGAGGGGTACATGTTGAGGTCTTTGATTGATTTACTCACGGCTAGATGATAAAGCCTTGGGTTTTTTTTGGTTTTTTGTTTTTTTTTTTTTGGTTTTTTGGTTTTTTTGAGACAGGGTTTCTCTGTGGCTTTGGAGTCTGTCCTGGAGCTAGCTCTTGTAGACCAGGCTGGTATCGAACTCACAGAGATCCGCCTGTCTCTGCCTCCCGAGTGCTGGGATTAAAGGCGTGCACCACCACCGCCCAGCTGATAAAGCCTTGTTAACAGGAAGTAAAGAACTAAATAAAAGGAGGCATATCACTTGTTTGAGAATTAGAAGTTTAATGTCTTTTAAAAGCATTTTGATAGTGTATAGTAGTTATACAAAATAATAATCAGTTTTGCTCTTGCATTTTTATCAGTGCATATAATATTTTGATACTACTCACTCTCCTACTAAAGAGTTAGTATTACCAAGATTCCAATGCTAACCAAAGGATTTAGAGTGTGTGTGTGTGTGTGTAAATTATTTTTGTTTGTTTCCAGAGAACCCCAAAGAATTTAATGTAGTTTATTGGAAGCAAAATTTGGAAAGAACTAAGGTGAGAGACTCAGGTGGAAGATGTAGTTCATTTGGTAGAGCATTTGTTTAGCATGTATGAAGCCTCTGGTTTCAGCTCCAGGACTCCGTAGACAAGGTGTGGTAGCGCCTGCCTGTGAAGCCAGCACTGAGAAGGTGGAGCAGGAGGATGAGAAGTTCAATGTCATTCTCAGCTACAAAGCAAGGTCCAGGGCAACTTAGACTGTGTGAGATCCTATCTCACAAATAAAAATACAAACGAACAAACAAACAAAACAATGAGTGGGGAAGGCTAGAGAGGTGCCTTAGCAGTCCTTGCAGAGGACTGAAATTTAATTCCCAGTGCCCATATTAGGCAGCTCACAATCACCTAGAACTCCAGTTCCAGGGGATCTGATACTCTCTTTTGGCTTCTATGGTACCTGCATCCATGTGTGAACATAGGCATGCATGAGAGCACATGTGCACACACACACACACACACACACACGTAAATAAAAATAAAATAAATAATTTTAAAATAGAAATTATTCTTCTTTCTTCTTTTGGGAACACTCTGTTCAAATACATAGAACAATTCTTAGTTGGGTCATTGTTTTATTGATTCTTTGTGTGTTGAGTTCCTTGTATATTCTGGATATTAATCCTCTATCAGATGTATAGCTGGCAAAGAGTCCACTCTATGGACCTTCTCTTCACTTGATTGTTTTCTTAGCTATGCAGAAGCTTTTTAGTTTCATGAGATCCCACTTGTCAACTGTTGGCCTTAATTTCTTGGCAAATAGTTTTCTATTCAGAAAATCTTTTCCCTATAACTGTATCTTGTAGGGTACTGTGTATACTTTCTTATGCAATTTTCCATGTTTTAGCTATTTCATTTGAGATCTTTGGTCCATTTGAAGGGGATTATTTTTGTGTGCATCTTTAAAAAGATGTCCAAAATCTTCAGCAAACTAAAACTACGTGAGTTTGCATCTTACCCCAGCCAGAATGGCTAAGATCAAGACAACAACTGACAACAAAAGCTGGCAAGGATGTGGGGAACTGGGACCCCTCATTCTCTGTTGCTAGGCTTTCAAGTGGATACAGCCACTATAGAAATCAACACGGCTAATGCTCAAAAAGCTACACAGACACTTACCACATGACCCAGCGATAACACTCCTTGACGGGGCCTCGTGTCTACTTCCAGAGCCCTCCCTCCCCCCACACCGGCTAGGCCGGCGAAGGAGGGGGGGGGCGCGGATGATGCTGGCCCGGTGAGAAGGCAAGTATGACCGCAAGGAGCTACGGAAGCACTTCAACCTGGAGGAGTGGATCTTAGAACAGCTCAGGCGTCTCTACAACTGCCAGGAGGAGGAGATCCCAGAGCTGGAGACAGATGTGGATGAATTGTTGGACATGGAAAGCAATGATACCCGGGCTGCTAGAGTGAAGGAGAAGGAGCTGTTAGTTGACTGTTACAAACCCACTGAGGCCTTCATCTCTGGCCTGCTGGACAAGATCCGGGGCATGCCAATGACATTCTGCTATACCCATAGGCCAGAGCCCCACTGAGCCAGCATCAAAGAAGCTTTCTTATACAATGGATGGGACCTAACCCAGAGACACACAGCTGAATGATGAGCTGAGAGTGAGAGACCTTGTAACACTCAGTCCTAAATGGGATGACATCAGCTATGTGGAAGAAGAGACTGAAAAATTGCAGGAGCCAATGGGAATGGATTATTCTAAGGAAACAGTCTTCCAGACACAACAGGATAGATGCACATATGAACTCACAGGGACTGTCTCAGCATACACAGGACTTACACATATTCAAGTCAAGTTGGGATCCGGCGCTAAGACAGAAGAGTGGAAATGGCTTCCACCACTGATGAAGAAACTATATGCAATTGCTACCTACTTGCAAAGGAGGAATTAGTGTTGTTCAATGGAGTGTTATTAGATATAACAGCCACACTTCAGGGCTGGCTCCATGCTTGGGAGTAGACGGTCAACATAAGAGGAACTCAGTGGAATTTGCTTTGTTTGGGCATTTGGGGGGTGTTTATTGTTATTTTCTTTGTGTATTTTGTTTTCTG
>JAQHUG010000249.1:1883791-1918645 GCA_028555095.1 Dicrostonyx torquatus | reverse complement strand
ACCCAACAGCCCTCTCCTCCTCAGCTGGCTTTGGTTCTGGAGTTCCACCACAGCAATCATCCTGACTAGAACAACCACCTACCCTGCAAACTTGCTCTAGCTTCCTTGTTGCTTCAGGCATTTCTCTTGTTCTTTCAGGTTTTCTGCAGCAAGAAGCAAGCCACTTGCTTGTCTCAGTTGCCTGATTAACTTAGACCCAAAATAATCACACGGAAGCTGTATTACTTATATCACTGCTTGGCCCATTAGCTCTAGCTTCTTATTGGCTAACTCTCACATCTTAATTTACCCCATCAGCACCAATCTGTGTATCGCCACATGGCAGTGGTCTACTGGCAAAGTTTCAGCGTGTCTGACACTGGCGGCTCCATCGCGTCTCTCTGACTCTGTCTTCTTCCTCCCAGCGTTCAGTTTCATCTTTCCTACTTACCTCACTTCTGCCCTGCTATAGGTCCAAAGCAGTTTCTTTATCCATTAACCAATAAAAGCAACACATAGACAGAAGGACCTCCCACACCATCTCTGGGTTGCATATTTCATTGAACTATGACTTCAGTACAGAGTGGGAAAGGAGAGGCTAAAAACGACATCCTTACCTTAGTCACCGTTTTAGTGAGGAAACTTAAAGCATTTAAGTGCAATGGCAGTTGAGATTTTCATGCCACTTGGTTTTCATGCCCTGGGAGCCTTTATCCACAGATGAAGGAAAGGGCTAGGAAAGGAGAGGCCATGACTACTCCTAGGTCTGCTGGAGGAGAAAGTTTGTAACAGATCTACGGGAGCACAGAGTCATCTGGGAGGGTCCAGAGAAGACATAACCAGATTGAGCTGGGCCATGTGGGGAGAAGAGAAGGAAAGGGGACAGAGGGGAACCAGGTGCAACAGCCAAGAGGCCAAAGGCACAAAAGGGGCAGGAAACCAAAATGCCTGGATGATATAGGAAAGAGCCTCTGAGAGAAAGGGCAGCCCAGCCCCTGGGCTGCAGAGTTCAGGGTATGCTACCCATACCCTGTAACAGGTGGGGACTAAGGGATACAGGGAGAACCTGAAGGTCAGGTCCACTTCCATATGTTAAGTAGCCAACTCAGCCATTTGCCCCAGATTTGAAATTTAACAATCCAGGGTCCCAGAACCTTAACATTTATATTTCTGGGAGAGAAAGAGGTTGACTTTTCAGTAGACTTTTATATGTTTGATAATGTTTTTGAAAAGGAGAATTGCATTTACTTTAAAAGACAATAATAGAATCTTAAATAATTAAAAAAAACTAGTAATCAAGAGGTCTTGGTCTTTATTTTGATAAGAAAAAGCATGGTTGGGAAAAATTATTTCTAGGTTTTATTCAACAAAATGTCAGACTCAACAGTGCAAATGAACTTTCTAAGACATCTACAGCAGGGACTGTACCAAAGCAGAAATGACCATCAGCCAGAATACTCTGCACCCTTCTGCCATGTTTAAGACAGCTGCACTATCACAGAGAGCAAGGGAAGCCGCTGTGAGCCATGTTTGTCATGTCTCTTTGCAAAGGGTACCTGGATACTTACCCATTTGAACATCTGGGAGTTGTGGGGATGGACTTGAGCACAGCTACCTCCAGGACTGTAGATCTTTCCTTTCACGAGAGATTGGGATTCACACAGCTTTGGGCTTTGAATATCACCATTTCATTGTGTTTGTGTATGGAATAGTCCCAAGTTCCTTGTGATGATGAAGAGAACGTCCAAGAAACCTACTGCACATCCATTGCCTGAGATGAGTGATTGCACCTCTGGATCTGCTGACATCGGAACAGGGGAAGAAAGGCAGACTCATTCCAGTTGATTAAGTTCTGTAATGCTAAGCTTTTGAAAATGTCCAACCAAATACATGACTATGGTTGCTTCTGTACTATTGATTATGATGTTGAGTTCTTGGGATTTTGTTTCTATACTACGAAGACAATAGCCACCAACAGCTTAGTATAACCAACCCTGGAAAGACAGAAGAGGAAAAAATTTTATGTCATAAATAATAATGAAATGATTTTCCTATTCTTTTTTCTTTTATAAACAATCACACCACCAAGCCATACTGAGTTGATGAGAATGTAAGTTTATATTATGAAAAATTATACAGCGGTTCTCATAAAATTAAAAATACAATGAACCTATGATCTAGCAATCCTTTTAGGGAATATATCCAAAGGAAATAAAATTGATCCGACCATTCCATGATTAGTGTCACACTGCTCACAGTAGCCAAGATATGGAAGCAAACTAAGTGTCCACTGGGGGACGGTGTTTATACTTAGGATGGAATATTAGTCTTGCAGAAGAGGGAAATAGCTTTTGTGAAACTGTGGATGAAACTGTGGAGCACTATGCTAAGTGAAACACTCCAGGCACAGAAAAAAATTATGATCTTTTTACCTATAAAACCTGAAAAGGTTCAACTCATAGCATGGAGGAGAATGGTTCCTAGAGCTAGGGGGAAATAGAAAGACATTAGTTTAAGGACACAATATTGCAGGGATACAGACTAAGTTCAGAAGATCTAAGACAGAGTGTGTCAACTAAGTGATACCACGTTATAACATTTGGTGCCAGAGCAGCTTTTAAATGTTCTTATAGGTAACAACAATGTTACCTATGTGAGGTGATAAATATGTAAATTAGCTCAGTATGGCAACCCTTTTGAGATGTTTACATACACATGTAACAACATGTGTTAAAACACATGTAACAACATGTGTTATAACACATGTAACAACATGTGTTATACAGCTTGACTATATGCCATCATATTTGCAAACTGATTTCAATAAAACAAAATATTAAAATATCAAGTTAGATGTGTCATCTTTATTGAAGTGTAAAGGAATGAGAACAGTGTTTATAGATCTGGCTTTTCATTATGTTGAGATAATCACAATTATGACATGGTCCAAGTAATTTTAGGGATTTTTTTTATTTATGTAAAATCATGTTAACCTTGAATGTGACCTAAGACCAAGTGTCCAGAGGCCATTCATTGTTCCCCAGAACTGAAGCATGCTGAACTGGCTTTGTCATTGCATTGCTTGTGAGGTAAATTGTCCCCTGGAGTCAGAGGCATGGCATTTACTTGTGACCATGAAGAGTGTTCTAGCTCCTTGCAGTGCCTCTAGACTTCGTCATCAGCCACAGTGCTGGGCATTGATTAGCCAATAATAATTTAACAGCTAACACAGACAGACTTATTAGGCTCAGTCAGAAACTCGAAAAATTCCCATACACAAATTCAGACCATCTGGCCTTTAATGGAGTATGCTCTTCCATAGGTTTTATCTCGCTTTTTCAGCCATAAATTATTCTATCACATTCCCAATAATGCACTGGAGAGGCAAGGTCAGGTAGCCCTGAAGCCTCATATTCAATCCAGTCTCTGCAGTTCCCCACGCTGTCCCCGTCTCCAGAGAGGAGGGTTGTCTCTTCTTCTCCTCCTGACCTGACACGCAGGAATGCCATTAGCTGAGTTATAGCGCGAGCGAGCTGTCTTCAGAGCCTGTCCGTCCAGACAGGTGGCAGGAAGGAGGGAAGGGAGTGTCGATGGTGCAGCAGAGTGGCTCCCAAGCATGACGTTATCAGGATCACACCGAGAGTTGAGGGGAGACAGATGCTTCAGTCTCAAAGTACGTGGGAAGACGTGGGTGCTGGCATATTTGTGCTGAGCTGACATAGCACCTGGACTTCTCAGTGGCTTGTACGAACACTTGTGCTCACATTTCGCGAAGGCAGTGGTCTGTGGTAGCTCTGCTGGGCTTGCCTGGGCTTGACCTGGAGGCATGTGTACTTTCATCCCAGAGCCCTGGGCTGAGGAGTATATATAAGTAGGGCATGCTGTTCCCATAACTGAGGGCAGAAGCTTCAAGGATAGCAGGCCAAACCGTGCCAACGCGTCTCAGGTTTCTACACTGATGTGTCATGCAGCATATCCACTTAGACTTCACTGACCAAGGCAAATCCCTGGGCACACCCACTGTTTTTGGAGAGAGGACTAACCTCTGTCTACAGGAAAGGAAGACATATACGGCAGGTTTTAGGGTACTAAAGGAGACATAATTTTAAACCATCACTATTGCTCATTGTAGTTGAGTATACAGTTTTATAAGCTCACTATTAGAAGGTGAACTGCTCTCAGAGGTTTTTATGGCTCTGTGACAATGACTCTTCAGCAGACAGAGCGAGCTTAGGGCTCAGCGCATCTCCATCTCTATGCCGTTAGCAGACCAGCGCACCCCACATCTGGTGCAGTCTGATTCTTCTTAGAGTTTTCACAAATCCCTTTATAACCTTCATCTCATGGCATCGCTGTAACTATCTATGAGGTGATTACCGTGTCCACTTTTCACATGCCAGAACTGAGCCTTGAAGATGCTCAGCTCTGTTCAATGGTTCAGTGCTGGCAAGGTCAATATGTCCAGAAAAGAGTGGACTTCGGTTGTGCGTAAGCCTGTCCATTTCCAGACCTTTTTCTTTTATGAAGGGTTACATCCTGGACACCAACCCCATCTTTAACATGGCTTCCTCTTTAAGTTGTGTTAGCATAGCCATTATGATCTGTGATGTGACTTTCAATCAGTTCATCCGTTTATCAAATATTCACTAAACACTCATCACATTCCAGAACTATTCTAGGCACTGGGTGTGCAACGTGACCCAAACTGACAACTCCTGCTTGCAATCTATCCAAGAGACATGGTTACCAAACAACTTAACACACAAACAACAAACCTACACCTGTGCATGCCACCAGGAAACAATACAGGCTTTTAGCATGGTCATATGCAGCCATTCATGGCCACATATTTTAGCAAGCAAAGCTTTTAGTGTAATGAGGAAGAATGCTTAAACTATTCCTGTCAAGATCTGAGGCAAAATATTTCTAGAATCTTCACCAAATCACTTCCATGTTTCAAAATATATACAGTAATCTTTTGGATTTTTGTGAGATTAAACCACATTTTTTGACATATCAATTACTAAAGTGGCTCACGTGGCTTCTCCAAATCAGTCAGTGGATACAATTAGCAAAACTAAACAAAGGAAAAACCACATTATTCTTTATCTCTAATGATATTTTATAACTTGATAAAGATAATAAATCACTGCACTACAACCTAACCTTAAAGAACACTTTTTTTTTTATATTGGCAAGACAAAGCATCTCCATGTGCCTCGTATTTCCATAAGGAAAACTTACATATGAGGTATGTTTACTATTTTTTATTTCATGTATGTGTTTGTGTGTATGTGTGCATCCATGTGCTTATGGAAGCCTGAGGTTTCCTTGTGTTTTTCTAGATCATTATCAGAAGAATTTGATACTGAATCAGGATTTTTTTCTTGAGCACAGAGTTCACCAATTTGGCTAGTCTAGTTGTGAACATGCTCTAAGCAGCTTCTGTCTTCACCTCCTGTGTTCTGTGTAGGCCACCGTACACCCGGGTTTGCATGGGTTCTGCTGATCCAGATTTTGACCTGAACAGCAAGTGCTCTACTGGATAAACCCTCTCTCTAGCCTTTGTAAGGTTTTAAACACCACACACAACCCTCACACAAGCCAAGCACGTGGTTTTAGAAATGAAGACCCAGATAGGCCTCTTGCTCTGAAGCTTAGAGGCTGCAGGCAGTCGGGAAGCTGCTGAGTGTCCAGACACACTGACACGGTTGTTAGGTGTGGGCCCTGTGCACATTCGACACTGGCAAGTCGTCTGGGAGATGTTGCATTTCAAGTCTTCTGGCCCCAACAAGTATAATCTGTCAGTCAGCATTTCTGTCCAGCTCTCAAATGTGGTTACAGGCCCTCTAAAGGGAGCAGGACACGATCGATCATTGCAGAATAATTTGTCTGAGGAGGCATTGCGGGCCGCAGCTGGAAGTGAGCACATTAAGAGTGACAGGATCTTGGCAGTCATAAGCTGGGACTCTGAGTCTTGCTTTTCAACCACAGCAAGTAGGATGGTGGGGCACTCCTTAGACAGCCATGCTTCTCTGTTCCGGCTTTACCACATTGCATCAGCTCCTCACCTACCTAGAGCCGAGTCAGGTAGGACACCCTTAAGGGTTCATTCCATCAAAAGTAGGCTTGATCAACTTCCATTAGAAAGGTAGCATTTATTTTCCATGTCTGAAAATTATATAATAAATCACTATTAGTTCTGGAGTATTTATTTTGAGTAGCTTTGATCATTCAATAAAGAATATATAAACAGAAGAAAAAAATCCTATTAAAAAAATCAACAAAGTTTGACCAAGTGCTTATTCCGTAAACTTCTCTGCCTGAAGTCCTGCCATTAACTCAGAGAAAGAACTAGTAAGAATGTGAATTCTGGAACCCGCCTCAGCAGCTGGGAGTTTCACATCTCAGACAGAAATTTCCTAATGTCTGGAGTGCCTGTGATATTCAACTGGACATGGTTATCCAGTGCCTCCTTTGTGTTGTGTGTGCATTTATGCTGCGAGATTTCCATAGATGAACAACGTGTAAGCTCTCTCTACCTGCAGAATTAGTGCTGTCATGACACATGGCATCTAGGATTCAGAGAATCTAGAAGACTCGTGTTCAGGTTTGCGGGCTCTTCTCACGACTATAATTTAGAGCCCCGGGCTGCCATGCAGAGAACAATGGCACAGCCATTCCACTCTCCCTGTTGTACTCTACAAGTTTCCCTTTCTAAAGCAAGAGGTAGATGGTTACTGCGTAATATGAGAGAAACTCTCCCTGTATTTCATACCTGTAGGGCGAGACTCAGTGCCCCAACCCTACTCAGCATCTTTTATCCTTTTATCTCGCTCTGTCTGATGCTCTCTTCTCCCCTGGGTTGGACAGAGGATTCACGCGTGGTTCATTCACCAGCAGATTACAGCTCTAACAAAGACTTGGGCTGTATGTGGAAATGAAGTTCAGTGTCTTTCAGAGGGGCTAAGTAGATGGTTCAGGAGCAAGAGAACTTGGTGCACAGGCCTGAACTGGAATCCCTAGCACCAGGGTAAAAAGCCAGGCAAGAATCTGTGTGTTGAGCTTGCTTACAGCCAGCCTAGCTCCAGGTTCAGTGAGAAACCCTGTCTCAAGGGTGTGTGTGGGGGGGGTGGGTGAGTGCCAGGTTCTTCTGACCTCTAACTCATGCAAACACAGCATGCATCCCCACACACATGTGTGCACACACTCTACACACGAAGGAAAAGAAAAGAAATCCAGTTTACAATGGAGCTGTGCTGAGATGGGCCATGCTAGGACATGGGTAGTGCTCTACCTAGAAAATCTGAGAGAAGAGGTACCTCACTTCATATTTGAGGAAGTCTCAATGATCCCTTATCTGCAAACTGGAGGTATTTCAAGACTCAGAATTCTAGTAAATGTTAAATGACCTAGTCCGCATGGAATTCTTAGTGGCATGTCTGCAACATAGTAGGAGCTCAACTCATGTCTTCCTGTCATCAACCAGTGGATTATGACATTCAAGGAACCCTTTCTAAGAGAAGACACCTGTTAGATTCAAAGACTTCCATCCCCACTCATCAAATTGTGTCAAGCTGAATTTGATGTAAAACGTAACCATTCCGAGTTAAAATTTCACCAGGCTAAGAAAAAGCACAGATGAGGATGGGCAGGGCATGGCACAACCTGCTAGTCTGTGCCCTGCATATGGACCCTGAACTGGCTTGGTTTGAACCTCTCTTCCTATTTTCCAAGACTTTATCCATTACTAAATGCTCAGAAATGTCACTGAAGCAGGATTATTTTTGTGTGTGTGAAAAATCTCAAAGCAAGGATAGTTCATATTTCCAAACGGAGCCCTTATGATTCGTACAAAAACTTCAGATCATTCCAATTAGTTATTTACTTCAAGTTCCACATCTCTGTGACTATAGATGGCCTCTGGGGAGCATGACTTGCTTTTTCCTCACGGTTATTATATTAGGTTTCTCGAGTTAACGTACTGCACCAGGAATGTTCCACTTGCTCAGCTCCTACGGGTTTCTGCCACTCACTAGCGTAGTCATCCATGCTCTGTCTCCCCGCTTCAGGTTCCTTAATTATTCTAAAGTGTAAATGACATGTCTGATGTGTAACATTGTCAGGTCCTTTCGGGACACCTGTAACTTTTTCAGAGATGTTTGCTGCGCTCTTAGGCAGTTCCGTTCGGTTTTCCTTCTACCTGTCAAGGGCTCACTCAAAAGCCATTCTGAGGCAGTGTGTCCATCTGGGGCATTTTTTGTCTTCGAGGAGGTAAGAAAAGGAGTCAAGAAGCAGGAAAGAAAGGGAATAGCAGGGAGAGAAGCCTCAAGCACAAGAAAAGAGATGGAGAAAGGACGTGCAGAAAAAAAGGCTGAGTCTAGAAATGTGCAAGCGTTGGCATGATCTCAGGTGGACTTCCAACTCCCTTCGTTTGTCAGCCGCAGCCTTACTGAGCCCCATGGCCTAGGAGTAGCAGCCCCCAAATCTCTCATACAACATTCAGGCATGTGAAGACAGTTAGCTATTTTATATATTTGATCTGGTCTTTTTCTCTCCAAATTAGCCCTCCACCTGATTTAAGAGCAATAAATAAATAAATAAATAAATAAATAAATAAATAAATAAATAAATAAAAAGAAGCAGTAACTACTTAGTCTACTTAATCAGTTTAAGATCAGTTTAAAATTGCAAACCCAATCTTTCATTTAGAATCTTTGGGTTCACTGATTTCTCAGCTCAGTGCTTCAGGGCCCACTTCTTTCCTCGCCCCTTCGTCCTGGTCCTACGGTCCTTGGGGTTGGGGGAAGGGAGCCCCTGGACGTCCTGGATGTGCACTTGTGCTTGGGTGTGAGGTGCCTGGTGTCCGCTGAGGAATGCCTGGCACCACCCTATGGCTGGCGTCCACAGCTGGCGCCTGCAGCTGACATCTGTGGCTGGTGTACTTTCAGTCTATTTCTGCTTGGCTCGCTCTATCCAGGGGCTCCTCCCTGAAGACTTGCCCACTCTCCCAACCCACTCTTGTGGGGAAGACCTCCCAACACCCCACACACGCGTGCAAACCTTTGCCATTTCTGAAACTTTCAGCACTAGATTTCTGCCCTCGTTCTGAGGGTGATGGTCCTAGAAGTTGGTGGCCAGTATGTAACTTCTCACACCAGCGTCCATACTGCCAGAGTGCAAGGAGGATTCTGGAACATAACCTCTCCCTGTCTCAGTGTCTGCACCAGTGCTGAGTTTCACAGACTTCTGTGGGCTTCTGTGTCCAGTTGTCCTAACCAAGGAGGTAGTCCAACAGTCCCTGTGCTCCCCGAGTCCCTACCTATCCAATAGAGCGATGGGTCACTCTAGCGGCTTTGGAGACCCAGGGAAGACATACTCAGGTATTTTAGGAGCCTCTCTTGGTCCTCTGCTCCATCCTCTTTTCTTCACCATCATGTTCCCCTTTTAAATTTGTGTAAAGTGCATGCATTCCTTCTAGACTACTCTTAACACATTAATACTGTACAGTAACATAATGCAAGAAATTCTCTCTTAGTATGCTGACTTTCAAACTTATTTTCTTGCTGCAAAATGTGTGTGTGTGTTGTGTATTGTGGTACATGTGTATATGCATTTGTGTGAGTGTACAAATGTGCATTGGCTATATTTCTTGATTTATTTCCATGTTATTTCTTAGTATAGGGGC
The DNA here is from genome assembly GCA_028555095.1 of Dicrostonyx torquatus. Lineage (NCBI taxonomy): Eukaryota > Metazoa > Chordata > Mammalia > Rodentia > Cricetidae > Dicrostonyx > Dicrostonyx torquatus. The sequence continues at coordinate 1,908,978 of JAQHUG010000249.1, read as the reverse complement.
TCTCATGGAACCCAGGGCACACTGATTTGTTGGCACAGGCTAGCCATCAAGCCCCAGGGAACCTCTTGTGTCCACTTCCCCCACACTGGAATTATAGGTATGTTCCACAAGGCTACCTTTTATATGGGTGCTGGGGGTGTTGAACTCTCTTCTTTATGCTTGCCCACTAAGCTCTTTATTGACTGAGTCATCTTTCCGGACCCCAAATCCTCTTAAATGTCAAAACCTGGTAATGGAGCCTGGAGAAATGGCTTGGAGGTTGAAAGCACTCACTGGTTGCTTTTCCACAGGACTTGGTTCAATTTCCAGCCCCTACACAGTGGCTTGCAACTATCTGTAACTTCAGTTCTGGGGATCTGATGCCCTCTTCTGGCCCCCACAGGCACCAGGCATGCACATGGCGCACAGCTTTACTGCTGGCCTACACATAAAATAATAAAATAAGTTGAAATTGTTTTAACCCAGTAATAATTTCTTTTTTATTTTCCTATTATGCTGTAATAATACTACTATAAATTTACTGGAAAACTTATCATGAATATAGAAATAAATGGCAAAAATATTAGTATTATTTGAAATGTGATGGTAATATGGTATGGCATGATAAGAAATATTATGCTCACTGTACATGAGTGAATGGAGTCTCTATGAGAGCACAGAGCTGTTCCCCCTGAGCTCCTTCCTCAGTGGAGCATCTGACGGGCTAATGCCTCTGATGGGCATTGAGGCTTTGGGGCTCCCAGTTCTTGCAGAACTGTCTGTCACTACCTACTCGGGCTCTGGATCAGAGAGTTACCTTCTCCCAGGGTGCCACCGAGTTCCTGCAGTTCAAAACGAAACCCTTTGATCTTTCCTTCATTTGTCAGATATTTCCTAAGCACTTAGTGAGCCAAGTGCTTCATGGCCCAGAAACAAGGAGGATGAGACCAAGCGAGTCTGCCAAGAATATTTTAGCTAAGGATGTGAGCTTCTCTTTCAGAGCCATTTATCCCGAGCAGTTCAAACTGGTGGAAATAATTGATTTTCAAGTCCTCTTTCTGCATTTATGGAGACCAAGAATGAATTAAGCCTTTTTATTGATTGGCCTTTTCAAGGACTGTATCTTTACTATTTGTTATACATCAGGGACTTTGCTAGGTTTTGGGGAAGCCTAAGGTGAGATAGATGTGCTTTCTTCCTCAAAGGGTCTTAGACTGTAAGGGATAAAGGAGTCTCTATGACAGGAATAGAGTTGAGCTCTGAGGCTCAAATCATCCTCCAGAGTTGGATGCTGGTGTAATGGGTACCAGCATGGACAGCTGTGCATTTTGTTGAATGACAGATGCTCCATTAGACTACAGAAGGAAGAGGATGCCTTGAGATGCTCAGTTCTCTTTCTGTTTGTTTCAGGCAGAGGGAGGAGCAAGAGCAAAGGACTTGATGAAGCGCACAGAGAGCAGGCACATGACTGTCAGAAGGCTTCACTGAGAGACCTCTTAGACACATGGTAGCCTTGGGAAGTAGGACTATTTCTGGGTGTCAGCTTCCATGGTTCTTCTCACATCATACACCATAGAAAACCATCAGCACATGAAGTCAGTCGCCATCAGGGACTTCAAAGCTAGGCCACATGCAGATGGCTAGAGAGAGGGGGGAATTAATGCTCCCACTGTGGACAGTCATGCCTCAGAACCTGGAAAAATCTGGCAGAGACATTTTCTTCAACTAGATGCCAAGTCCCAGATCTGTGTCTCTTTGTTTGTGGGCTTGAATGCCAACAAGGCAGCTTTCCACGTCCCTGTCCTCCAGTACTTGCTTTATAGGAAATGCCACGTGCAGAAGAAAGGTCTAGGGAGTGACAACTGGGTTACACACGCCTGAGTACAGTATGAAGTCACCATGGAAGGCTATGAGCTCTGTGGCAGGCGAGTCAGCCTCTCATCCTGCATCATGTCATTGGGGTGATCTTGGAGGTTGACAAAGGCTGGGTAATGACATTCAAACGTTCTTAGGTGTCTGCTCACTTCTGTCACTGGGGTGTGATGCCACAGCAGAGCAGCCAGGAACAGCCCCGCCTTTCCTTCTCTAACTGCAGTATTCAAACCAGAAAGGAAGAGTAAGGTCACCAGCAAACCAGAGCCCACGCTCACGGTGCCTGGGCCCATAAGCACATCATCTGTGTGTGCCCGCCATTTCCCTATGTACGTGGGAACCAAATGAGAACAACCCTGGAAATTAGTCATTTTAGGTAAAATATGTGTAAGCAGAAGGGTTCATCCTATAACTAACAGGGAAGCAGGCTCACTTGAACCCACATCACCCCTCACTGTAGTGTGGGACACGATGAGAAGGTCTGTTCTACAGAAGTATTGCTAAGTTCAGTTGAAAACTATATTAAAAACTCTGGGACCAATACCCTATGAGAACTAAAGACTCTCAAATTATTTTTTAATGATTAAATAAATTTTTATCCTGTGTATCAACAAAGGACTTCTGCTTAAGTAGGAAGCACTAAAGACAATAATCAAGCCAGATCACTGGACTACATTAAAGACAATGTCTGGAATTCATGAATACAGACACACATGTCCCTAATATGTAGCACACAGCAAAATACTGGTATTTTGGGGGGGAAAGTCTTAAGATTAGTAAACTCCAGGGGAAGATAGCACATTGGCCAAGGAGACTGAAGATACATTTTTGCTGAAAGAGATCAGCACTGAGAGTTGAGCAGGCAAAACACACAGAGTGTTGAAGCAATGTCTTAGAAATTGGTTGGAAACCTCTGACTTGGATTTCATTTATCAATCAACCCTGAGTTTCGGTCAAGAGTCTTCTGTTTTCAGACCAAAAAGCATTCATTGAAAATCTGTGTGGTCTCCTTAGATGTCCTCAAGATATCTTCTATCCTAAGGGGTGCTGGGCCAAACTCTTTATTAAAGACATAGAACAACCCTTGGAGTACAAGGGATCTTCTATCCTAAGGGGTGCTGGGCTGAATTCTTTATTAAAGACATAGGACAACCCTTGGGGCACATGAAGAGGTTGGGGTTGGGTGCTGTTGAAGACAGAAAAAGAGTCAAACAGATCTTCGTTCTCTAGGAACCTGTAATCTAGCTAGCGAGACAAGATAGGGTTAGAGAAAGTTTGAGAACAAGAGACAGTTGACCTGAGATAGAATAGTGCTAGAACGATTTATAGTGTCTTTAAAGAGAAGTTAGAATGTAAAAGAGTCAAGTTCTGTCTAGGCACTTATTTAACTTTCTTCTTTATTGATACTGTTTTCCCAGTGTATTTGTGAATTTAATTCTGTGTAAGATTTCCCTCCTCTCTCTCATCCTCAGACACACACACACACACACACACACACANAGAGAGAGGAGATGCACAAAATGTAATTATGTGAGGCAATGATTATGTTAATCAGCTTGAGAGTATTGTAACCAATTTGTAATGTCTTTTTATATCAAAATGCCACTTGCAACTTCTAGTATGCATAATTCTATGTTACATTTCAGTAAAATCTTAAAAAAAAATAGGTTGACGAAGCTTTGACTTTTAAAGCAAGGGCATTGTCTCATGAATGAATTATCAGATCTGAAGAAAATGTTGGTGTGCATACACCTGCTCTTCCGAAGAAGCTAGGAAAGCCCTGTTTCCTGGATGTGGGACTATCGCTTTTGGTTAGTGAGCATTTTCTGGGACTCACTCTTAGTGCCATCCTGGCTAGCAGAGACCTTTAGGGGCAGACAAATCATCCCAAAGATGATCTGGGATGTGGAGGTGGTTGTGGGTCGGTCTTAGGATGATGGGTTTCTGGGTTGGGTTCCAGGTATGTATTCTGTGGTTAATGTGTGGGGACAAACTTGAAGCCCTTATTTACAAATGCTGGGGCTTTAAACACGTCACTTCACCTACGTGGACCCCAGTTTCATCATCGGCAAAATTAACTTAGTGATAAACTCTGCTTTATAAAATTGTTGCTGAGGCTTGAACAAGCAATTGTGTTGAAAGTTTTCAGTTGTGCTTGACACGACACTGTGTGTAGGCAGAAGAATAACAGTAGCTCAGAGCAGTCAATGTACTACAAAGCTTCTAGTCTGTTTTACTTTTCTATACACACAGCACTGATTTTATGCTATTTTAGAATCAATGGAGGAATGGCTGCTTAATACACCCTTTTCCCTACAACAAGCCTGACAGTTGGCCTTTTAAAAGTCTCCCAAGACCCTCTCAAAACCTGGGGAGTATCTCCATTGTGCATCTCTGTGCACCATGTACTTGCCATAGCAATGTGGCTCAGGGTGTGATAGTTTCTGTCTGTTTATCTGTTTCTGCTCCATTCTCGACTGCCTCTTCTCCAGAGAGGAAGGACACATCTTGTTTGTCTGTGTTTCCTGAGACTCTCACATGGTGCCTGACGTAACAGTCAATAGAGTGCTAACTGAAAGGGAAGGAGGAAAGGAGGAGAATGAAAGGGAGAAAGGGAAGGATGAAGGGTGAGGAAGAAGAGGGAAGGGAGAAAAGGAAGGAAAAGGAGGAGGGGTGAGCAGAGGTGCGTAGTCCTGGCAACATAACCTTTCTCTGAGCTTGCATACCCTCTTCCCTCTTCCTCCCCTGTCCCTCCTGCCCCATAAAGTGGAGGGAAGTTTGAGCAACGAGAGTGTTTTACTTACCCCAAGTCACCGCTGGAGAAATCCATCGCATTACTGAGCACTGGTAATGGGTTGGCCCTGGTTCACGATATAAGGTTTTTCTGGCCCTGCCAAGTAGGCTCCTGCACACAGAGCTCAGAGGCTGTCTTTGCCCACACCTGTCTGGCTCAGGGAGCTTGCTGGGCTGTCAAGGGGAGAGCTGGGCATTGAGAAAGTCTGATGGGCTTGGACAAGAAAAGGGAACCGGGCACACAGGTCTCGTTTATAATCCACCCCAGCTGCTCCTCTGTTGGGGGAAGCTGGCATTTTGTTTTGTTGGCCCCTTTTCCATCAGGACAGCTGTGAAACCCTACTCAGTGAAGTAATCGCAATAACAACCACTCCGCATGTTGATGCCTTTCTTCCAAGGAACTCAACGTTCTTTGGAGACATAACCTCATTAATCCATCTTGCATGAAGTGGCTGGTGGGGAGGGGTAGGAATTCTTACTCGTATTTCCAGGGCTAGGGTATTTAGGAAAGCAGAGGATAAAGGAAAAAGAGACTCCACAGCTCGGAAAGATAAGGGACCCCACTCTGGGACAAAGAATACTTCCTGGGATGATACTCAGCGAATGTGTGAATAAGTGGCCCACGCTGTAATTCGCCACCCCTCCCAAAAGGAAGAGAACTGTAGATGAGGATGTAGGACAGCTGATTTCTAGCCCTGATCGTGACACCATCCATACATCAGTAGCCTCATATTAGATCTTGGGACAACATAGAAACAGCCTCTCCTGCCTCTCCTGTGGCACTCTGAATTCGGGTGTTTCGGTTTTCTTGTCTATGAGACGATGATATCAGGCTGTGTTATCTCTAAGGTTCTTTACAATTCTAGTTACATCCATGGTTCCAGAATGGCAGACCGAAGAACCTCAATCCTAATTGTGTTTCTACCTTGGGAAAACCAACATCCACTCGATTTCTGGTACTGCTATCTCCATATGCATTAATTACCCTCTAGAAGAAATACTATGCAGCTTCTTACAGCACTGTGATTCGCCTGGGAAGCAGGGTGGCTTCACGGAGGTAGTGTCAGATGAGCAGATTCAGTATAAGGATGGGCTGAGGGTTGCCCAGCTGTACCGTCTGTGGTGGAGTAGCCGCACTAATTTTGTGGTTCTTTCTAAGCTACATTTGTGGCTATAGATTGGATCTGACCTGTCCTCTTTAGGGATGTGTGTGGGCTTGGTCTGCAGTGTGCTAGTATTGAGAGAGCTGGGAAGGTATAGATTATTGGGGTGTACCCTCAAAGGACATTGTGAGATTCCAGTCCCTTTCTCATTTCTCTGCTTCTGTCGCTGGCTCTCAGAATGCTGGGCTCTCACCACAGACCCAAAGCAGTTAGGCCAACTGAACATGGACTGGGATCTCCAGAACCCAAACAACCTTCGGACCTATGAATTTATTGTCTCAATTGACTTACATCCAAACCTCTTCATTTGCTGGGGAAAGCACTCCAGCACAAGGGCCCAGTACTCAAGGCCTCACAGGCCATTGCTGGGTCAGTCCACTGCTTTTTTATTTTTTGTTTCCTGAAACGTATTACAAGGCTCAGAATCAAGTGGGGGAGGAATGGCATAGGCTGAAGTGTGTCCTCAAACACAGAAACTGAGATAATTCCCAGTACCTTATAATGTGACCTTATTTGGTAATAATGACTTTTTAGATATATTCCAGTCAAGATGTCACTGTACTGGAATGAAATGGGCTCATAAGTATGACTGGTGACCTTATTAGAACAGGGAAGAGGACACTGCCACAGCAGGGACACCTGAAACATCCAGAAGTAGACAAAAGTAGATCTCGCCTGGAAGCCTGGCCTTTCCAATCCCTTTTATTTCAGACTTACAGCCCTCAGGACTACAGGAGAATCTTTGTTTGTTTATTTGCTTTAAGCACAATTTGAAGGGCTCTGTTTCAAAAGTCATAGGTAGACAATACAGGCATGAGCACTGAGAGACTTGATTCCTTGGGGACCATTAGCTCACTAGTCTGCTGTATTCCCTCTTTCTGATAAAGGCACTGTTCTGTGGTGATTATTCAAAACCTAAGAAAACGCAAGTGATGGATTGAAGGAGAACACAAAGTAATTCCACACTTACTCAGAATTAAGGATAATAAGGGGTACTTTATTTAAGAGGCATTCCCAGATCACAGTCCTCTGCACGAACGGGAAACAGGTTTGGAATCCAGAATCCAGGCGAGAGGAGAAAGAGAGGGCAAGTGAATGTGCACCTTTTTGGTACCCAAGGCCACGCCCACCCTCGTCCAGCCTCTCAAAGGTCATTGACTCAAGGATGTTCCCCATCAATAAATTATAAAAATGGTCCTGAAGTTTTTACCATATCCTCAGTCCAGATCTTATGCCAAATGACTTTATTTACCGCATACCCTAAGGCAGTCATGTCAGTTGACCTAGCCTTCCTGGGTAGCCATGTGAGTTACTTTATCAACAGGTCAGGGAAGCCATGACGTTTTGGTGTACGAATTTCATAAGAGGTTTCTCTTTTGGCAACTAGCTGTCTGCTGTGGTGCTATTTAGGTCCCTTGGTAGGCAAGCAAGCAGCGTGCTGATGCCAGAGTGGTCCTTCCACAGGTGTAAATGCGGTGAATTGTGCCTCATTCCCATCGTGCCCAGGGCATTGACTCAAAGGCAACAGCTAAGCCCAACAAGGGCTGGTTAAGGTTCAAGTTTCTGCTTCTTCCTTTTCCTTCCCCACTATTGTCCCTTAGACTTCTTTCTAGTCCCCTTTTCTCAGACACTGAGCAGGCATGCCAGCAAACATGGAATACAGGTTTTCTGCCCTGGCACACACATGCAGATGTCTTTATTACATAGAAGGGAACATCCTACACTGAGTGGCTCTGAAACCTGCCCTTTTTATTTAATATCATAACAACAGCGTGTTCCATTACTGTAAACACAATTTTAAGTCAATACTTTTAATAGCTGTATATATTTCCATATGCACATAGAGCCTTATTTTATTGAGGTAATTTCATTGTTGAACATTCTTTTTATTTCCATTTTTACTCAAATAATATTGTAATAAACCTGCTTTTACATCCGTCTTTGTATACTTGTTTAGTTATTTCTTCCAGATAAATTCATGAAGATAGAATTGCATATATTAAATGCTCTTAAGCTCTTTGGTACATATTTCCAAAATACCCTCCAGAAACACTGTATCAATTTATACTCACAGCTCATAAGACTGTTAATGTTTTTATTTCTATCTAACATTGTTGTAAGCTTTGCCAAGTGATAGAAGCAAAAGTTCGCATACATAGTATATTCTTTAGCCCATCCTGTTTCTTCATTCCCTTTGTAAATAGCTCTGTTGCTTTAAAATGTATTTCTAAAGTCAGACAAAGCCGCTACAGCAAGAATAGAGAGCCCAGTGAAACCAGAAATGAGCTCATAAAAAGAAACAGAAAGAAAGGGGGGACAGATGCAGTGCTGGGGCACATTTAGTAATGGCATTGTCCCTTGGGATTTTATTTGGCACATTCAAGTGTTCAAGTGGGTCTAAATGAGTGAATTCACATAGAAAAGCAGCATGCTCAGAAGGGTTGGGAATGCAGGATGGAAATACCAAATAAAAGCAGGTCTGAGGAAAAGCAGACTATTCCAGGAAGAAAACTATCCCAACAAGATTCTAAAGGGAAGGAAATGCGGTGTTCAAGAGATGGACAAGTACTTCCAAGAGAGTTTGGAAGTCAAGTATTGGCTGCTAGCTGATAGGATAGTTTTGATTTTTGAATGGAGTCATGCCACACGGATCCAACACAGGACTGGACTCTGCAAACTGCAGGTGGCTTATGTGACTTCATACTTCTGTGCTACCTACAATGGGCGGTAGTTTAAAAAAGGACAGGACCAAAACTTAGGATGTAGCTCATTTGGTAAAGTACTTGTCTATCCTATAGAAAACTCAGGGTCCTATCACCAGCACCACATAAACTGGATTAGGTAGTGCACACTACAGTCACAGCACTTGGGAGGTAGAAACTGGACAGTCAGGGATTCAAGGTCATCCTTGGCTACATGATGAGTTTGAGAATAACCTGGGCTGCATAGACCCTGCCACAAAAGCAACTAAACGCAACAAACTACAAGAAAGGAATTCTCGACTCAGGAGGGTTGGGAAAAGTTATAAGACCTTTTAAAATAACGTTTTAAGCAGGTCACTTATTCAGTGCTGGTAAAGTAAGTAGATTAAGTCTCTCTGAAGGGTTTATTCTTCCTAATCAAATACACACCACAGGGGTTCCCCATCCCACTTCTTGGGATTCATCCTTATGGAATTATTTAATAGTATCAAAAAATATAATTTCAACTTTCTTTTCAATTCTTCTATTTTTGGATATTAGGCTGGTTTCATAGCTTAACTATTGTAAATAGTGCTAAATTATACTACATGTGCACAGTAAAACATGTCTAAACCAAAAATGTTCTAAACAAGTTACAATGTATTAAAAATGTGTGTGTGTAGGTGCTTATGAAAGAACCAAAGATGGATACAGACAATCATAGGAAAAGATAAATAGTTTAAAAATAATAAAATAATGTTTTAAAAGACCGAATAAAATAATATAAAGGGAAAAAGACATGTAAAAAGGTGAAATACAAGGGAGCTATATCCTGTATGGTGCTGTGTTGACTTTGAAGATTTTGAATGCTGATCAGCAAATGATTTTTATCTGAGAGACATGGGATTGGAAAAGGAATTACTGTATTTCTCAACCTAGATACTTTAGGGATGTCTTAACTTTAAAATGGAATTTAGAAAGTATATTGCATTGGAGGACAAGTTACATTTTGTTTCCACAGAAAATGAAAAGCTGTGAATTTCTTTATGGTTAATAGAGATCAAGTTTGATTGGGAAGACCTCATGAAAATCTTGGTTACAGACAAAGAAACAAACCAAGAAAAATTACAAGAGAGGTGATGTATATACTGATTCCTTTGTATGGGAACAGTTCTAAGACTGGATAATAAAACTTACAACTACTTTTCTTAGGACTTGACCATTATCTTATTGTTTGACTATCCCCTGGGGTTGCTTTTGCCACCACACAATAGGAAACAGTCTAGAGAACACAACACACACATTCCCAAGAGGTGCAGTGGGTAGTTTTGGTCATTCAGTGACTTATGGATGCTTGTGATCATTTAGGGGTAATGTAGGGTTATAGGATAAAAAGACAAGTATTAATCTCAAATATTTTACATTTGGTTTGAATTTTGGTATACTGATACACATTTAAATTATTTTTAATATAATATGTATAAATCTGCTCTTGTTTGAGGTATTATGCTTATGCAGCTCACTAAAAATGTAATGTAGCTGGGCAGTGGTGGCACATGTTTTTGATCCCAGCACTCAAGAGGCAGAGGCAGGTGTATCTCTGTGAGTTTGAGGCCAGTCTGGTCTACAGAACTAGTTCCAGGACAGGTAGAGCTGTTGCATAGAGAAAGTCTATCTCAAAAAACCAATAAATAAATAGTAAGTGATATATAATTAAGTAAATAAATAATAAGTAATGTATAATTAAGAAATGCAGTTAGCCATATATAATAATGAAACTTGAAGCCATAGTAGATATGTTTTCAAGATTAAACAGATGCATTTTAGATGGATAGGTGATCTTCAAATGCTTTAGAGACCTACAGAATGTATTTATGATGTTTAATAACCTAAATCTTTTTATGACAGTAAGACATGCCTGCTCCTGGTAGCACCAATCTACTTCATAAAAGGATGACAGGCATCAAAGAACAGCCATATGGAGTTTGCTTTTACTGGGACAAAAGTAGCCATTTTGGTCAAGAAACTGTCCTTTCCTCAACTACTGACAGTATACCATCTAAACAGGTCATGCAGGACACAAAGGAAAGAGAATGACAAACTTTGCTAAGACAAGGCAGGATATTCCTTCAAAAATTTTGCTTTATAGAAAATTCCAGATATTCTAGGTATGAATGTTAAATATGGATGCCTCAGTATTGCAAAAGAATCTTGAGTGACTATCCAGGCAGTCAGATATCTCTGTCATTTTTACAGTATTGGAAGTAGCTTGCATTGTATTTTCTGTTTACTGAGGCAATATTATATCCTTCTGTGGTCTTTGATTGAGCTGAAGATGAGATAGTTATAATTACAGTTTTCCTTATTAATGAGAGAAGGTAAATTAGTTTCAAAATTTGGGACTCACCAAGATATAATGTATAATGGTGTATTTTCTCTGAATTTACCAAATACAAATGAACTGAATACTGTAAACACAATTTTTATTTGATAAATGTTATTATTTTATATAGTCTTCCTATATTAAAGCTAAAACATTTCCTTTTTTATTTAGCCAAAAAGGGATAAATATTGTGGAATAGGATATTTGTTAACTATGTAAAGATGTGTTGCTTGTGTTGATGCTGCATTTATTTAACTATGTAAACATGTTTTGCTGTTTTGCCTTGTCTACTCAAGGCATCTGATTGGTCTAATAAAAAGCTAAATGGTCAATACCTAGGCAGAGGAGGGATAGATAGGGCTGGTTGGCAGAGAGAAATGGGAAGCCAGACACCCAGGGTCACACCAGCCCGGGCCATGTCAGTCAGGGGCCAGTCAGACAGACATGGAGGAAGTAGGGAAGCAGGACAGATGGTATGTAGATGAGGTAAATGAATCTCAGGTCAGAACACAGAAGAACAGAAATGGGTAAATATAAGTCAGAAGAAAAGCTAGCTAGAAACAAGCCTAAGTTAAACTGAGCATTCATAATGAATAAGTCTCCATGTCATGATTTGGGGGCTTCATCTTCATTTGGGGACCCCATGAGCTTTTCCTTTTCTATGGTTGCATTGTCCACCAGTATTGCCATCGCTCAGGTCTTATTTATGCCGCAATATCATTGAGGTAGTATAGCTCTAGTTTCTTGTCTTTTTTTTTTTTGAAAGAACTTCAAAAGTGAATTTTATTTTTTCTACTTTGTTCTCTTTATTATTTTTAGTTTTTTTTCCATGATATTTATTGAGCTCTACATTTTTCTCTGCTCCCTTCCCTGCCTCTCACCTCCCCACTTCCACCCTCTTCCAAGGTCCCCATGCTTCCAATTTACTCAGGAGATCTTGTCTTTTTATACTTTCTGCTTCCCATGTAGATTATATCTGTGTAAGTCTCTCTTAGTGTCTGCATTGTTGTCTAGGTTCTCTGGGATTGTAGTTTGTAGGCTGGCTTTCTTTGCTTTGTGTTTAAAAACCACCTATGAGTGAGTACATGTGATAAGTGTCTGTGTTACCTTACTCAAAATAATGTTTTCTAGTTCCATCCATTTTCCTGCAAAATTCAAGCTGTCGTTATTTTTTTCTGCTGTGTAGTACTTCATTGTGTAAATGTATCACAATTTCTTTATCCATTCTTCAGTCGAGGGGCATTTAGGTTGTTTCCAGGTTCTGGCTATGACAAACAAAGCTGCTATGAACATAGTTGAGCACATGTCCTTGTGGCACGATTGAGCCTTTGGATATATACCTAAAAGTGGTATTATTGGGTCTTGGGGAATGTTGTTTCCTAATTTTCTGAGAAATTGCCACACTGACATCCAAAGGGGCTGTACCAGCTTGCATTCCCATCAGCAATGCAGAAGTGTTCCCTTTTCCCCACAACCTCTCCAGAATAAGTTGTCATCAGTGTTTTTGATCTTGGCCATGTAGATAGACCCATATCTATTACCATGCACAAAACTCAAGTCCAAATGGATCAAAGACCTCAACATAAAGCCAGCTACACTGAACCTTATAGAAGAGAAAGTGGGAAGTACACTTGAACGCATTGGCACAGGGAACCACTTCCTAAATAGAACCCCAGCATCACAGACACTGAGAGAAACAATTAAGAAATGGGACCTCCTGAAACTGAAAAGCTTCTGTAAAGCAAAGGACACGGTCAACAAAACAAAACGGCAGCCTACAGAATGGGAAAAGATCTTCACTAACCCCACATCAGACAGAGGGCTGATCTTCAAAATATACAAAGAACTCAAGAAATTGGACACCAAAAGATCACATAATCCAATAAAAAATGGAGTACAGACCTAAACAGAGAACTCTCAACAGAGGAATCTAAAATGGCTGACAGACATTAAGGAAATGTTCAACATCCTTAGTCATCAGAGAAATGCAAACCAAAACAACTCTGAGATTCCATCTTACACCTGTAAGAATGGCCAAGATCCATGTCATTTCTTGAAGACACAACCTTGCAGCAGACTTCCTGGACCTTTTGAAATCTTTCTGCCCATTCTTCCATTATGTTCCCTGAGCTTTAGCCGTGGAGGTTGCCATAGTGGTTCTTAATGTCTGTGCTACCAACTAAGAACTTTTGCATCATACAGCAATAATGTTTTAAAGAATCCAATCCATCCTTTCCCAGTAAATTCACAGCGGACCTGTTTACTTGGTATAGAAAATTTGGCTGAGTAATATGGAAAAAATAGGCAAGATATCCAGTTTGGAAAAAAAGAAAAGAGAAAGTTTCCCATAGAAGCTTCCAGAAATGTTTCAGAAATCAGTTAAATATCATTGCAGGATCATGGTAGTAGGGATCTCCCTATTATCATGTGATTGCTGAACAAACTTGGGGTTGCCAAATAAGCTGGAGGTTTCTGAACAAGCTGGAAGGTTTGTAATGTTATGGGAATGGCCAGATTTATAATCAAGAGACTGGATTAAAGTCTGGTAGATGAAATAAAATATGATTATACACAGAGAACACATTCAGACGCCACTGAAGGCAAGTGGGGTGGGGTAAAAAAGATAAGGGTGGATTCCAAATTCAGCATAGAAGACAAGGAGGAGACACTTGGCAGCAAGGTTGGGTTGACTCCTTCAGTGTCTGGTCAATTTTCCCCAGTATTACAGAACATTTTATGTGGTGCCCAGTGAGCTGCCTCACCCAGCAGATACATTTAGCCTGGATCTCAGGAGCAACCTCTCTGTTTAAGAAACATTCTGCCACTATTTGGTACGGACTCAACTCCACTCAAAGACGGAGCATGCCAAAGTCCTTTTGCAAGTATTTTAGCGAGAATTTGAGTCACTCTCTTGCTTAAGAGGATGCTCTATGCATTTTTAGACATATGACTAACTTGGACAAAAAACTTAAGAAATATAATTTAAAGTAACAGTGCTCAGTAGGAAAACTGTTCTCTGCTCTTCAGGCTGCTTTGGGGCTGAGGACGGAATAGGACTGGGCTGAACTACAAAATGTCAGAAAGAGACAGATAGACGGGGATTCAAAGTCCCTGAATGGCACTTAATTCCACGTTGCTGTTTTTCCTGGTCTGGTTTCAGAGATCTTCTGACAGTGGGACTGTTTGCTATGTAGTCATTCTGCTGTTCTCGTTTTCTTGACAATCAACAGGCACTGCCTAATTTCACACTCAGACGGGAGGCGGTGGGGAGGAGAAAGTCGACTACAGTGTCAAATCTACACTTAGTTTAATGACATTTGCAATCAGTTTCAAAATAAGTCGTTAGTAGCAAAAGCAGCATACACAGGATTGGAAGACGTTTAAGTAGATCTGGGTTCTTTAGTCAAAACAGCTTGCAATAACTGGATTTAAGAATAAAAGCCTAATTGGAGGCTTTCACATTAGGTTCTGAAGCACATTTTTTGGTTCCCTTGTGCCTTGTTTCCAAGATGGTAGCACCTGGAAAAACATGCAGCTTGATTTTCGTAATAGATCTGAGCTCAGATAGAAGGCCCGCATTACACCAGCTCCTTTGAAATGGGTGGCGGTTCCTGCTGGCTCCAAGTGGCTGAATAGCAGGCTTGGAAATAGGAGCATGCCCATCTGTTTGTGAAATTCACAGGCATAGACCGTTTCCACCCAACACACCGTAGAAACTCAGAAGCCTCCCGTTAAACGGCGAACTCCACAGCCAAGGCTGGGCGAGAGCAAAGCCAAATCACCACTGCTGTTTTACTTCGCCCTGCACTTTGAAGGCCAGACTTTGCAGGCCTGTCAGCTCTTTACAAAGGGAGAGTCTCGCCAGACCAGTGACAGTGCCCTCAAGGAGGCTACAGCAATTTCCACCCAATCTTTGAGCAGAGGAAGTGGCTAACGTATGTTCACTTTTCATTACCACTTGATTCATTGCTCCAGGAAACCTCTTCCAATCCTGGTTGCTCCAATGAGAATAATTAGAGTCCTCTTTGACCTTTTCCTTCCAACTCCGTTTACTTTACAATGAACTGCATGGTGCCATAAGTTAATTTTTAGGAACAGGTTCCCATGCCCAGAGCGAGCATCTCATGTTTGACCTGCTCCGTATACAGGAGCTTGGTATTGTTTACCTAAGAATCTGACATTTGGCCTTTCCATCAGATGGAACAAAAAATAACTGTCCTCATATGACTCCAGCACCCTACCAAGAAGGCACACTGTCCTGTCCCTTACCTTAACAATTGTTGTAATCATCTATTACTAACTGAAACTAAAAGTGCCACAGGGCTTGTCTTGGTTCAAATGAGATGTCTCCCATACTCGCCAGCATTTGAATGCTAGGTCCATAGTTGGTAGCCTTATCTGGGGGAAGTTTAGGAGGTATGGCCTTGCGGGAAGAAGTATGCCGCTGGGGTCAGGTTCTGAGGTTTCAAAAATTTCACTCCGTCTTAGGTTTTCTACCTCTGTTTCCTGTTTGGGATTTGAGGTGTGAGTTCTCACCTGCTGCTATGCTTCCATCACGTGAGAGTGATGGACCCTTAGCCCTGTGGAGCCGTCCAAAGCAAACCCATCCTTCTACAGGTTGCCTTGGTCACGGTGTTTTACCATGGCAATGGAGAAGTAACTAGCATGTGACTAGTATCACTTGCTAAGAGGGTAAAAGTATATACAGTGACAAACACACAAACACCCAAAGGCTTCTATTTTCAATGTTTTCAGACACAACATTTGAAATAGTCTGAGTGACTGTGGGTTGACTACATGAAGATATCTCAATAAGCTAAAAGTGGAAGTTTGTAGATGTCCATTAATAAATTGTTCAGGTTACATGGCAGTTCGTGTGGACTGTTGAAGACTAGGAAACAAGCAAACAAACCGAAAACACAAAGAAAAGCAAACCGAAAATTAGTCTCCTTGTTATATACCTATATTGAGATATATTTTTATAAAACACCAATTAAAAGATATAATAAGCTTGAAATCTTTATTTGACCCTTAATCATGAAGATTTTCTTGTGTCATTAAGCATGTGCCCCAAAGTTGATTCAAGTGTGTATACATACAAAGAATTCACAAAGCAGGGATCTGGAGTAGGCTGCATTCTTGCCAGAATACAAGATGTTTCTGTTCCTAGGTATGAGTATGTGATGGTAAGTTTTAATTGTCAACTTGACACAACCAAGAATTACCTGAGAGGGGAGTCTCACTGATGGGGTTGTGTACAATGTGTTGGCTTGGCCAATTCATGGTGTGGGAAAATTCAACCTGTCTAGCATGTGTGGTGCTATCACTAGGTGCAGGGTCCTTTATGGTATAAGAGTAGAGAAACCAAAGACCCTCCCTAGGTGCAGGGCCCTTCATAGTGTAAGAGCAGAGACAGCAAGCTGAGCACGAGCATGCAAATGAGCATGAGCATGCAAATGAGCACGAGCATGCAAATGAGCACGAGCATACAAATGAGCACGAGCATGCAAATGAGCACGAGCATGCAAATGAGCACGAGCATACAAATGAATACACATCAAGCTTTCCTGTTATTGACTCTGGGTGTAATGTGACAAGCAGCTCCCTGTCCTTGTCACTCTGACTCTCTTCAGTGTTGGGTTGTCACCTGGATACAAGTCAAACAAGCCCTTTCTCCCCTAAATTGCTCGTTGTCAGGGTATTGTATCTCAGCAGCCAAAATTAGGACAGAATACAAGTAGCGTGGATTCCTTGGTCTCATAACTGATTGCTCTCTCCCGGAAAGCTTGTGTCCAGGGATTCAGCTCCTGCCTTCAGACCTCGCTCTCTCTTCCCCTCTGCTTTCTTCTGTTTCCTCTACCCTCTGCTCCACTCATTCCCTCCTACCTCTCCTCTGCTCTCTCTCTCTTCTCGCTGCCTTTCTCTCTTTACCATTGACGTTTTTAAGCCTATACCTGTCACACAGACTGAGATAATAATGTAAAATTCTTGGTGGTTTTATCAGGCCCCTGGAGTCTCCGATGGGCCTTGCAAGGTTACCTCTGAACCGAATTCTGCCCTTAGGGAATGAAGCACACTGTGGGTCAAGAGACCAAGTTAGTGGGATGAGACAACAAGCAAGAATGGTAGAAGAAAGACTGTAGTTTTTCTCCGTCTTTACCTATTTCTTTCTTTTCCTTTTTTTCAAAATGTTAATTTAAAAAAATTCTTATTCCTTTACAGTTTCATACCTGCATTTTATAAATACCAGGCATTTACCTGCATCTTATAAATACCAGGCATTTTACCCTCTATCAGGCTCTCTCATTCCCTTCTCTCTACCACTGAAATCTCCCTTCTTCCCAACAAGCCCCCACTTGCCTCCTACTTACCTAACTTCTTTTTGGGGGTGACCCACCAAGTTCAGTTAGAGTTCTGGCAGAAATATAAGCTACCTGAACATTGGCACTAGCTGAACAGTGCAACTCATATCTTGTCTTTCAAGATAGCAGCAAGCAAAGACACCAGTGCATCTGTAAAAAATAAATGTTGAATTGCCTTCTTTGAGTTCAAAAGAAAAATTAATTTCAGGCTTATATCAACTTGGATTGTCATTAAAATTTTTAAGCAATCATGTAGACACAAAATTGAGTCGCTAATTTTTGGATGTTGAATGGAAGGCAGCTGTGTTGATAAGATAACTCCGAAGGAAAAGCCAGTCTCTAGGACTGCACATTTCCCTCCTCACCATCATCAACTCAGAGCAACATTATTCTTCTCAGAGGGAAGTCAAGATGCAGTTTCCTCTGGCCTCCAGGTCAGGATGAGAGAGAGTAGAGACCCTTAGGATCTCAGTCTTCGGAAGTCTGCACAAGGCAGTATTTCTCTGGCCTTAAGGGTCAATATTTGTCTTGCTCTTTCTGAATTTAATCTGGAGCACCTGCCTTGGGCTAGATAATACTTCCTGGCAACACAAAGTGTGTCGGTTCTACAGCAGATGGAGTTAGCTACAAGGAAGTGGGCAGAGACGTAGAGACTGAAATCCAGCAGGCTCCAGGGAAGTCCCTTGACTTTGGTGAGGTCATCCTCACATTGGGGACTGAGAAGACTACACAGTAATGGTGAGAACACCACCAGAGTCAGTATTTTTGGTAGGATACAAGGTTTTGGACTTCAACAAATGCCAAAGAGGTATCCGTGTTTTATACCAAGAATGTGTCATCTCTCTGTCTCTCTCTCTCTCTGTCTCTCTATCTCTCTATGTTCTCTGTCTATCTGTCTCTCTCTTCCCCTGTATGGTGTGTGTGTGTGTGTGTGTGTGTGTATGAGAGAGAGAGAGAGAGAGAGAAGGTGTTTACATAGAGGTCAGAGGGCAGCATTTTGAATTAGCTCTCTTTTCTAACACTGGAACTTAAAATCAAACTCAGAAACATTGCTTTACAATTCTGAATAATTCTGATCCATTTAGTGCTTCCATTGTTAGGAGAGACTACTCCTAGGAGCCTAGAATCCCATATGTCTAGGTAGCTGTGAGATCAATTACTAACCAGGGAAGAAAGGACACTTGGCAGTTGATTCCTCTAGGGAATTGGGGATAAATGTGGAAATAATTTGGTACAATTTATTTCTGGTCATTCAGACAGGTGAAAATAACTGGATTGTGTTAGCTTTTAATAACATAGGAACTCACAGTTATCATGGACCTAAAAGAATCATTTCTTTACTTCTCTGTTTTCCTCACTGGATAGTGAGTCATTCAAAGGTCAGGGCAGAGTTTATCAATATTTAGATTCCTACATTTTCAGTTGACCGATGTATATATTAATAGTCAACATATATTTGCAAAGTGAATGAATAAATGGGAATTCACCCTTAATTTCCTTCTTTGCTAGCCCAATATCTTATCTGCCACCACATTCTTTGGAGGTAAGAATAATTCTCTAACCTGCCCAATTTTATCTTTCCTTGGTGTAGTACCCTAGTCTAAATAAGCAACACTAATTCCTTCCCCAGCCTACCACTGGCTTCAGAAGAGCTTGCCTGTTCTTAGTGCACAGTGCATCAAAGATAGAGAGAGGAAAAAGAGAGACAGAGAGAGACACGAGAGAAAGAGAGAACTTTCAAGCTACTAAAACAACTTTACTGGTTTTCATCTCTTGCCCGCAGCGAAATTCAGAACCAACTGCTTGCCTCTCCAAGAGTCTCCCCTGCTCTCTCCAGCTCCTCACTCTGCTGGGTCTTGCTGGGCCTCCTTCTGTTTGCAGGAGTGACTCTGACTCCGTTCTTCAAAGGCACTCTCTTTGCAGACCTTCCTGTATCTTTTTCTCCCCAGCCATTCCTTTCTTAGTCTGTGAATCTCAGACTCAATTTATCCTCCTGGAGAAGCCTCCCTCACCATTCCAATGAAAGGTAAGCTTGTCAGTCTGCCTCTTTCCTGACACCCGCCTTTTTCCTTCATGGTCTCTCAAAATATGAATTATTAAGCCTTAAAATTTATTCAATAAGTATCTCCTTAACTACTGAGTGTCCCTGGGACAACTCATTTACGGTGCTATGCCAGAGATCTGGCTCACTGTACCACAACTCCTCAGTCACGTCCTGGCTCTAACGAAGATCCACAGGCTTCTCACTGCTCTCCACTGTCAATAGCTACCCTGAGGCCATACTGCACACCTCTGCTTCCCACCTGCAGACTTCCCTGACTCTTAATTGGGGAACCTGCTGGAACCTAGTCAATCGAAACAGTCCACAAGTCAGTGGATAATACACCCATCAAAGGTGCCCCCAAGCCTGGGTACCAGCTACATGGTATGAGCAACTGCTCAGCCATTTATTTTCACATTGACTTCCCTGTTTCCCCTTCCTTGGTCTGCTTTCTCTAACCCTTTACTTCTCTCTAAAGCTTCTTTCCAAGTAAACCACCACAAACAAGCTTTAGCCACAGTCCCCGGTTTAGGACACCCGAGCTGAGACAATGAACCACTTCATACCGACGATCTAGCATAGCTCATGGTACAGAATACTTAACCAAGGTAAGTCAAGTGCATGCAAGTTGTCATACAGCAACGGCTAAGAGAGGAGGCTGGATTAAAGCATCCGGTTCAGGGAAATTCATCATTTCCTGTACCTTTCAGTTTATCAGAGGTCAACGCAGTAGACGTCTGAAGCCAGCTGCATGCTTTCACTGTAAGGTAGATAATTCCCAATAACACCGTTCTAACTCTTCTTGTCTCAGTGCTAGACACCCTCAGAGAGGAACAGGAATAACTGCAATGATGTCTGCGGGGCCTGAATCTTAGCATTACCAGTGTTTCCTATCTGTGTGATTTACCAAAGTCATCATGCTCCAATGGCCTGTCTTTGAAATGGGAAGAGGAATGCTTACATATACATTTGTTTTAACAATTTAAAGACAGGTCCTCCTTAAAACACTGGTTTTGATATCTACCTTCTTCTCCAGTAAAAAGCATTACAGTTGAGAATTTAATTCTAAACCTGAGGCCCATGGCTTGGTGAAAGAATCTTCTGGTTAACTTTTTGAAATCATCTTGGTTTCTTCGGTCACCGAGTATTATTTCCATCACTCTTCCTCCAGCGAAGAGTTTTACAATGACAAGAAGCTTCTCAGAGGTCTTCTGGTTCTTGGCAGCTTTCCCTGAGGGATGGGGTGATGTGCACTCCCTGTGTCCTGATGAGGGGTCAGTATGTGGGCTCGGGTATCCTGTGAGGCTGTTCTCTTTATCCATCTCTGGCTAGTTGCGCCTTTCGTCTGCCTGAGCCTCCAAAGGTCAGACCCTTGTGAGAAATACTTGCTCTATTAATCATCTTGCAAGTTGGTTCCAGACACATTTCCAGAAGGGATGCAGTAAGTTTTGTCTGCACAGTGCACCCTGGGAAAAGAGTTTCCCTTCCGAAAAGCATTCTTGCCTTTAGCCAAGTATTTTCTTTTCCCTTTTTTCCCCTTACCAATTTCTAAAGCAATAAAATTAGAACGTGTTTTGAAGGGTGCTGTGAGGAATGGCCACTCCATAGGGTATACACGTCATGCACCTAGCTAGTGGGTTTCACGTATCTTCTGCTGTTGGCACACCTACACAGAGCCGGTGCTCAGGTCTGGACTCTCCAGGTTTTATTACTCTTAATAAAAGGCTTGATTATCAATCGACATGAAATTATATAGTCAGAACCAGAATGCTTTGATGGGAACTACGTGCCCAGGGCTAATGAAAATGGCCAATTGTTAAGCTGACTTGCAGGTAGAAGACTAGTTTCCATACTCACATTGGACTGGAGCATGCAGGACCAATTCTTCCACTTGTTTAGTGGGAAATCACATCATGAGTGAACAATGAAACAAAGGAAATAAGAAGGAAACACCAGGGCTCTGCTTCCTGTAGGGTTTTCATCTCTTGTCTTTTTCACTTTGTAGTCCTGACACAATCTACTGTTTCACTCATGGGCAACCTGTTCTAATACATAAGTCATTCATTCATGAAGACACTATCTGGTGTATTTTAGAAATTGTTGTCTTTTTAAATCTGTGTTCTCCATGAAGCAGATCCATGTTTTTAAGCAGCTCTCACTGGAGATGAGAAGTAAATAATAAACAGGGCTCCGCGGGGAGAGGCCCCCTCCAAATCTCATGTCATGGTCAGTAGACCACCATGTCTGGTGAAAATATTAAACACCTCCGCTGATTTCCCTGTAGAATGTAGAGCGCACAGCTCAGACTGCTCAGAAGACGGTCTTCAGGTCCCTGTGAACGACACCTGCAGTGGATGGAGGCTTCCTCCCCCTTGGATTCCTGCTTCTGTTCATGTGCACGGCTTTAAACTGAGTCATAGTTTTGAAGAATGAATGTGGGTGTCTGTCATAGGCAGTAATCTGATGTCTGTGACTTCATAAATAGCTTGTGCCCAAAGTACTCTAGCCACAGCTGAGCCCGGATGATCCCTTGAGTGGCTTACTTCCAAGCCCGTTTTCACACCCTTTTCTTCATTGTTCATATCATCTGTGCCGCCATTGCATTGGACAGGACAGTCAAAAGACAACGTTACTTGAAGAGGCATTTTTGAACAATGGAGTAAGGATGGGACTGTGGTGGTTAACTTATAACAGAGGCATTCTAAAAACAATCCTGGCACAACATTGCCCAAGCCTAACTACATATAGAAATTTGGTAAGTCAACAACAAACGCTTTTGCCAAGGGACAAATATTAAATGAGAAACACAAAGAAGGACATGGGTTCCCCCACTGTCATGTCTAGTTCAGAACAATAAACATCAACTTTTTTTCAATCCAATGACATCTAAGTGACCACCTTACACTGATGACTGGTCCTAAAGAAGGAAAAAGAGTTGGTTTATTAGAAAGTGGACTGCAGAGAGTCTAAGAAAAGCTCCAATGAGCAAAACCATAGTGGTGTGGAAATCATGGCAGATTTAGAGCATTTAGTAGCTAGATACAACAAAGAGGACCATGGATGGTGTAGGAATGAATCTTCTTAGGCAGCTGTAAGATTCTGGTGCTTTCTGAAGCAGCAGGACATTCCTTATAAGGAGATGTAAATTTCATTAACTCTAAAGAGAGGTTGTAATGGACCAGGACAAAGGGGCATGACCTGGGGCAAAGGCTAAGCCCACATTTTCTCAGTCCCCTTTTCTGGATTGTGAGGACAGGTTTTTTTTTGCAGCTCGGTTCATTGACAGACGTCTCTGAACTGTTCACTTATCCTCTGTTTGGGAGGAAGATACACGCTCACTCCTGGTTCTCTCTGTGTGTTCTGTTACACTTGAACTTAGACCAGGGCTGGATTCATGAGCAAAGACCTGAGTGACCAAATGGCCCACATTTGGTCTGGTGTGCTGCTGTCATCTTGCAGTTCTGAACAATCTCACTTATCTTGTCCTTTGTAATCAAGTCCAGTGCAGTAATGTAATAAATAAATAAGCCAGGACACCTACAGCTTTTGCTTCTTCCATTTGCACACATTTTCATGGTATTCCATGTGCACAGATGTGGTGATCCACAAGCCATGGACAGTCAGTGATACTTAAAGCAATGGTGTTGGGGTCACTCATGAGAAAGGTGAGGTGGAAGGGAGTTTCTGGCTTCCTAGAGCTGGAACATTCATTAGCATTGTCTTTAATGGCTTCGTTCTCTCCCCCTAACTGGCTCATTCTTTGATTATTTTCTCTCCAGCTTCTCTCAGATTCCAGCAACATCAAGGTTCACAGGCAAACATTTCATGATGTAAACTGAAACTTCCCTCTGTGTAATAAAATACTTCCCTGGCTAGCAGGACCCCCGATGATTAAACCTGAGATGATGGTCACCCAGTCTACGTTGTGACCAAGGTTGATTGACCATACATACTTCGTTGCCCCAGTCTTTGCTCTTCTTCTATGGAGTCTTGGCATTTCATTGTGTAAATATAGAACTGAGGTTCTAGGCTGCTCTGCTTCCCAATATGGTCATGCTGTGGTCATATACTTCCTTGTCTACCACGTTTGTTTGAGGGTAAGTGGCTGAACCAATCCTTCTGGAATTCCATAGAGCCAGGTCTCTGGTTTCAGACTCCAGCAACAAAATCATCCCTTTTGGTCAAGCCAAAGACAAGAACAAAGGAAACTTTTCATACCCTTTCTTTTTTATAGCATTTCCTCTGATCAGTAAATCACTTAAAGTGCAGAAAAGGAAAGAGAACTCTGTAGAGAGATGCATACTTTCCTCTTTTAAATATTTCTTCAATGTCAACAAGCTGAAGGGAGGAATAGACGGAAGTGAAATCCCAACTGTTAGCTTTCATGCACTGTTTTCCCCGGTGACACGAAGGATAAACAACAAAATGTGGACTTTTGAATTTTGGAGTTTTGCATGCAGGTTGAATACTCTTCTGTATACAAGGAAAGCTGGTATCTTCCAATATATAAACAGAAAGCAGGAGTTTGGCTGTATCTCAGTGGTAGGGCACCTACTAATCACACATACAGGGCTATGGATCAAACCATATTAAAAAGGCTAAACTCTATAACAGCAATTTAAAGCTTTAGTGTGGAAGTTCAGAATGACAGTAGGTAGCAACTGAAGAACTCGGCATCTAGGTGAACGAAACTCTTCAGTAAAGGATGTTTGCCTCGTTTGTGCCCACAGAAGCCCACATTTTTATATCATACTGGGCTCCAGGGTCTGCCAAACGATCCCTGTAGTCTGATTTAGTAATGAAAATGGAACAGGGAACAGGCTGCCTAATGTCATGACATATACTTTCAATTAAGGAGTATAACACCACTCACAAGAAAATCTCATTGTATAACAAAAATCTATTTATATAACAAATAGAACAAATCTTAATAACAAAAATCTCATTGTATAAGGAGTATAAACACCAATCACAAGAAAAATCTCATTGTCTCGGCATTGTTTGAAGACAATGGTGAGGCGACGGCATGAACAAGAGCACCGAGGGAAATCCTGTTTTCTTTGGTGGCGGAGAGAGTCTCTCTGAGGAGGTGGTCTTCAGGCTGAGTTCTGTAGGAACAGTCCCTTTGCAAGAGCGACCTCTCCTTCTGATGACTTCCTACCTCAGCCAGGTCAAGAGCCCTGCCTTGCTCAATTACAAAGACAGGGGCCAGGTCCTCCGTTGGATTCCCCACTTTCCCAGGGTTCCTCTGGTCCTGGGTGGCCTGCCTCTACACAGCCTACTAACAGAATTTCCATTTTTTTTTTCTGGCTGTACAAAGGGGAATTACACACATTCCTGCAGACGACCTAAAACCCTTAAGGAGCTCAGAAGCACAATCCCCAGTGGAGGAAAGCTCCTTCCCCAGGAACTCCTGGGAAAAGCCACCTGGCGGAACCTCTTGCCTTTCAGTCACGGGTAACCAATCATAGAAGAAGGAAGGTGACTGGGACGGCCCAGCCATGACACTTGAGCCATTTTTAGCTTGCAGGCGTTTCTCTTCACGTCATAGGAATGTTCAAACGAGATGCAGGGAGACAGCATGTCTTAAAAGATGACAATTCCAAATGGCAGCGAAGAGCAAGCACGATAATAACTCGTCAGGTTTAACTCAATGCTACAGCAAAGGCAGCTGCAGAGCAGCGAGTGAGTGGGTAACTCAGGGAGACAGGTCACAAGCAATTAAAAACCACTGCCTGTGGTAGCACACGAATGCCAAACAGAGCCGCACAGCAGATCTGGAGACGTGAGCGTTTACTATTTGAGAGGTTTTAAAGGTACAATTGATGTCTCAATCAAAAGATTTAATGGTTTTGGCAAGAAAATCAGGATATGATTGCATAGACTATTTTTTTTTCTTAGCTAGAATTCACC